>OX392437.1:3000000-3440000 GCA_947623395.1 Synanthedon tipuliformis
CCTTTTTGGCCTTCTTCTTGGGCTTTTTAATTATTTTCTTTTTTTTCTTCTTGATCCGTTCTCTCAATTTTCTCACCGGTGTATCAAGTAATTGTTGACGGAGGATTTCCTTATTGAGCTCTTCATCGTTGACATTGGAGAACATCTGTAATATAGAAGAAAAAAAAAGAATTTTTTAATGTTATATGGTCAGACAGGCTGACGGTCTAATTGATGGTAGGTGGCTACCGTAGCCTGTAAGACAAGCAACGCTCCAGGTGCTGTATGTGTACTGCCAAGCTTTGTAGGATTAAGGATTTTTTTATTAGAAATGGGCCAGCATTTAACCGTGTATGATGGAGCTAGCTCACCCAAAAAATGCCTATGATAAAAATAAATAATATATAATAATATACATAATATTCACACATTCCACACAGCACCATCTAGTTCCAAAGTAAGCAACTTAATGCTTGTATTACGCATACCAGAAGGTTGATATAATACATACATTACTTTTTTTTGTAAATACATACATATTATAAATACAAAATATCCATGACTCAGGTGCAAAGGTAAATGTTAACACATAAACGTTTGCCCATAGCGGGATTCGAACCTGCGACCGCTTGGTTAACAGCTAGGGTTACTAGCCACTAGACCAAACGTGTGTCAAATGTGCCTATTATTCACTCCAACTTTGAAAATATTTGGGTTATATGAGCTCGGAAATACAGACGTTGGCAAGGAGTTCCAAACCTTGGCAGTGCACATTACAACGGATGTTTTAAAGGGATAAGGATGGGTTAGAGAAATGGGCTTTCGCATCCCTTACTCATTCACTGAAAAACAAAAGCACACATACTGTTGTTTCACTCAGGTTTTCTTTAAGAGGGGGGGGTAGCCCAAATAACTGCAAAATCTCAGTAAGATAAAGAGGAAAGATTTGATTGTTGTTTGTTTGTTTGTTTGAATTGAATAGGCTCCGAAACTAGTGGACCGATTTGAAAAATTCTTTCACTGTTGGGAAGCTATATTATCAGCGAACATACTTTGGCTATATTTTATAAAGTTACGCGGACGAAGTCGCGTGCAACAGCTAGTTACTAATAAAAAATTAATTAAATAAAAACCATGTCGCACTAATGTATGTTGTTGTTATGAATAATAACAACTTAGATTTTCTATATAAAAAATTATATAATTCTAATATACAAAGTACCCACATAAATATTTTATTAAAAATTACCTCATCTTGGTTCTCCATTGTTACTTATTTGTTTCTAAATAGGGATTATTTAATATATATGAAAGAAACGGCAAATAAAAAAGCAAATGTCGTCCGTTAAATAAAGGGTATTTAAAATCTGTATATTAAAGATTTATATATAGATAGGGCCAAAAATATTTTAATATGTAATTTCATTTATTAATCTCAAATACTTATTATGTTAATGTAAAGGCCTAAAGTATAACAAATTCTGCTAATTAAATAATTAAACTATTTTTTTCTACAATCACACTATCACAAATTAAACGTAAAATATTTAATTGAATTTATTGAAAATTGAAATTGAAAACATATATCTAAACTAAAATATGTACGACTGTATATATTTATATATGTATGACTTGTGTATGACATTGACATATGAATTAATAAATAATGTACCCATACCCATAGAAAATAACATAATAACATATCTATATAGTCTGTGCTCTCTTCACTCGGCTGTTTGGCGCAGATTACTTGTAGTCCCGTCGGGTTAGCATTTAAGCTTACATTAATTGGTGGTAGCGTAGCGAATTCATTTCACCCACTTTTAGGGGGGTCCAATGGGAGTGTAAAACAAGAATTTTATATTTTATATTTGTAATTTTTATAATTTATGTAGGTAATTATTTTGTTGTTTATTTTAACTTATGTATATATTATGATTATTTAAAATGAACAGATACATCGAATTAGGAATTATCCTGTAATGATGTACCATGTGTGTTATATTGTAAATAAATAAATAAAATAAAGAATCTCAAACTCTAACTTTGAACCGTAGAGAAAGCTTCGAACCAATCCGCAAGGAAACGAATGCTTAATTTTGTCTGTGACTTAATTATCTGACAGCTTTATGAAATTGTTCTGTGGCTTGACATATGATTTGATCCTGCGATCATGCAGTGCTATTGTCAGCGCGGTTGATTCGATTTCTATCGCTTTTCTTTGCCTATAAAAAAAGGCATTTATGTACTATTTATAATTTCATTGATTTTTATCCAGTATTTAACCGGTTTTCATTGTTTTTTCCTGTTGGTTATTTTATTCTTAGATTAGATTTGTGTATATAATAATCAATACACATTATTGTCCTTGAACTTGTGCTCTCGATGTAGGAAAACTTTAAAATAACTGGTTAACATCGATTTTCCTTACTCACATTGAAGTAAATTTATATATTATTTAAGTGAACTTATCTTACTGTGCAAAGGTGAGCATTTACTTTATTTAAATTGTTAGTATTTTGAGGTTATCTATTATGTCATCTAAATATTCAATAAATAAATTCATTTATACGAATAATTCGCAACTGTATTTGAATTTTATAAAGTATCCATTCTTTGGTTCTTTCTATCGCAACATATTTTGCACTGGTTTGTATTTACGATTTTTTTCTCATCTGCAAAAGATTCGTATAGATTATTGTAGATGTGGATAAGGTGGATGTCTAAATTGGTAGTGTATCCTGTAACCCTAGTTTAAATCCATACTTACTAATATTATAAATGTGAAAGTAATTATGTCTGTCTGTCTGTCTATTATTTTTTCACACCTTAACTACTCAACCAATCATTGTGAAATTTTGCATATACAATGTCATAGATCCAGGATAAGACTTAGTGTACCTTTCATCCTTCATCCAGAAAAAGGTACAGGTCGTTTAGACAAGTGGCATTCGTTCCGTAGTGATTCGATTCGAAAGAATAAAATGTATGGGATGGATGTGTCACGTGATTTAGTGACGGCATAATTGTCAATCCCATACATTTTATTGTTTTCGAATTCGAACTTCGTTATCGTTTTATATTGTTACTTTGACTAAGGCTCCTGTTCCCGAAAGATCATCTAAAAATATAAAAATATCATATTGCTCACATATTTTCTTAGGTGTTATATTTTTTATTTTTCAATGTGGACAGTCGCTGGCACGAGCTAGTATAGATATAAATTAGTTTTCTTTATTAACCTAGATTTGTTTCAGCTTTCAGGGAGAAGTCTACATTCAAGAGGATAAACTAAAGACCAAAAATGTTTAATACAACCCAAAGAATAATGTACGTTAAGCCAATGTTACAACTGAAAAATTTAAATATTAAAGCAAGATTAAAGATACACGGTATTGCCAAAGTGCATTCATGTCTATGTGGACATGTTTATTTTAAAAATATAAACCACAGAGACAGTAACCGTAGATTAAATGTAAGAGTTCACTCGACGCAGAGCGATCAGCATAGGCAAAAAGTAATTATAGAAACTACAACACCAAAGATAGTCATAGACAAGGTAAAAGTGTTGCCGGGTGTGAAAAATTTGGATGAAAATTTAATAAAATTAGAAACTTGGAAGGAAAAGATTGATCCTTATGTTAAACTGGCGAGATGGGATAAACCTATAGGTGAGATTGACACGTTTTTTTTATCTTAATAATAAATATTTGTAAGGTTCTTTGATGGTAAGTGGCTACCGTCGCTTATAACACAAGCAACACCACCAGATTCTGCAAGTATATCACCGTCCATAGTAGGATTAAGGTAGAGGGATTTCAAAGGGATAAGGGAATGGGCATCCCTTACTCGCTCCTCGCTCACCGAAACACTATTGAGGGTACTCATATGATCGTTGGCGACACGTTTGGTCTAGTGGCTAGTAACCCTAGCTGTTAACCAAGCGGTCATGGGTTCAAATCCCGCTATGGGCAAATGTTTATGTGTTAACATTTACCTTTGTACCTGAGTTATGGATGTTTGTATTTATAATATGTATGTATTTACAAAAAAAAGGAATCTATGTAGTATATGACTGTCTGGTATCCTGATCCATAATACAACTGCTTAGCTTAGTTTAGTTGCTTACTGTGGAATTAAATGGTGCTGTGTGGAATGTGAAAGATATTTATTTATTATTTATTTATATTTACAAAAAAAAAAAGGAAACTATGTACATAGATAAATGATTGGTCTCGCTGCGCTCGACTAGCTACCGCCGTCGTACTTGTAAAATGCGGCAACAAATACTACGCCGAATTCGGCGTACCCGAGCTAGTCACACTGCAAACTGTCTGTGATGTGTACGTGCCGAATGTTTTATTAAATTTTAGGCATAATAAAATACATTATGCCTAAAATTTAATAATACATAAACCAGTTTGCGTAGTGAAACTGTGTAAAAATATAATAAAACTGTCTAAAAAGTGATAAAAAGTGACGATTTTTTACACACACTACAATAAAAAGTTGCCACGTTTTCGGAGCTATTGCTTTCGTATAGCGCTCTATCTAGTCGAGCGCAGCGAGACCAATCAATTATTATCTTTGTCTATGTAGTAAATCAACTGTATGGTTAAGCATAATGCAGCATTAGTTGCTTGCTTAGTGTGGAACTCTGATGGTGCTGTGTGGAATGTGTGTGGATATTTACTTTATTATTTATTTATATTTACAAAAAGAAAGGAATCTATGTATGTAGTGAATCAACTGTCTGGTATCCATAATACAAGCACAGCATACTTATTTCGTACAGAAGGCCGACGGAGACGTCTAGACAGAGACAGGGCAATCGTGCGGGGCGTGAGGGGTGAGGCGCGAGTGGGACGTGCCCAAGCTGCATACTTCGTCGTACTTAGTAGCTTGGGATAAATATTCCAGGGTTATCGCGTCTCTCAGATTTTAATTTATTATATAAATCAAAATGCGGCATACGGCATCATGTGAGCTGTAAGTGCGTGCAAATCTTTATCTCGCATAAATAAAGAACTAAGCTTTCATCAATTTCCACACGATGAAGAAAGGTACTTGAGCACATTTTATATTACTTAATTTGTGTCAACCCTTCCGTAATTTTTAAATAGCTACACAGGCGGCGGTATCGCCCAACATCAAAGGCGTCATGACTACTGTAGGAAATAAGTATGCTGTGATACAAGCATTAGTTGCTTAGTGTGGAACTCTGATGGTGCTGTGTGCAATGTGTGAAGATATTTACTTTATTATTTATTAATACAATTAATAAATAATAATAATAATAAATGAAAGTTTTTTCTCCATAACTTTCAGGAGTTTACCTCCTCTACTGGCCGTGCACGTGGTCCATAGCGTTGGCGTCCGTACAGGGGACAGTTCCACCGGAGGTGACTCTATACACGGCCGGTCTCTTCCTGGCCGGTGCCGGTCTAATGAGAGGTGCCGGTTGCACGATCAACGATATGTGGGACACGGACGTGGACGCACAGGTGATTTGTTTGTTTGTTTGTTTAACAGTGTTCTCAAGGGTTTTTTGTTTGTTTAACAGTGTTCTCAAGGGTTGTTTGTTTGTTTAACAGTGTTCTCAAGGGTTGTTTGTTTGTTTAACAGTGTTCTCAAGGGCTGTTTGTTTGTTTAACAGTGTTCTCAAGGGTTGTTTGTTTGTTTAACAGTGTTCTCAAGGGTTGTTTGTTTGTTTAACAGTGTTATCAAGGGTTGTTTGTTTGTTTAACAGTGTTCTCAAGGGTTGTTTGTTTGTTTAACAGTGTTCTCAAGGGTTGTTTGTTTGTTTACAGAGGTCTTCAAAGTCTTTTTAATCCATATAAAATCTATAGTTACTAATATTATAAAGAGTAAAGATTTGTTTGTTTGTATTGAATAGGCTCCGAAGCTACTGGATCGGTTTGAAAAATTCTTTCACCGTTGGGAAGCTCATATTTTATAGTGTTACGCGGAGGAAGTCGCTTTGCTGTGGTTTTCTTTGAAGTTCGACAGCCACCGGCTGCCATGACAACGGCTAACTTTCACTTTAAATGTCTGGGTGACTTTGACACCAACAAAAAGTTACCCAGACCAGACGACACGGAAAAAAAATTAATTTTTTCAAAAACCTGTTTACTCTTCCAGGGAACTATAAAATCCAATCTGCACATTTTGCGATCTGCACATTTTGCGATCTGTACATTTTGCGATCTGCACATTTTGCGACTTGCACATTGTGCTATGTATCCGAATGATGTACTAAACCAAGTGCATAATAATTTAATAAAAACATAAAATTATTTCTAAAAGTAACTAATCAACACTTTACTTGTAGTCGGTGAAAGAGGGGCGGGGGACCTCTTTACAATAATATTTACATGAATATTAAATTATAGTATTACAGCATTATTATTAATAATTACAGAGAAAATATTATAATAGTAAACGTCCTATATGCCATGTACATTTAAAATTAAAAAAGAGAAATATATTATATATAACAACATAATTATCTAAGAAACAAATACAATAAATTTAATCACTATAATATTAAAAAAATTAAAAAAAAAAAAAACTTAAAATTTAATTTTTTTATTTAAGGTGTAAACACACGCCAATCCTAAAAATTTGCATTTTTAAAAAAATATGTTACAAGAAACTGTCAATGCAATTGGTTTGAAAAAAATATATGTTATACTTAAACATGTGAAGAACAAATTGTATTGTTTATAAATTCCATCAAAGTAGTAGAAACCCCACAATAAAAGTTAGAATAAAAGAAGGATTTGACTTATATTGAAATTTGTTACGAAAACGGTTTATTGCGCGCAAATGATCCCCTCACCGAATAATAAGTAAATGTCATTTAAAAAAAATGTATTGATTTTTTAATTTTTTTTTAATGTAGTTTTAATGAATAGTACAAAAAACCACATTTATTAGGCCTGTTGAATTGTTTCCGCCGCCTCGGAACTCTAAATATATGGAGCTACATTCTCTCAGTGACTGCGTTGAGGTGTGGACTACGTTTGTGTTTTTCGTGCGGAATTAGTTTGATATATATAAACATTCTAAAGGTCATATCGGTGAAGGTCAAATGGTCAATGTCATTGGCCTTTGTGAATCCCTTAAGTTAATTAAGTAAAGTTTTGAACGAATGTGTCGTTTCAGGTCGAAAGGACAAAGGACAGGCCGCTAGTGGCAGGAACTTTGACCAAAAAGCAAGCGGTCGGCTTTCTAGCGGCTCAGTTGAGTCTGGCCTTGGGGATACTTGTGCAGTTGAACTGCTACAGTGTAGTTTTAGGGGCGAGCAGCATGGGTGAGTCGATTTTTTTTAATATTCCCCCCCCTCCACCTCCCCCCCTTCCCCCATGTCGTCAAAAATAAGCAAATCAAAGACCCCTCCCGCCCCCCTATAGTGCTTACTATAGGCCCCAAAGTCATACAAAATTTTGTATTATAATAAAACAGTTGAACATAGATGAATGATTGGTCTCGCTGCGCTCGACTAGAGATACCCCCATCGTTACATGTAAAATGCGGCAAAAAATAGTAGGTACGCCGAATTCGGCGTACCCGAGCCGGTCACACAGCAAACTGTCTGTGACGTGTACATGTGCCGAATGTTTTATTAAATTTTAGGCATAATAAAATACCAGTTTGCGTAGTGAAACCACAGCATACTTATTTCCTACAGTAGGCCGACGCCTTTGATGTTGGGCGATGCCGCCGCCTGTGTAGGTATTTAAAAGTTACGGAAGGGTTGACACAAATTAAGTAATATAAAATGTGCTTAAGTTTACCTTTCCTCATCGTGCGGAAATTGATGAGAGCTTAGTTCTTTATTTATGCGAGATAAAGATTTGCACGCACTTACAGCACATGCCGTATGCACCTTATTGATTTATATAATAAATTAAAATCTGAAAGACGCGATAGCCCCGGAATATTTATCCCAAGCTACTAAGAACGACGAAGTATGCAGCTGGGGCTCGTCCCACTCGCGCCCCGCACGATTGCCCTGTCTAGACGTCTCCGACGGCCTGTATGAAACTGTATGAAATAAGTATGCTGTGGTGAAACTGTGTAAAAATATAATAAAACTGTGTAAAAAGTGATAAAAAGTGACGATGTTTTACACACACGCTACAATAAAAAGTTGCCGCATTCACGGAGCTATCGTTTTTGTATAGCGCTCTATCTAGTCGAGCGTAGCGAGCGAGACCAATGCAATAATCATTGTTTGACCCACATTTTGTGCCGGTGAGTGTATACTTATCATGAAAATGAATTGTACATGTGTAAATACATGAAAATGGTTTAAAATAATGTACCCGAAGTAGATACATAGTGTTAACAGGATGTATATATATATAACTAGCTGGTGCTCGCGACTTCGTCCGCGTGGAATAGTTATTTCGGGAATCATTTGGGTATATCTCGAACGGTTTTCGCAGCGCACGCAACGGAAGCCCTCAAAGATGAATAATTTTCCCCGTTTTTTCCACATTTTCGACTGTTTCTTCGCTCCTATTGGTCGCAACGTGATGTTATATAGCCCAAAGCCTTCCTCGATAAATGATCTATCCAACGCAAAAAGAATTTTTCAATTCGAACCACTAGTTCCTGAGATTAGCGCGTTCAAACAAACAAACAAACAAACTCTTCAGCTTTATAATATTAGTATAGATTATGTATCTTCTCTTTTCAGTTCTAGTGATAACGTATCCGCTGGCGAAACGTTTCACTAACTATCCGCAGTTGGTTTTGGGCGCGACGTTCAACTGGGGGGCCCTTTTGGGGTACAGCGCGATAACGGGTCACGTGGAGCCCGCCGTGTGCCTGCCCCTGTACGCGGGCGCTCTCGCGTGGACGGTCATCTACGACACGATATATGCGCATCAGGTGAAAAATTGGATTTTTATTAATATAACGTTAGGTAGGTGTAACATGCGCAATTATTTAAAATTTGAATGATACGAAATTTGCGCAAAAATAATCCCAAATAAAAGTCACGGTGTACTTGCGCAAGTAAATAAAATTTGCGCAATAATCTTCCTACACACACACACACACACACACACACACACACACTTTACTGTATACTTGCGCAAAGTATAATGCGTTGATTCGTTTTTGCTCGAAAGAGTACCTAAAGCAAGGTTTAGACTAGTTAATAAAACTTGCAGAATGATGAGTTCTGCAAGCAAATTTTATGTATAACCATGGCAAGCTAACTTGTGCAAGTTTAGCAGCTTGCGGAACTTTCTACATGTGCAAACATTGTTTAACAAAAATCCATATATAATAATAATTATTATTATTATTTATTTCAGATATAATATCCATTATTAGCGAAATATAATATTCCTTACAAATGTGTCCTTACAAACTGTGCCAACAATTCCCAGGTTTATAATAAAAATAAAACGCAGGCAGTAAGTAGGTAAATCGTTATAAAGAAATCCTTCAATCCTATTTATTAAACAAACATTTAGAAGGCATAAAATACTGTATAAAAGAAACGTTCGCGCGTACATTATAACATTAGCGCCATCTAGTGACAACCGCCTATATGATTTAAGTCGGATTTAACAAACTGCAAGGACATTATATTAGTCCTAACCTAAGTATATAATAATATGTCCTTACAAACTTTAGCATGTCACAATTAGTACTTATTGATAATAAATAAAATTGGACGTATTCTGAAACAAACACGATTTGTTTCAGGATAAACTGGACGACGCGAGGATAGGGATGAAGTCTACGGCGCTGACGTTCGGCTCGCACACTAAGCCGGCGTTGTACGGTACACTGGCGTTCAGTGTTGCCAGTTTGAGTTGGGCCGGTGTTGCCGCCGAATTGAACGCGATCTACGGCCTCGGATTGGCCGCTTACACTGCGCACGCGCTCAGACAGGTGATTTATGTCGCATTTTTGGGTTTTATTTTTGCATTAATGAAGGTAATGACACAAATAAATGATTAAACAGACCTTAAGATAATCGATTTAAGACATATTTTCGGTAAATAGAGAGTTGAAAAAGGTGTTGTGTTGTGTGTTTAACTTGTTTGTTTGTGTGTGTTTCAATTTCTATTTTGTAATTTATCTGTATGTGTGTGTGTGTGTGTATAGGTCGCGCGTTATATTTAGGATTGCGGTACATGTGTACTATTGCGCACAAAATTGCTAAGGGAAATATTTTTTTAAGCAAAAAATTAATCATCCGGCAGTCTCCTTCAATTAAATCATCGTGCGTTGTCGAAGAAGAAGGTTTTTTTATGCACATTTTTTTTCTCAATACGATAAAACAATTCTATACGCAACAGTACCCGAGGGAAGACCAACGCTGTAGAAGTGCGGGAGGTGAAGTGAAGAGCGACTGAATCTATCAATAACGTGTCGGCGACGGCGCGCTCCTCCGCCTTCTCGCTCCTCCGTCTCCTCACTCCTCCGTCGCACACACGCTCCTCCGCCGCACCCACGCTCCTCCGCTTCCACGCTTCTCCGCACGCACGCTCCTCCGCTCGTCGAACAGACCTAAAAATTGAATACTGCGCATGCCCTCTACAGTACCCAAGAGACACGAGACGCGCGGTACAAGTGCGGGGGTGAAGAGCGACTGAATCTAGCAATAACGTGTTGGCAACGACGCGCTCCTCCGCCTCCTCGCTCCTCCGTACCCACGCTCCTCCGCACGCTCCCCCGCTCATCAAACAGACCTAAAAATCGAATACTGCGCATGCCCTCTCTACAGTATCCAAGAGACACGAGACCAACGCTGTAGAAGTGCGGGAGGTGAAGAGCGATTGCGGTCTACCAATAACGTGTCGGCGACGACGCGCTCCTCCGCCTCCTCACTCTTCCACCCCCACGCTCCTCCGCACGCACGCTTTTGAAAAATGTGAAATTTAAACTTTAACATTGATTTTTTTATTAAATAATACAGTAGATCTCCCGTAAATATCAATGTAGTGTGCTTCACTACATAGTATAAAACAAAGTCGCTTTTTCTGTCCCTATGTCCCTTTGTATGCTTAGATCTTTAAAACTACGCAACGGATTTTAATGCGGTTTTCACTAATGGGTAGAGTGGTTCTCGAGGAAGGTTTAAGTACATAATTTACTAAGTTACGCGGGCGAAGTCGCGGGCAGCAGCTTTAATTTTATTAACACGTAATTTTATAACATGTAGTGCCATCTGTTAACTTTTAGATGAATTAGAGTACTACATTGCTTCAAACAGAATTCCCTAGATGGCGTTGTAAATTTTGCATACACGTTGTCTGGGACTCCAAAAAGGACATAGGGTACCTTTCATCCAGAACGCGGACGAAGTCGCGGGCACCAGCTAGTATTATGTAATAAACTTTATTATCAAAGTTAAATTAAATTATTCTTTATTTATTGTTAAATAAAGAATAATTTAAAATGATTTTCTAAAATTAGTCAAAGCGGATTGTAATTTATTAGGATTTGTAAAATACTTACAAAAATAATTAGTTTCGTCTTTAATTGTCCACAGATATACACACTGAACCCGGACAACCCAAAGGATTGCGCGAACAAGTTCAAATCCAACTCGTTGGTAGGTTTAATAATACTTTTAGGCATTCTAGGCGGCGGTTATAGACAATACAGTGAGAATAGACAAAAGTACAGAGGAAAAGAGGACCACGGGGTGGTCCAGAGTTGTTTTTTTAGTTAAAAAAAATGTTTTTTAAAATAAATATTGTCTAAAAATTTCATTTTAAAGTTGAAAAATCTTTGTATGGTGCAAGTTTTATGGTTTTGTGCATCGAAGTGCAACAAGTATAGATTTCGCGTGACAAATGTCAAAGCGGCACATATCAAGTGCGCCTAAATCGGAATGATGGCGGAGCCAATGGTGAAAGGTGGCAACAAAACGACCAACTGCTACTATTCATTTTAAACTCCAATGCGTTGTACGTAAAGTCATATTTTCTTTAAACGACAGATGCTTGGTTGGTTTGGTTTCAAATGACAGATGCTTAGTTGGTTTGGTTTCAAATGACAGATGCTTGGTTGGTTTGGTTTCAAATGACAGATGCTTAGTTGGTTTGGTTTCAAATGACAGATGCTTGGTTGGTTTGGTTTCAAATGACAGATGCTTGGTTGGTTTGGTTTCAAATGACAGATGCTTGGTTGGTTTGGTTTCAAATGACAGATGCTTGGTTGGTTTGGTTTCAAATGACAGATGCTTGGTTGGTTTGGTTTCAAATGACAGATGCTTGGTTGGTTTGGTTTCAAATGACAGATGCTTGGTTGGTTTGGTTTCAAATGACAGATGCTTGGTTGGTTTGGTTTCAAATGACAGATGCTTGGTTGGTTTGGTTTCAAATGACAGATGCTTGGTTGATGACGTCTCCGTAATATATTATGGCTACGTTTGTGACGGGCTTTAGGCTGAAATGAATTCTTGCCATAATAAAAAGTTGTCTGTGGGTATACAAATTTATGTGACGATGTCACTGATGAAAAAAAAAAACCATTGAGAAGTCATTATTATGACTACCAGTGAATTATTTATTTTTTAATTTCTTCAAAAACTATATTATGTTGCACGCGACTTGGCCCGCGTAACTTTACTTAGAAAATACTAGTTGACCCCGCAAACGTTGTATTGCCAAAAAATAAAAAATAATAATTGTGAGGTGGACAATTTTTTTTTTGGCGACGGTAGCCAACCACCATCAAGTGGAACGTCAGCCTGTCTGACAACCTTCATAATATAAAGTGCACACTTTACATTACATATAGTATTGTGATTCTTTTTAAGCTTTGAGGTCAACTTTGAATCGGTATTATATAGTTATTTAATATTTAGATATATGTATATGATTTAATTTTTTTTTTATGTAAATAAAAATAAAAAAGTTGCTATGTTTGTGGCTGTGAATGTAAAGTATATTTTAGATTAAATTAATTATGGTTTTTTTTTTGTAAATAAAAGTTTTCCATTAAGAAATTGTTTTTTTAAACTTGAAATATGTATTTAAATTACAATCATTAATCCTTTAGCCGCCAGAGTCGGTGTTTTGCTAAAGTCCAGTTATTTTGGTGTCCATTTCGCCAGAGTCGGATATATACGACAAATTTCTCCACTTGTATAATGTTTATTTTTAAATCATCGACTTGCTCTCTGACAGATGAGGAGTGTCATTTCAAAAGGACTTATTTCCACTTATGAATAAAAATGAAGTAATGATTGGAATCTGTTGGATTATGAATGCAACACTCCATACTTAAATAATAGATCCTTGTAATTTATATGTCATATGTCATTGTTCTATGTATCTAAATTTCACCTCTAATGTCAACTGCTCTGTGTACTCTCTTCTATGAAATATATAGTCTTCATCTTTAGACATATAACTTTATAATCTGTGGTCATCATAATCGTCGTGTATAATTTTCTGAATTTTCTCCATAATATCCGAATTAATCTCAACCAATTAATCATAATTCTTCAGAATCCATTTTTCGTATTCGTTTGCATTTCTATACCAAATTATTTGTAACAAAAATGTTTAATTCCTCTCTACATTTGACTTTCAATTCACGTGTCCAGAACAAATACGCTTATTTCCACGTAATTTGCTCACACCATCTAATCTAAGGCACAAAAGATTCTTTTACAAACCGACTTAATTCCAATACATAATTCGATTTATTGAAAAATTGAAAAAAAGGTGGAAATAAGTCCTTTTGAAATGACACTCCTCGGATAGCGGGAAAGGACTTTGTTTTATTTATAATATGTAGCGATGATGATGATGTTACTCGCTGATAACAGCTTTAAGGCCCCGCTCCCTAAACATTATGATTGTTTACCGTAAAACTTAAATAATATTATATTTTACACCTTTTTCTAGTCAATGTCAAGACAGAAACACAATTAGTGGAAATTGACTCGATACTTTTATTTTTTTAAATTGAGTCATTTTTTCGATATTTTTTCTTTTATCTCAGAAGCAACTTTAGTTACATATGCAAAATAAATACTCATAGAAAGAAAATGAGGTTTATTAGTTATTCTCAAGACAAAATTTACCTAGAACGATTATTATTCTCATAATAAATTAAATTCGATTTGAGACTTACGTCCTTTAGTTCTATGCAAGAAAAACAGAGAAATGGATCATTCGATATTCAACCTTATTCGAACCGTATTTGTGTTTGAAAGGGAATGCATGCGAGTGTTCCTCAGTACCGCGCTGTTCGCCCACAGAGAGCGTTTTGGGAGCGTCACCTTAAAGAATTTTTCAAATCGGTCCACTAGTTTTTGAGTTTATTACAAACACACAAATCTTCTCACTTTATAATATTAGCTAAGACCTATATAGAAAAAAAAAAATCGGTGCGAAGCCGGGATTACTAAAGCGACAGTCTCATGTAAATGTCGTCGGCAGATCGTAGAATTGGGCATATCATGATATTCCTGGGCAGATAGTTAAAACTGAGAGGGTTGCCTCACTCCGCTCCGCTTTGCTCGGTTCCTCAAATTTATTTACGCTCCTCGCTTTGCTTCGCTCCGCTCCTCTCCTCGTCGCACCTATTTTTGACATTTGGTGCAATAAAAGATTTTTTATTTCATACTTTACGATTTGCCCACGAATCGTTTCAAAAGTGTACGACAGATGGCGCCGTTTCTCGAGCTTATATCGCGCTAACGTTTGGTCGGGGCTCGAAACGTATCAAGTTGAATTTGAATTTCGAACGATACCTTACAGAAGACCTACATAACTGCATATAAGTGCTGTTGTGTTTCGGTGTTTTATTTTTGTGCTACTTCACTTCGAGTTTTTCGAAGACGAAGCGCTTACTTAGATTATTTAATACTTACATCTTACAATTCTTACATTATTATTTATTTATTTATTTTATAATTATAACAAAGAGTCAAAGACTATATAACAAGTATATTTGATTTGGGAGTATTATAAGGGCTTCTTTCACCATCTGTCAAGTAGGCTAACCGTCATTTAATTAAAGTCATTGTCCAGTCTTGTTAGTTTTTTTTTTAAAGTTCAAAACTTCTATCTAATCTAACTGGCCTATTGAGTAACTGGCAGCAGTGGCAGTTAGTTTTTTTTAAAGTTCTAAACTTCTAACTGGCGTATTGAAATGAAACTTGAGTTGAGAATTTGAGATTGGTTATTTGGTTGTATTGGAACTTATCATCTATACTAATACTAATATTATAAAGCTGAAGAGTTCGTTTATTTGTTTGTTTGAACGCGCTAATCTCAGGAACTACTGGTTCGAATCACCTTGTCCAGTGTGGGCAGTTAGATTTTTTAAAGTTCAAAACTTCTGATTGAGTAACTGGCAGCAGTGTGGCAGTTAGTTTTTTTAAAGTTCAAAATTTCTAACTGGCGTATTGAGTGACTGGCAGGAGTGTGGCAGTTATTATATTTAATAAAAAAACAATATAATTTTCTTATTACATATTTATTTTTACATGCAATATAAAAAAATTAGACTAACAATACAATAAGTAAACATTGTACTACGTTTAGTTGTTTACTTTTTATTTCATTTGATTTTACTTTGACTATTAATATATTAATCAATTTAATAAAAAATGTGATGTATCAATGCATACTAATACTAGGTTTAAAAATTAATTAAATAAAACGCGATTTCACAAAATAAGTAATTCTTTTGTGAGTCAATATATACGGTTTTATAATAAACTACTTGAGATAATCAGAGCCTTATCCTACTAATATTATAAATGAGAACGTTTGTTTAGATGTATGGATGTTTGTAACTCTTTCACGCAAAAACTACTGAATGGATTTCAATGAAATTTTGCATACACGTTGTCTGGGATACCAGAAAGGACATAGGCTATATTTTATAAAGTTACGCGGGCGAAGTCGCGTGCAGCAGCTAATATATAAATAAATTTAAAACTATCATTAAAACCAAATTTTTAATTTTTTTTTGTTTAGATTATTGAGTTGTTTACTAGCGTGTGACGTCACACGTATCAAAGACCAGCGCCATTACAGAAGCAGCGTTTTCGCGAGGTTTTGGAAATTTAAACTAACATTGATTTTTATTAATTATACAGTAGATGTCCCGGAAATATCAATGTAGTGTGCTTATTATGTAATATATGTAGAATAATTTAAAACGATTTTCTAAATTTAGTTAAATAGCGGATTGTATGTGTATTCTGCGCAGTGAGCAGAAAAAAGATTGCTGATATCATGGCCGTCAGCAGCAGTTACGTAATCGGCTTTAAAGAAGCAAGGTCTGGGTATTTCATTACCGGGCTGCAATTTCCGTCGCACAGAGCACTCAAGGTCTTAACGCAAAGGAGGATGGTAGGTATCCACCAAGGAGGGAGGGTTGGTTGAAGTGCGCATGTCCGATACAACCAAGCCAAATGTCAGTCACACAGAGCATTCACAAGTCGAAACGCAAAGGAGGATGGTAGGGATATGCAAAGGAGGATGGTAGGTATCCACCAAGGAGGGGGAGGGTTGGTTGAAGTGCGCATGTCCGATACAACCAAGCCAAATGTCAGTCGCACAGAGCACTCACAAGTCGAAACGCAAAGGAGGATGGTAGGGATACACAAAAGAGAATGGTAGAGGGGTCCAGGGTTGGTTGAAGTGCGCATATCCGATACAACCAAGCCACTTGACACAAGATAAAGTACCGTGCCATGCCATGATTATTTAGCGACGTTTTATAGTTACAACGGATTTATCTTTTTTTTTAACTTTTACTTCACTTTTCACGATTTCACCGTCTGTTTCAACCTCGGGCTCCATTGAGATTTCAATTTCCACGGCCGCACAATCACTCAGCGAACCCATGTTCCCAATTACTTGATCTATCTCGATGGGAATCTCCCGATTCTGATCTATCTCGATGGGAATCTGCTGATCCTGATCTATCTTAATGGGAATCTCCTGATCCTGATCTATCTTAATGGGAATCTCCTGATCCTGATCTATCTTAATGGGAATCTCCTGATCCTGATCTATCTTAATGGGAATCTCCAGATCCTGATCTATCTCAATGGGAATCTCTTTTAGCACTAGATCAGTTGATTCTGAATACGAATCATTATTATTCTTAAATTCATAGTTTAATACTTTAGCCCGATCACCATCTTTAGTATCGGCTTCATCGGCCAACCTATGATCACCTTTCAGCCTAAAAACGTGATGTTTCAACAGGATTTTATTGAAAAACTCTTCGCCGCAAGTGCACTTAGGCTTTTTGGGTTCATCGTTCAACTTTTGCTCGCTCATGTGCACAGAGAATATATGTCTCTTCATATCATCTTCATTTACACATATATATCTGCATAGAATACATATTTTCATCGCTTTACCTACGTTCACACCTATCATTATGCGATTCAAATTCTTTCTTTTGTAGTTTTTTGTGAAATACTTTGCGTACGCTATCTTCATGGTCGTCGTCCTCGTCGGATGTCTGAGTAAATGTTTCTCGTAGAACTCTCTCTTTTTAGTTTCAAAGCCGCACGGCTCGCAACAGTAATGTCTCGGGTGAGTCTTGACGTGCTCTCTTAGCACTTCGCGATCCCTACACTTGTGTCCGCATATTTGACATACGGAGCCGCTGTGAAACTTGTGGTTGTGGAAATGGAGCCAGACAGTTCGCGGCTTAATCTTTCTGACGCACACGGGACACGTCACAGACTTCAATACTACTTTGCACTTCACATGGTATTTGATTATGTGAGCTTCGAGCATTAGTTTGTTGAAGAATACATTCTCGCAGTAATTGCATATGTATGCGGGATGTTCGAGTTTATTGGCCGTTTCAGATATGAAAAGGTGCTCCGTTTTAATGTGCTTCACTAGACTGTCCTTGTTCGGTGCAACCTCGAAGCAAGTCTGTAACAAATTGTTGGTAATTAAACTGGGTTTTCCAAAAAAAAAAAAAAAAACATGGGCTCATACTAATAAAAAAACTAAACTAAACTAGATTTTAAATAATTTGGAACATTTTCAAATCAGTTTTGAGATATTTTGTAGGAGCAACATGAAATCATTATTAATGTGTATGTTTTGAAATTATATTAAATTGGATTAAATACCTATATAATATGATAATTATGTGCACATGAGAATTGGAAATTTGCTTTTTACCACCAGATCCCAAGATTGGAAAATGAATAAACATAGAAAGGTGAATCCATAGATAAATGATTGTTCTCGCTGCGCTCGACTAGATACCGCCGTCGTACTTGTAAAATGCGGCATAAAATTGTACGCCGAATTCGGCGTACTCCGAGCCAGTCACACTGCAAACTGTCTGTGATGTGTACGTGCCGAATGTTTTATTAAATTTTAGGCATACTAAAATACCAGTTTGCGTAGTGAAACTGTGTAAAAATATAATAAAACTGGGTAAAAAGTGATAAAAAGTGACGATTTTTTACACACACTACAATAAAAAGTTACCACGTTTTCGGTGCTATTGCTTTTGTATACCGCTCTAGTCGAGCGCAGCGAGACCAATCAATTATCTTTGGGTGAATCGATAAATAACCAAAAGTATGTCAACAAAATATAACGCAACTTACCACACATCCGAGTGGATTGGCGATAATATTTTTCAAAATATTTCTATGTTCGACCTTTTTATGATCTTCGACTTCGGTTTCACTATAATACATATTATTATCTGGTTTGTCGCAGATATCACATAAATAAACTCTGTCCTCGTCCTCAGCATCCTCGTATCCCGTTGCCAATTTAGACTTCGGCAGAATATCACGAAAACTGTGATGACGGAACATTGTTCCGAATTAAATTTTACTAAAAAACGACAACTATATTACACAAAATGGGACAGTGATTAATAAATTAATATTTATTTCGCGAATTCTATGAAATTCTTAAATAAAATCAGATAGACAAGACGAAACATAATAAAATATTCCAGATTCCTTGACTTGAACCAGGTCAACCAGCCAGTGTTGTGTTGCCAACATTAATGTTGCAACTCCGCCGTCCTTACTTTATATTGTAAAAAAAATATCGTTAAAAATCCATCGTAATTATCTATAATTATCTAGTCAATCCGTTAAAGTACTACTGACCATTGAAAAGTGATTACATAATAACTGATAATAAAAAAATCATTGAAGTAGTAAATTGTTTGAAAAATAAAGTTCAATTTACTTACACTTTATTGTATCTAAAAAAATTAAGATAAAATTAAATTTTGTTTTGTAGTGCCTAACAGGAATATTTAACTCTTGTTCTTATATTTAACCTAAATCTATATGGTTACCAGTTACAGTTTCTGCGGTTGCAGAAGCCGTAGAGGTTGACGTTGTTATGTAAATTTTGTTGACAAAATCCGTTAAAAAGTCCGTCAGCCATTAAAACATAAATACTTCCATTTCCTTCTTAGTTCTTATCCCAATCCGCTATAGCTGACGGAAAATCAGCGAAGTTGGCAACATTGTGTACAAATGACTTGTTGTCAAGATCACAGACTAACAAAATTAATAGAGAACAGAATACTGTATATTACAAGAGAAAACTTATTATTGTAGAATTCCAATAATGATTTCATTAAATTTATTATTGTAGAAGTCCAATAATGATTTCATTAAATATTAAAAGTACTTTTTATCCATACTAATATTAAAAATTAATGCGAAAGTAACTCTGTTTGTCTGTCTGCTACCTTTTCACGCCGTAACTACTCAACCGACCATCATGAAATTTTGCATACAAGTTGTCAGGGATATAAAAAAGGTACCTTTCATCCAGAAAGTACTGTCTGCAAAGGGATAATCCGTACTAATATTATAAATGCGAAAGTTTGTATGGATGTATGGATGTATGTATGGATGTTTGTAACAATTGTAACTCTTTCACGCAAAAACTACTGAACCGATCACCATGAAATTTTGCATACACGTTGTCTGGAACTCCAGAAAGGACATAGGGTACTTTTCATCCAGAAGAAAAGTACTGCTCCCGAGGGATTATCTAAAATTAAGGAAACTAACTCCTGGCTAAGTGTAATAGCAATAACGTTGTCAGGCGAATATTGCTTTTTCAACGCGGACAAAGTCGCGGGCACCAGCTAGTCTCATTGAAATATCGTAAGTACACCTAATAGCTTTTAAACAATTTGTTTAAACAGTAGCTTAAAATTGCTATTGCTATTAATTTAATTAATTAATTTTTTTATTTACGTAATATTACGTCTGTAGACATGGCATTGTATGGTATTATACTTACTACGAATAATTATTTATTCGTTGGTTATTATGAATAGCATTCTTTTAAGCGCTGAAGGTCAGATTGGATTCTGATTGCGTCAATTATGTACTTAATTGTCTATTCTTAAGTAATGACAGGGCGGCACACGCTCAAATATTATAAAGTTATTATTATTATTTTTAAGGTTCACAAAACTGGAATACAATTCCATCTACAAGAAAAACAAAAACAAACAATTAATGTTACTTGAAGTATTTTTTAATTAAATTAATGGATTTCAAAAATAATCTTACGGGAGCCACGGTAATAAAATAATTATCTTTGAATCCTATCGAATGAAAATGGGATTGAAATAAAAAAAATATATATCCTAGGATCCATAGATAAATGATTGGTCTCGCTGCGCTCTACTAGATACCGCCGTTGCACTTGTAAAATGCGGCAAAAAATACTACGCCGAATTCGGCGTACCCGAGCCAGTCACACTGCAAACTGTCTGTGATATGTACGTGCCGAATGTTTTATTAAATTTTGAGCATAATAAAATGCCAGTTTGCGTAGTGAAACTGTGTAAAAATATAATAAAACTGTGTAAAAAGTGATAAAAACTGACGACGTTTTACACACACTGCAGTAAAAAGTTGCCGCATTTACGGAGCTATCGTTTTTGTATAGTACTCTATCTAGTCGAGCGTAGCGAGACCAATCCATTATCTTTGATACCAATCTATACGAAGTAGTATGCCTTGGTACTATTACGCTTTGGACGCCCGGACGTTTTTTTGGTGGTCTTGGTGGCCTTGGTGGTCTTCTTGGTGGCCTTGGTGGCCTTGGTGGTCTTCTTGGTGGCCGCGGTGGTCTTGGTGGTCGGGATGGTCCGAACCGTGGTCTCGTAAGGGTCAGGTATGTACGTGTGACGCTTCGGATGCTCTGTGGTCGTGGTCCCGATGAAGTCCGCATCGACTCCGTCAAGATGTGTGCTCGCTTCGATGTCGTGAAGATCGTCGCGATTGAGGCCGTTTATTACATAATGTATGAGCTCTCTGGAAGAAAGTTTTCTTGTTTAGGTTTTGAAGTGTAAGTGGGCGTCCCACTGACCTTTTTAATATACAGGGTGGAAAAATAAGTCGGGCCCTGGAGGGAAATAGGTATTCTTCATGGATATCCATTCTTGTACGACAGACGAGAGTTAGACCAAATGTTTGTTAGAGAAATTTTATCCGGAATAATAATCCTATCGATTAGTATAATAAAATAGCGAGTGTTTGTTTTTTTTTAATTTTAATTGGTTCGAATCCCGGGCGAGCCAAG
Source organism: Synanthedon tipuliformis (assembly GCA_947623395.1). Lineage (NCBI taxonomy): Eukaryota > Metazoa > Arthropoda > Insecta > Lepidoptera > Sesiidae > Synanthedon > Synanthedon tipuliformis. The sequence continues at coordinate 3,021,552 of OX392437.1, forward strand.
CGAGTTTTAGAAAATCTTTGAATGCAGTTTTGTTTCTTTTTGAAAATAAAGGAATGTCTCCTTTATGTAAAATGAGCCATCTTAAGGATTTAAGGTAGTTTCCCTCCAGGGCCCGACTTATTTTTCCACCCTGTATACCAATGGACAGGCTGTCCCACAAATGACCGTTTTGAAACGCCGCCCTCGGAAGTAATCAGAACTACTTAATTTTGACGTTTGCGTATTTTTATTCCATATATTATATACGCAAGGAGAAGTTCCAATTACTGTAGCTCCATAGCCACTATAGCTTACAACTCCAAAATGGCGTTTTTCAAATAGGCATAAAAATAATTTTACAGCAGCCTGTCCAGTGGTATATATTACAGGTCAGTGGTGCGTCCTAATTTTTTTTTTTTTTTTTTTTTTTTTTTTTTTAATTGTCAAGCAGCGTTTGGCCGCGATTAACTGATTTTTATGAAACTTGGTAGACGTACGAGACATAGGATAGGCTACTTTTTTCACGCCGACGAAGTCGCGGGCGCTAGCTACTATTTTATAAAGTTACGCGAAAGAAGTCATGTGCAAAATCTAGTACTAAGTAATTATATAAATTAAAAAGAAATTAGAACCCAGCCATCTCGAAGCCCACACTGGCAAACATCTTCTTCTCGTCCACAGAAAGTACCGATTGCGAGTACCAATCTAACATTTCTATCTTAGATTTATTTTTGTTGTTTCTTCTAAATATCATTGGAGAAATATTTGACACAGCAATACCTTCGGCTTCCGGCTTTTGATTACTGAAAAAAGAAATTCTCATTAAAGACAGGCTGACGGACGGTCCTTTTTTTAACGAGATGTCCTCTTGGATACCCGGCAGTGAAGGGGACACAGTGGGGTTATGCCGGATTCGTACCGGCTAAAACCCAACGACTTTCTTTCTATCGTGGCCGTTGATGGGCGGGGTCGTGGGGACGTTATTAGACAACTTCGGTGCCCCGCCACGGCTATCCCACGCGGGGAGGCCTGTGCTCTCTGTCAGATCCTCGGCGTACCCGATAGTGGAGGTACGCCGGCCTACTCGGGGGACCTTACGACGGGCTTCGGTGCCCCTGCCACGGCTATCCCACGCGGGGAGGCCTGTGCTCCCTGTCAAATCCTCGGCGTACTCGATAGTGGAGGTACGCCTGCCTACTCGGTGGAACTTACGACGGGCTTCGGTGCCCCGCCACGGCTATCCCACGCGGGGAGGCCTGTGCTCCCTGTCAAATCCTCGGCGTACCCGATAGTGGAGGTACGCTGGCCTAGTCGGGGGACTTTACGACGGGCGGTAGTCTCCCCCAAGACCATCGCCCAGGTCCCGGTCTGACGGACGGTCCTGCCGAAGTGAAAAGGTAACGCTTGTGGCGGTTTGTTCGCATAAGGACAGATTCGCAAAAAAACAGCATCGTTAACAGATAGATTGATAACAGATAACAGATAGGTACCCAAACTACATATATGAATGGGGGTCGTCTTCAACGCACCTGTAGCTACACGAACACGATTTCACTTAATAAACAACAGAAGATATTTTATTTATTTTAACAAAGCACACAGACAGAATACAATCAAATTCGTGAAAACAAAAATACTGTTGAAAGTCAGTTGAAAGTGAACAGTAAGTACTATGAAGAATTTGTGTACTAAATAGGCATTCTTCATGGATATTTTGTACGACAGACGAGAGTAAGACCAAATGTTTGTTAGAGAAATTTTATCCGGAATAATAATCCTATCGATTAGTATAATAAAATAGCGAGTGTTTGTTTTTTTTTTTAATTTTAGTTGGTTCGAGTCCTGGGCGAGTCAAGCGAGTTTTAGAAAATCTTTGAATGCAGTTTTGTTTCTTTTTAAAAATAAAGGAATGTCTCCTTTATGTAAAATGAGCCATCTTAAGGATTTAAGGTAGTTTCCCTCCAGGGCCCGACTTATTTTTCCACCCTGTATATGTCGTCGGCACATCGTAGAATTGGGCATATCGTAAAGTATGAAATCAAAAATCTTTCACCAATAGTCAAAAATAGGTGCGATGAGGAGCGGAGCGAAGCAAAGCGAGGAGGAGCGTGTTAGGTTTACATGGAAATAAATTTGGGGAGCAGAGCGAAGCGGAGCGGAGTGAGGCGACCTTCTCAGTTTTAACAGAAATATGATCTGCCCAGGAATATCATGATATGCCCAATTCTACGATGTTCCGACGACTTATGTCGTCCTATATAAATTACGTGTCACATGTTTGAGGCCATTGAACTCCTAAACTACTGAACCGATTCGTTACTATTTGTAATTTGATCCTACTTAAGCGTGTAGCTAGTAGAAATATAGCTGCGTGTGTGGTCACTCCAATATTTGTATGGAAAATATAACGTAATATGCCTTGCTATAATTTATATTAATACTAGCTGGTGCCCACGACTTCGTCCGCGTTCTGGATGAAAGGTACCCTATGTCCTTTCTGGTGTCCCAGACAACGTGTATGCAAAATTACATGGTGATCGGTTCAGTAGTTTTTGCGTGAAAGAGTTACAAACATCCATACATCCATACAAACTTTCGCATTTATAATATTAGTACGGATATATTATAGCTACGTGTGTGGCGGTCATTCTGTTTGTATCTGTTTTATGGGTAAGGCCATAAAACACCTTACCCAGGTACTTTATTCCTGTGCCTTCTTGCATAAGCTAAAGTAGTGTTTCCAGGATTATTAGTTTTCATATTGTTTAGAAGTGTCTTGATTCTTTCTTCCCTTCTCTTGTCGAAATTTTTCGAAGCTAAAAAGTACATATCGTAAAATTCTTCTAGCACTTCATCTTTCTGAAACATACCAGAGGGGTCAATAAGTATGATATACGTATGTACTTAGAAAATCGAACAGATAGCGCTCGTAGCATCGCTATTCGTCTCTTAGGGGGCGTCCATAAATTACGTGAAGCGATATTGGCGATTTTTCTACCTCCTCTCTACCCCTAGTAAGATGTCTTGAGATTTGGCTCGACCCCTTTTTTTTGACGAGGAGAAATCCGCTTACAGATTCCCCTACCGCTGGCTAGGCGATAGGGATATGTGGGGGTCGCCCAGCACCTGATGTTAGCGGCACTGGGAATACCCGCTAAAACTCCCCGTGCCTCCTTGCCCTGTGAGCGGGGTGAACCGGGCTCTGCTGAAGCAACTAACTCCGATCCACCCCCAGGGCAGCCTAGCCATTACTGGATAGGCTATGGTTAAAGAAAGGGATTGCCCGGAGACACCCAGGCAATACCCACGCGAAGGGACTTGTGCAGGCACACACAGCTAGCCAACCATGTGCGCAAGGTCCCCCACCTATAGTATACCTATATATATATATATATATATATATATATATATATATATATATATATATATATATATATATATATATATATAGTATAGTATACCTATAATTGATGCTCAAAGTGGTCTAACTGAGAAGACATTACCTACACGTATAGTTGGTAATTTAAAAATTATATGAATTGCCGTCAAACTTCTACCACTAGGTGACCACAATTTTAAATAAATACCTAAGTACTTAATAGAAAACATTTTTCTCATAATTTTACCTTCAACTTCAATATTTTCCAGTATTCCGGTGATCTTCTGAACATGTGTAAGACATTACTCAAAGGTTGTCCATATGTTTTGAGACATTCAGACTCTATATCATACTTTCTATTCGAGATCGGACTGATGCAAACTGTAACTAATTAATTTTTATTATTTTTAACCTCCGACGCACGACGAAAAAGAGGGGTGTTATAAGTTTGACGTGCGTATCTGTGTCAACCGATGGGCCACTTGATGGAAGATACACAAGCAATAGCACAGGTTCTGCAAATGCGTAGATATGCTCTGCCGACCACGGTAGGGATTGAGGATAAGGAAATTTGATAGGGAAATGAGGTCTGGCCATCCCTAGAGAGGGATAAACACAACAGACATATAACAGAGATAGAGAGGAATAACATTGAAACACAAGAGCACATATACTATTATCACAGCATACTTATTTCGTACAGTAGACCGACGGAGACGTCTAGACAGAGACAGGGCAATCGTGCGGGGCGTGAGGGGTGAGGCGCGAGTGGGACGTGCCCAAGCTGCATACTTCGTCGTTCTTAGTAGCTTGGGACAAATCTTCTAGGGCTATCGCGTCTTCCAGATTTTAATTTATTATATAAATCAATATTGTGCATACGGCATGTGCTGTAAGTGCGTGCAAATCTTTATCTCGCATAAATAAAGAACTAAGATTTCATCAATTTCCGCACGATGAAGAAAGTTAGATGCCTGCCTCGTTGGGGGACCATGTATAAAATAAATAACACTGAAACATTATTACGATTACAATTTTTTTTGAAATTTGAATTGAAATTGAAATGAAAAATAAAAACACAATACAAAAATACTAAGTAAGTATTATTTCAAGGTGGTTTACACGGTGTAAGGTCACACGGTTACAGATAACCGTGTGGTCACTGCCGCCAAACGACTGCGAAAAGCACAGTGCACCCAGACCGATTTAAAAGAATTTTTAAAATATAGCCCAGTCTAGTTCGGTCAACCGAAGTAGTGGGATGGACCAGACAAAAAATAGTCTCACTACTTCGGTTGATTTGTTCGACCGAACTACTGGGAAAAAAAGTCTCACTAGTTCGGTCAACCGAACTGTCAACCGAACTACTGGAAATACGCCAGTAGTTTTTGAGTTTATTCGTTACAAACAAAAATACAAAAATAAGTTGAAAATTGAAAATTTAGAAAAAATAAAAAATAAAATGTTAAAAACAATATTCACCCAATAAAATGAAAAACCGATTTATCGAAAACACCATTTCATCCAGTACGTAATGCTATATATTTTTTTAAAGTAAATAAGAATTTTATGAAACTAATAAAATGGAAGAGTATGTTATGTAATAGCGTTGGCCAATTTATTACTCTAACGGATTTAATACTGGAGTTTAAAAAAAAAGCAAAATTTAAAAATGAAATAAAAAGCAAAGCAAAGCAAAAATCAAGCAGAGCGAAAAATCGGAAAAAATCTCATTCGGTAAGCTTGTACGGGAACGATGTCTATCTGTCTGTAGTGTATGTGTCGTCGGCACATCGTAGAATTAGGCATATCATGATATTCCTGGACAGATCATATTTCTGTTAAAACTGAGAGGAATAAAACAAATTTATTTCCATGTAAACCTAACACGCTCTGCCTCGCTTTGCTTCGCTTCGCTCCTCGTCGCACCTATTTTTGACTTTTGGTTACAGATTTTTGATTACATACTTTACGATACTTTACGTTGTCTGGGACACCAGAAAGGACATAGGGTAGGTTTAATCCAGAAAAAAAGTACTGCTCCCGAGGAATCATCTAAAATTAAGGAAACTAACTCCTGGCTAAATGTAATAGTAACAACGATGTCAGGCGATATATTGCTTTTTCAACGCGGACGAAGTCGCGGGCATCAGCTAGTTGGACTTTAAGTCAATAAAATAATTCAGTTACTTTTTTTATTTCATTATTCATATGTAAATTTCAAATTAAAGACAATGAACAGACGAACATTGAACTTCTGTGTTCAAATACAAATATGGACTTACCGTGTATTTCCATTATCCAATACTTTGAGTTTGAAATAACATAATATATAATATTATATGTTTTGTTCATTGAAATTGAAAAATATGAAACTTCTTCTATATTTATAGTAATACTAGCTGCTGCCCGCGACTTCGCCCGCGTAACTTAGGTACTTATAAACCTTCCTCGAGAACCACTCTACCCATTAGTGAAAACCTCATTAAAATCCGTTGCGTAGTTTTAAAGATCTAAGCATACAAAGGGACATAGGGACAGAAAAAGCGACTTTGTTTTATACTATGTAAAGACTAGCTGACCCTTTGTTTTGCAAAAAAATAAAAAATAAATTTTTGGGATGGACCACCCTTAACATATAGGGGTATAAAAATAGATGTTCTCAGACCTACCCCGATAAGCACACAAAATTTCATCAAAATCGGTCCAGGTGTTTCGGAGGAGTTTGGCACCAGAATTTTATATATTAGAGATTTGTATTTTATATGTTTGTAATGAATAAACACAAAAACTATTTTATTAAAAAAGAATCACCTATAGAAAGCTAGCTAGCTCAATTAATATTATAAATTGAATGTGAGTTTGTTTGTTTGTTTGTTTGTCACGCTTTCACGCAAAAACTCCTGAACAAATCACCATGAAATTTTGCGTACACGTTGTCTGGGACACCAGAAAGAACATAGAGTACATTTCATCCAGAACGCGGACGAAGTCGCATGCAACAACTAGTATTAAATAATTTTCGGTACGGTTTGCGATTGAGTGAGTTAGTATACCTCTACTATGGAAGCAGTGCCGTAGCTTGAACCCACAGTGTCCCCTACATAAGATGGATTCGTACCCGGCTAAAACTCAACGACTTTGTAGTGCGGCCCTTGATGGGCGGGGTTGCGGGCACGTTATGACAGCTCGGGGAGAGGTATGCTCCCTGTCGGAACCTCGGCGTACCCGAAAGTGGGGGTACGCATTACGTACCTCGAGTTGGAACTGTCGCAAGGCTCTCAGCTGCATTTCTGGGTAGAAATGAACTTTTCATACTTGACTCCGTAGTCTGTAGGATTATTTTTGCAATTATTTTATTAAAATGAAAAAAAAAAAAAAAAAAAAAAAACAATTATAAAAAAGAGACCAATAGATACCTATTCTCTTCGCATAATATTATTTGATTTGAGCTGCTGATTTATAAGGGTAATTAAAACTTAACATTAAATGATAAGTAAATAGATGTTTTTTATTTATTTAAAACCACTGTATGCATGCAAGCAATAGAATGTCTATTCACAATACATCCAACTGAGTAAATAAAGATTTATTGATTAGATTTTGTATTAATAAAAAATAATATTATTTGTATGTTGGTTTATACATCATACATTAGTTTTAGTAGGCTAGTGAGTTAGGTTTTATGATAAGGTCCCCCGAATAGGCTGGCGTACCTCCACTTTCGGGTACGCCGAGGATCTGACAGGGAGCACAGGCCTCCCCGCGTTGGATATCCGTGGCGGGGCACCGAAGTCGTGTAATAGAAGTCGTGTACCCCGGTAGGAATCCGGCATAAGCCCGCAGTGTCCCCTTCACTGCCGGGTATCCAAGAGGATTTCCCAACATTAAAAAAAAGGCTAGTGAGTTAGGTGTGCCACAGACTACTTGATGTTACAGCATCAGATCGATGTTACCATCTCATGGAAATACGACTGTAGCCAAATTATATTATATTAAATTTAATTAATTAATTATTGCTAATGTATATGCCCCACGTGTCTCCAGTAACGGATACATGTTAATCTGCCGGCTCGGATGGTGGGGTCGGTCATACGGAAGGGTTGAAAATGGGAAAAATAAAATACTATTTAAAATACAGATGTAACACAAGCTCCTGGCAGCTTTTTAAAAATGCAAAAAAGATTATTGGCGATTGCCATTTTGAAATACTCGAGCGCGTCAGATTTTCATAAAGACGGTTCAGATTGAATTCCTGATCGTACTGATTTTTTAATCTCACGATTATTTGGACGATTTTTCTTAATACAGCGTCTGCAAACTTTTGAATTCCTGTAGTCGCTCACACCACCGTTGAAATCTAATCTTTAAAATCCAATAGGTCTCCACAACGCTCGAGTAACTCCACATTTAGCATTGTGGACTCCTCTACCATAGTAGCCATGCGTTAGGAAGAAAACCAATGTTACTTTATTAGTATACAAAAAAAAATATAATGCAAATATTTAAGAAGTGTTGCAATTATACAAACAGATAATAAAGAATGCGTTTGTAAAAAAATATGTTTTAGTGCGATGACTTTAACGCATTTTAATTTGATTGGGTATATATAGTGAGGGTTTTTAATCAAAGGCCATCACTTGATCAATAATTTTTTTAAGTGGATTATTCATAGGAACACAAAATGAGGGTTTCTATGTTGACTGTGTGCACGTTTCTTTTGGTAAGTCGTTGAATTTATAATATACTAGCTGGTGCTCGCGACTTCGTCCGCGTGGAATAGTTATTTTGGGAATTATTTGGGTATCTCGAACGGTTTTCGCAGCGCACGCAACGGAAGCCCTCAAAGATGAATAATTTTCCCCCTTTTTTTCCACATTTTCGACTGTTTCTTCGCTCCTATTAGTCGCAACGTGATGTTATATAGCCTTAAAGCCTTCCTCGATAAATTATCTATCCAACACAAAAAGAATTTTTCAATTCGAACCACTAGTTCCTGAGATTAGCGCGGTCAAACAAACAAACAAACTCTTCAGCTTTATAATATTAGTATAGATCTAAACTAGCTGCGCCAGTGAGTCCGTACTGTAGATCGTTTTTTTTTAAACCTAAAGGTACTATGTAGGAGAAGGTAGAGAAATGGGCTCTGGCATCCCTTACTCACTTATCAAAACATAACAGCACACACGAATTGAAATATAAAAGCACACACGATTGTCTTCTGTACAGGGGCTCTAGCCAAGATCATACCAATGCAAACGTTTCGTTGCGTTCTGACGAATAGAAACGTAATAAAGCCCGGTGATTGGTTGTTGTAACGCCCACATAAATTTTTGACCAATCACCGGGCTTTATTTCGTTTCTATTCGTCAGAACGCAAGGAAATGTTTACATTGGTATGCTCTTGGCTAGGGCCCCTGGGGTAGTTACTGGCACCAGACGGGCTACCCAAATGACTGCGAAACGCCTGCCACTACTTACTTACTTGATTGCTACTATATTATACTTAGTATATGTATAATATGTATTTTTTTTCGAAGTGCAGCTTTGATATTACATAAAAGTGTATATGAGCTTAACACATTTGAGTGCAGTTAATATATAATTTTTATTTCTTTAAATACATTAAAAACATCAATTTTTTGCAGGTCGTTTTCCTAGAATGCAATGCGTATCCAAGCCTTGGTAAGTATATAAGTAAATAGAATGTGTAATTATATTTTTTAAATATATATTACAGTAGGAATCAGATCTAACCACTTCGATTATAAAGACAGATCATAATTTTTTTAACGTTGGGAAATCCTCTTGGATACCCGGCAGTGTAGGGGACACTGCGGGGTTATGCCAGATTCGTACCCGGCTAAAATCGAACGACTTTCTGCGCCGTGGATGCCATAGATGCGTGTAGAGTCGCGGGTACGTCGTGACACGACATCGATGCCCCTCTACCTCTATCCAGCGCGGAAAGGGTTACGCTCCCATGTCAGAGCCTCAGCGTACCCGAAGGTGGAGGTACGCCGGCCACCTCAGGGGACACAATAGATCATCCCTTTTCTGAACAATTCTGAAACACATACAGTGTTGTGTTGTTGTTTTTTGGTTAAGGTCGACAAACAGGCTAACGGTCCATTTGATGGTAGGTGGCTACAGACCATGAAAAAATAAAAAATAAAAAATGGCTTGTTTTGTTATATTCTATCTCTATTCCAAGTTCGTGAAATAGAGAAAACTTTAATGACTTTTGATTTCGTTGAATTCTAAAATAACTTATTCTTATTTTGGTGAGTTTTATAATAATGATAGATATTTTGTAACGAATTTTTCGACTTAATCTCAACGTCTTTTTTTTTCTTTCAGTGGATGGTTTGGGTGTTGGTAAGAGCCTTTTACTTATAATAAAAAATAACACCTTATAATAAAAATAATAATTTTACTAAGTAATTCATTGAAACGGGTAAGTCTGGGTAATTTGGCAATCATCTTTATCTCTGCCTTGCAATGTCCACTGCTGGACATAGGGAACCCCATAAATTTTCCAGTGGGACCGATAAGTAGCAGCTTAGATCCAACAAAAACTGCAGGTCGACACCTGCGGTTTAGTAAGTAGTTCTGGGTAGTTCGGCAACGAATATAAAATCATCATTATATCTCAGCTGTGGATACACTTAAGTTTCACTTGATGGTAGGCTTTTTTTAACGTTGGGAAATCCTCTTGGATACCCGGCAGTGTAGGGGACACTGGGCAGTGTAGGGGACACTGGGCAGTGTAGGGGACACTGCGGGATTATGCCGGATTCGTACCCGGCTAAAGCCCAACGACTTTTTAGCGCGGCCATTGATGAGCGGGGTCGCAGGGACGTTATGGCGTGACTTCGGTGCCCAAGCGCGGGGAGGGCTACGCGTACCCGAAGTTAGAACCTCGGCGTACCCGAAAGTGGAGGTACGCCGGCTATCTCGGGTTGGCAGGCTACCGTCGTTAATAACAAGTAAAGTAAAAAGGGGAAAGTAAAACAAAAATTACTGAATGAAATGTGCCGGCCCGACTATATATATATATGTATAGCAACCCTAAGTTAAGGTTGGATTTGTTATAATAAAAATTTATGTGTTCGCTCTGAGGTTCGTCGAGATCTAAATTATAATTTAAATTACTAAAATTAATTAATTAATTAATTCTTCTTCTACTTTAAGTGCCATATCAGGTCTCCCCGACGTTGGCGATCACCCTCGAAAAGGCCTCTCTGTCACGGGCCACTCGGAACAGCTCTTCCACTGCCGCAATTCCGGACCATTGCCGGATGTTCCTTAGCCAAGACATCTGCCTTCTGCCGACTCCTCTTTGCTCCTCAATCTTGCCCCCCATGATAAGGTGGAGCAAGTGGTACTTTTCTCCCTTGAGGATATAACCCAGATATGACACTTTACGAACCCTAATATTCGCCAGTAGCTCTCTGTTAATATGAGCTCTTCGAAGAATTTCCATATTGGAGACCCTGTCAGCCCACGAGACACGGAGCATTCTTCTGTCGGTTCATGGTGTTTACTCTTAAGGTCGACGCTTCTGAGCTATACAACAAGACAGACCAAATGTAGCACTTAACACTTAGCACTTCGCTGGCGAAGTTTAAGTTTCAAGTTATCGTTGCACAGTAATTGTCTCATTTTATTGAAGGCAGTTCTTGCTATCTCCATTCACCGATTCACCTTCGCTTCAGATAATTAATTAAAAAAATTAAATTAAATTAATTTATTTATTTATTACTTGTTATTTTACAGGGAATAACGTGAAAGTAGGTAAGTACTCCACTTGACTTTTTTTTGTTTATTATTAAGTTCGTTTACGAGTTTTATTTCCTTCATATATCCTTAGTTTTATATCCTTACTTAGTTATATTTTATTTCCTTTCGGTGTCGAATCTCTGGGTCCGTGAGGTCCCAACGCTCTTAATTTTTTTAACGTAGTACCTATAATCAAAACCTTTGTTTGACATAATCGGCGATTATAGAGCTGGCTATTACCTCGGTCAAAAGATTAGTAATGGCATACAACGAGGTAATGCAGCCAGCATGCTTTTTACGCTGCCAAAGGGACCGAAGCTTTAGGCGCAATTTCACCATACTTTATTAGTATTTAACATCGCTGTTAAGTCATAGCATAGCCACAGCATACTTATTTCGTACAGTATGCCGACGGAGACGTCTAGACAGGGCAATCGTGCGGGTCGTGAGGGGTGAGGCGCGAGTGGGACGTGCCCAAGCTGCATACTTCGTCCTTCTTAGAAGCTTGGGATAAATATTCCAGCGCTATCGCGTCTTTCAGATTTTAATTTATTATATAAATCAATATGGTGCATACGGCATGTGCTGTAAGTGCGTGCAAATCTTTATCTCGCATAAATAAAGAACTAAGCTTTCATCAATTTCCGCACGATGAAGAAAGGTACTTAAGCACATTTTATATTACTTAATTTGTGTCAACCCTTCCGTAATTTTTAAATACCTACACAGGCGGCGGTATCGCCCAACATCAAAGGCGTCGGCCTACTGTATGAAAGTATGCTGTGGCATAGCGCTGTCACTAGAATACTGTAAAACGACCTAACCCACTCAACGACCTAGTTTGAATATGTTTTAAGTAGGTATATTTTTTTTACAGGCTTAGTTTCCAAGATAACAGATACCGTCGGAGGCGCTAGCGGTGGCGGACGAGGTGGCGGTGGCGGACGAGGTGGCGGTGGCGGACGAGGTGGCCGAGGAGATGGCGGAAAATGTAGCGGAGGTAATTTGAGATCCACCTATTAGGGCCTCTTTCATAAACTACAAGTAAAGTGTTGATTAGTTACTTTTAGAAATAATTTTATGTTATACTAGCTGTTGTTTCGACAGCATGTCACTTAGCATGTAATGTATCATTTTGAAATTTTGATTAAATATGTAATTTTTTTTAAATAACTCGCTAAGGGGGTTAATTTTTTTTTTAATATTGTAATTTTTAAATTGGATAATTTTTTTTTAAATATACCTCAATTAATCTTTATTAGAGCATAGTTATTTAGGATAGTATTAGCTTGTGCCCGCGACTTCGTCCGCGTTGAAAAAGCAATATATCGCCTGACATCATTATTGCTATTATACTTAGCCAGGAGTTAGTTTCCTTAATTTTAGATAATCCCCCGGGAGCAGTACTTTTTTTCTGGATGAAAGGTACCCTATGTCTTTTCCGGTTTCCTAGACAACGTGTATTCAAAATTTCATGGTGATCGGTTCAGTAGTTTTTGCATGAAAGAGTTACTAACATCCATACAAACTTTCGCATTTATCTAACTTTCGCATTTATAATATTAGTACGCATATGCCCGCGACTTCGTCCGCGTCCGATCGCTACTAAACTTCAAAGGATTATCCGCTGGACTAATCTGAAGATTGTCTGTAAGTTTCATCAAAATCGGTTCAGCGGTTTCGTAGTCCATATAACCAACATACATACACACATCGCCTTTTATATATTAAAAAAAAAGATTACACAAAAATTTTTTTTTTAGAATGTCATTTAGCGTTGAAGACTAATTTTGTGAATGTTTTTTTTTCAGGCGATGCCCTCGGTAAGTATTTATCTTAACTCAGATAGTACGAGATCCGGCCGCAGAGGTATTCTTCATGGATATCTTGTACGACAGACGAGAGTAAGACCAAATGTTTGTTAGAGAAATTTTATCCGGAATAATAATCCTATCGATTAGTATAATAAAATAGCGAGTGTTTGTTTTTTTTTTAATTTTAGTTGGTTCGAGTCCCGGGCGAGTCAAGTTAGTTTTAAAAAATCTTTGAATGCAGTTCTGTTTCCTTTTAAAAATAAAGGAATGTCTCCTTTATGTAAAATGAGCCATCTTAAGAATTTAAGGTAGTTTCCCTCCAGGGCCCGACTTATTTTTCCACCCTGTATATGAATTCAAAATGGTGCATACGGCATGTGCTGTAAGTGCGTGAAAATTTTTATCCCGCATAAATAAAGAACTAAGCTTTCATCAATTTCCGCACGATGAAGAAATGTACTTGAGCACATTTTATATTACTTAATTTGTGTCAACCCTTCCGTAATTTTTAAATAGCTACACAGGCGGCGGCATCGCCCAACATCAAAGGCGTCGGCCTACTGTAGGAAATAAGTACGCTGTGGTACTTATTTCCTACCAGGTAAAATTTGGATACAAAAATACCTACTGCGTAACAGAATAAGTTATATTAATAAATTAAGCTGATTTCTGTATATGATTAACTAAGTCTGCCTATGTAAAAGTGCCCGGGAAAAGGGGTGCCATAATTAGTCTCGCTGCGCCCGAGTACTAATCATTAATCTAAGGAATTAATATATTATTTTAAATTAAGGAATTTAATATTAGTAATTTAATTAAAAAGTTCTCCGGTTGTGATAAAAAAAAATAATTAAATATCTATTTTTTCTGTTTCAGTCAAAAATGTTCACATTTGTAAGTACAGAACTACGATTAAAAAAATTTACAAAATATTATTAGTCCGATTACTGTTCTATTATTAAAAAAAAACAACTAAATTATTTGAATTTTTTTCAGTGAACGCTACGAGTATCGGTAAGTAATTTTTATTTGTTTTACAATTTTTTTAGTATATAGATACCATGTAGTATTACTACTATAACTTATACTACATTACTAGATTAGCAACTATACCTGCTAATTTTTTTAAAATATTAACTTTAATATAATTATTTTTATTTTTTAATTTTTGTTTTTTTTTTTATTTTTTTTTCTATATTTTTTTTTCTTTTATTTTTCTTTTTCTTTATTTATTTTTATAACAAACAGTCATTATACATATTTTTTACAATATAAATAAAAACTTAAAGACTTTTAGGTATATTATTAAATTGTCTTAATAGTTTTATGGGACAATGTAAATGTGGAAAGCAATTTGTCTACAGGATCAAATTGCTTAAGTCCAAATGACTTAAGCTTAGTAAATATTAAGTATTTTAATAATTTATATATTATTCAATACTTATATGTAAGGTTTCTGTAAGATTTAAAAAAAACTACAGCGCGTACGAAGTTGCGGGCATCACTAGGTTTGTGTATAAAGAATAGCATACAACGTAAAAATTTACTAACGCACCAACCAGGTTGACGGTTAGGAAAATAAATTCCTAACCGACAAACCAGATTGACGGTTAGGAAAATAAATTTACTAACGCACCAAACCAGATTGACGGTTAGGAAAATAAATTTACTAACGCACCAAACCAGATTGACGGTTAGGAAAATAAATTTACTAACGCACCAAACCAGGTTGACGGTTAGGAAAATAAATTCCTAACCGATAAACCAGGTTGACGTTTAGGAAAATAAATTCCTAACCGACAAACCAGGTGGACAGCGTGGTTTGTCGGTTAGGAATAGACGCATCAGCCGATTTGAAATATACATCTCTCTATATACTTATATAAAAATTTCGTGTCACATGTTTGTGCGCGATGAACTCCTGAACTACTGAACAGATTTTGATAAAACTTCGTAACTATTTGTAATTTGGTCCAACTTAAAAGATAAGATAGATTTTATTTTGAACCCGGGCGAAGACGGGACCGGTTCACTAGTTATATTTGACGACACGTTTGGTCTAGTGGCTATAGTAACCCTAGCTGTTAACCACACGGTCGCGGGTTCGAATCCCGCTAGGGGCAAATGTTTATGTGTTAACATTTTACCTTTGCACCTGAGTCATGGATGTTTTGTATTTATAATATGTATGTATTTACAAAAAAATGTATTGTATGTAGTATATCAACTATCTGGTATCCATGATACAACCATTAGTTGCTTACTGTTGAACTAGATGGTGCTGTGTTTAATGTGTGATAATATAATATATCTAATAATATATTTTATATAATATATTAATATTTAAGAGATACTTAAAAAACATAATATATTCTTTTTCAGCCGTATTGTCCGACATACTAAGCCTTGGCGGCGGAGGAAGCAGTGGTGGCGGAGGAAGCAGTGATGGCGGAGGAAGCAGTGGTGGCGGAGGAAGCAGTGGTGGCGGAGGAAGCAGTGATGGCGGAGGAAGCAGTGGGGGCGGAGGTAATTTGAGATCCACATATTCTTAGTATTCATAAGACGAATCCTACGATAAAATAGGTTAAGGTGGATTTGTCAGCCTGTCTGCCGACGTTAACGTAGAGAATAAAAAACTAGTAGTCCGACCGACGGTTCAATTTCTGGCCGAAGCCGAAGCCGAAGGCTTATAACCTCTAAGAAATTTTGTTAGAGATTGGCTACTTTTTTATATTGAATATAAAAGGTCAATATAAAGGTTATTGAAATAACCTTATCGACTGTATACTTAATATATTCAGAAAGGTAATTTAAATCATCTCTAGAAGTTGATATAGACACGATAAAAAAATTACCTTGTAATTTATTTGTCAATAATTATAACATTTCGAAATACTTAATGTGAATTATAACATTTATTTATTTATTAAAGTAATTTAAAAATCACAATCAGATTGATTGTTAAATTCAATTTAGACGGGTTTTGGGCCGAAGCCGAAGGTTTCACAGAAGGTGGTTCCACACAGCAAAATCTAGTTCCAAAGTAAGCAACTTAATACTTGTATTATGGATACCAGACAGTTAATATACTACATATAATACTTTTTTTCTGTAAATACATACAAATTATAAATACAAAACATCCACGACTCAGGTACAAAGGTAAATGTTAACACATAAACATTTGCCCCTAGCGGGATTCGAACCCGCGACCGTTTGGTTAACAGCTAGGGTTACTAGCCACTAGACCAAACGTGTCGTCGTGATGGTAGGTGGTTACTGTAACCTTAAGGACACAAGCAACACCATGCTGGTGCGCTATTTACCTTGTAGGTATTTGTTTACACTAGGTGAAGACTCAGACCAAATAAGAACAATAGATAGAATTTTGCGTAAAACACAGAGAAGTTGGCTTTATATACGTGTGTGTGTAGGCCTTTTAATGAGAGAGAATAAAATTGAGAGAAATACTACAGTACAATACAATTGAAAAATATTTCTTATTTCTAGATGGAGACGATGATGGAGACAACGGAGGCGGGGGTGGAAGCAGCGGGGGTGGAAGCAGCGGGGGTGGAAGCAGCGGGGGTGGAAGCAGCGGCGGTGGAAGCAGCGGGGGTGGAAGCAGCGGGGGTGGAGGCAGCGGAGGTGGAAGCAGCGGAGGAGGAGGCAGCGGAGGTGGAGGCAGCGGGGGTGGAAGCAGCGGAGGAGGAGGCAGCGGGGGTGGAGGCAGCGGAGGTGGAGGCAGCGGGGGTGGAGGCAGCAGTGGTGGCGGAAAAGGAGGCAACAAAAAATGCTGCAAGAAATGTTGAAACAAGACATAAAATTATTAATAATTTTTATAAGAAACATTTTTCAAAATAATTAAAACGTGTCAAAGTAATACTCTTCGAGTAACACGAATCCAAATTTATCATGAATAATAATTTCTGGCACTGTCTATTTGTTGGTTTCTTTTAAAGTTTTAGCAAAATTATCATTTATGACAATGTAACATTTGTGACACTTATGCAATAAATAAATAAAATTATTTTTAACTTTTTTATTTGTTCCCTATTTACCTAAGCAATAGTTAAATGTAATACCATCATCATGCTGTAGTGACACAATGGCCATCTTGCCATAGGTTAAGTAATCATTATCGTGTCTGCTTTTGATGCAAGTTGTTTTGTATCAAAACGTCACCCAATACACAATTTAATAGACTTAGGTACTTATTTATTTATTTATTTATTTATTCATCACAAAATCTACAGCTCTCAAAATTTACAGACATAAAAAAAAACAAAAACATACCTTACAGCCAATTACAGATTTTACATTTATAGAATAAGTAAAATTATATATATATATATATATATATATATATATATATATATATATATATACAGGGCGTCGCACGACCATGCCACATGGAGGGAAAGTACCTTTAATATTGTAGATGGAACATTTTACTGAAAGAAGACATTATTTTAATTTAAAAAACAAATTAAACTGCATTCATAGATTTTTAAATAATTACATGGTTGAACCGGGAATCGAACCCGCTACACGAGAAAAAACAATTACCTTGTAGCTTTATCATACCGATCGAAAGGCTTCATCATAAGGATTATTTTTTGCTAAATTACATAGTGTCAGAAATAAAAGGAAGACCATGAATTTGAACATTTGATGTGAAATTTTGTTCCGAAAAATGAAAAGCTGACATTGCCTCAGTATATTGCCGTAAGCGTATGGACATACAACTGACATTATCATAAGTACCTATAATTAATAAGCGTACCCACTTGAGAAGTACGCATCATTTCCCTATTGTAATTTAAGTGCATGATAAAATGATGTATTGATGTTGTTTTGAAACAAAATGTTGTATTCAACAGTATGGGACTCATTTTGAGCATTTGATAAATTGATAAATTTTGTATTAAAAATGTTAAAATTCATGGTCTTCCTTTTATTTTTGACACTATGTTATTTAGCAAAAAATAATCCTTATGATGAAGCCTTTCGATCGGTATGATAAAGCTACAGGGTAATTTTTTTTCTCGTGTAGCGGGTTCGATTCCCGGTTCAACCATGTAATTATTTAAAAATCTATGAATGCAGTTTAAATTGTTTTTAAAATTAAAATAATGTCTTCTTTCAGTAAAATGTTCCATCTACAATATTTAAGGTACTTTCCCTCCATGTGGCATCGTCGTGGGACGCCCTGTATATATATATACATATATATATAAAACAAAATTATACAATTATGTAAACTCGACCAATAAAGTGCTTATCACCCTATTACTATGATTGAACATTGTTTGTATATTGTAAAATGATAAGGTCTGTTTTCCTTTGAAAATTCAAAGTGACAATTTCTATTGCTATCTTTATTAGCGATGACAAATTATGTCAATCAGTAATCAATACCTATTTCAGATCTAAGCCTTAGCGAATTTTGAAATGAATGGAATTTGTAATCGAAACTGATAAAGTACTTTTCTTGTCTGCTTTACCTACAAATTATACAAATCACATAATATTACAAAAAATAATACATATATACATACATACATACAGGCTTGACTATAATTAAATTCTTACCGAAATATCGACTACCTCTGGAATATCAAACGTCTTTGAACATAAGAGAAGATTGAGGTATCACACAAGTTGTTTTCAATTGCAAAAATTCGCCCAAATAGCAAAAATGGTAGATTTTTCTGAGATTTGGGCAGTTTTTTACACAGAAAAATATTCTTCCTGTAAGCAGTACAAAATGCCTTCACATATTTTGTGCAGAGAGACATATTTTGGCCTCAGAGTACCTGAGGTTTAAGTTTAATGTTTAAGTTTAAATACTAACCGGAGGTTTAAGTTTAAATGATGTTCTGATTAGATGGCAGATATGTATAGACGCTCATAAGCGAGCGGGCTGACCTACTATAGTAGGGACAAAATCTCGCTGCAGGCGCGGCAATAAAACGTGTGAGTAGAGCGAAGAACAGGCGCGCTCCCTTACTCTTATAGGCTTTATGGGAACGTGTAGTGATTAACAGCGTTCGTTTCGATAATGTTACTATGCAAAATGACACGTGCACATTACTAAACAAAAAATAATTTATGACTCGACCTGCAGCGAAATTTTGTCCCTACTATAGGTGTCGACTTTTAACTTTTGATTTAATAAGTAGGTACTTAGTAAAAAAAAATCATTGTTAAGGTATTTACTTAGATATTTTAATAAGGTATGGTATTTGAAATTTATATATTATTGATTGAAGATAACCCTGAAAAAACAACAAGTGCAAGAAAATATTCATAGTAAATCTGGATACGATTGTAATAAAAAAAAACTCTTTTTTTTTATTACAATCGTAATAAAAAAAAGTCACTGTCTCAGCAATTTTTGTTGTCTCCGTTTCCGTCTCCATTTTCACCACTATCACCGCCTCCGTTTTCACCACTATCATCGCCTCCGTTTTCACCACTATCATCGCCTCCATTTCCGCCTCCATTTCCACCTCCGTAACCGCCTCCGTTTCCGCCTCCATCACCGCCCCCGTTTCCGCCCCCGTCGCCGTTTCCATTTCCTCCTCCACCGCCGCCCCCGTTGCCTCCTCCATTGCCGTCTCCGTTTCCGTCTCCACTGCCGCCTCCATGGCCTCCTCCGTTGCCTCCTCCGTTGCCGCCGCCATTGCCGCCACCACTGCCGCCTCCATTGCCTCCTCCGTGGCTACCTCCATCACCGCCTCCTTTTCCGCCCCCGCCGCCGTTTCCATTTCCTCCTCCACCGCCGCCCCCATTGCCTCCTCCGTTACCGCCTCCGTTGCTACCTCCGTCACCGCCTCCGTTTCCGTCACCACTGCCGCCTCCATGGCCACCTCCGTTGTCGCCGCCATTACCGCCTCCATTTCCGCCACCACTACCGCCTCCGTGGCTACCTCCTTTACCGCCTCCGTTTCCGCCACTACTGCCGCCTCCATTGCCTCCTCCGTTGCCTCCTCCGTTGCCGCCGCCATTACCGCCTCCATTTCCGCCACCACTGCCGCCTCCGTGGCTACCTCCATCGCCGCCTCCATTTCCGCCACCACCGCCGTTTCCATTTCCTCCTCCATCGCCATTGCCTCCTCCGTTTCCTCCTCCATTGCCACCTCCATTACCTCCTCCGTTTCCGCCACCACCTCCTAGTAATAAATATTTTAATTTTATTATGTAAAAGCATTATAATATCTAATCGAATCTAGTAAGCTATATAAGAACATTTTAAAAAATCACATGCATTTTACAGAAGCTCTATAAAGGTCATACATCTATTGTCATTGGATTCGTATAAATAATAGATAATAGGTGCATATCAAAATACCTCCTCCGTTTCCGCTTCCGCTTCCGCCACCTTTGCTGCCATCGCCTGTTACTTTGGACAGTGCGTCTGAAAAGAAAATATCTAAATAAAAATAATGCTTAAAACATTTTATGCCTAAAATGCTTAAAAAATCTATACATAAAACTTATGTTAAAAATAGATTTTGTTATTTCTGTCTATTTGTCTGTGCGTTTGTGCACGCTAATCTCAGGAACTTACGCTACAAACGCTAATTTTATGTATGATAAAATTTATGTGAATAAGCCCGTATTCATTCTTATTACAATAAATATAACCAATAACAATTAGGTACTTACTGAGTTTCAAGTCTTCCACTGAAAAATAAAAAAAAATGTATTTTAGTAACTTTTTTGCAGTTAGACAACAAAGAACAGTAAGTAAATCAGCTAAAGAAAACAAGAATCTCTATCAGTATTCAGGAAGTACTTACGCGCATGGATACCGCCGACTGAAACAAAAAAAAATGTATCAGCTCCGACGCACGACTGGAGTTTACGCCTTACGAACGATAAATAAATAATTTAATAAATATAATTAAAACATATTGATATAATATAATTATATGTACCTATTATATTATATTAATATGTATTGAAGGATATTGTAACATGTAACCTGTAACGCGTAACGTGTGACATGTGACATTTCATTTTACTCCCATAAAAGATTGTATTACTAATAAAAATATTTGAGTATTTTCTGTGAATTATGTGTATTTTACTTACTAAGGGATCCGCCTGAAAAATAAAAAGTATTCGTAAAATTAGTTATAATTTAATATGTATATATCACTCCACCAAGCTAGCTATCATCATAGTATTCGCCTTACAAATAATAAAATAGGATCTCAAATTACCTTTGCCTCCACCGCTACCACTTCCTCCACCTTTACCGCTGCCGCTACCGCTACCTCCTGTTACTTTGGACAATGCGTCTGAAAAGAAAATTGTATTTATTTACTAGCTGACCCGGCAAACGTGGTTTTGTAAAACAAAATTTTGGGTTGGGCCACCCTTATCACTTAGGGGTATAAAAAATAGATTACAACCTATTTTCAGATCTACAGAATATTTTTAAAAATCGGTTAAACCGTTTCAGAGGAGTTTGATTACAAACACTGTGACACGAGAATTTTATATAATTATATATCTGTATAAATTCCTAACATAGTTTAATTAGTTGCAACAGCGATAACAGATGGCGCCATTTGATATAGTTCGCAACTCCGCTAACAGATGGCGCCACTCCATGAAAGTTAACACGCGCTAACGTTGCATCTCCGCAATTTGTATGTTAATTAACCCGTTCTCGATTGGCCAATACTGGGGGGATGGGCGGACGGGTGCCCTAAAAGGCTTCCTCTTCGGAGCCTTGGGGCATCCGCGATAGTTCGCGGGATGCCCGAACTCTCCGCAGAGTACGCACGCAGGCGGTTCGACCGCGCCGGCTTGACGGGTGCACTCACGTGTGGCGTGAGTGCCTAGGCATTTGACGCACCGGGGCGTCGCGTAACAGAAACGGGCCGAGTGCCCGTAGAGTTGGCAGTTGTGACACTGCCCTATCGCGTTGCGCCTGCGCGGAGGCTCGAAACGGACTCCGGATAGTCCGTTGACAGTGGGGACGCCGAAAATGCGTTTCCCCTCTGGTGTGTTCTCGAGGACGAGAAGCACCATATCGTAGGGAACGCGGTCCCTAGAGTGCATCCGATGCACTTCAAGTATGGGGAGCTCTTGCTCCTTTAGGTCACGCAGGATGACTTCCTCGCTGAATTCGCGGGGAAGCCCTCTCGCGACGACGCGGAGGTGTCGCTCCTCGGGGAGCGAGTAGGTGTGGAAGGGGATCCGCTCCTTCCGTAGAATTGAAGTAAGTGTACGGTAGTCCGCTACCGAATTGACTTTAATCGATATTGAGTCGGCTCCCGCGTTGGAGCCGCGATAGGACTTGATGCCCTTGGCGAGCATCATTTCCCTGACGCGGTCCCACTCCCTTTTTTCCCGAAGGAAAACAGGGGGTGGGGCCTTGGTCGCGGCTGGCGGCGCGGATGTGGACGCGGTCGCGGTCGCGGTACGCGGAGAGGGTGTCGGGGCGGGTGCAGATCGCGGGGGCGATGTGCTCGGCTTTGCAGCCTTAACTGTCTTGTGCTCGCGGGCACGGACTTTGCGCTTGCGCGCAACGACGGTGAAGCCGTCGTTTTGTGCGTCGGATTCCTCCGACGACGGATTGTCGGAGGATGATGGTGATGGTGAAGCGGCGCGGACAGAGGGCGTCGGCGAGAGCGCCGGAGCGATGTCCATGGGGGACTCGGGGGAATCGTTAGGATTCCCGGGTGACGCAGGGGTGGTTGCAGGAGCCTGATGGGCTTCCCTGAATATAGCCTCTAACTCGTCAGGGTTTTCCTTTAGGAGCCTCCTGACGAGGTCAACCAGGACGGCTCGGTCCATCCTGGTTTGAGCGGGGGTCGCGGGGGAGAGTCCCCGGCCCGTCGTGCTGGTGGCACGCCGGCGAGTGTACCTAATGTGTCCCTTGGAAAGGGGGAGTGACCCTAACTGCTCTAGCAACGAGGGTCGGGTGTTCCGAACCTCTCGGTTTCACAAGGGCTCGCAAGCCCTTATAAAACAAAAAGATTCGCGAACTCGGTGTTTTCCCGCCCAAACGTCTACTAAAGAATGGGAAGGAGGAGTCGGAGGGTGGGAGGGAGACGGCTAGTGTCGACTAGGGGTCACCCCCAAGGCCGGTGGTTCTAGCCCCGTCCGAGTTCTGAGTGTCCCGAGGGGGACTCACAGGCGTCTCGGGTCTACGCCCACTCCGGGTTGTTGGCACCGTAAGGTTACTCCCGGTGTGACCGTATAACGCAACGGATTTGAGAAACGCTAGTTGCGTCGGCTTTGCAGTGAAAACTACAGGAAGCCGCCGGCTAACGTCACGCGGAGCTTGATCGGCGACTCGGAGAATCGACGACTAGTGGGACGGCAGCGCGCAGGGGTCGGCGTGTGTCGGGACACAGCACAAGGCGATCGGCAACTGAGTGCCGGAGCGATGCGTGTGCTCGGTGCGGCGATCCAGAGCGAACTATGTTTTTTTTTTTTTTTTTTATTTTTTTGGCCAATACTAAGCTATCGGTATACATTTATACAATATCAATCAATCAATACTAATAATAAATCTGCAAGTGCAGGTATTGTATGTATGTATGTATGTATGTATGTATGTTCCTCCATAACTCTTAAACGAATTAACTGATTTTCATGAAACTTGGTAGATAAACATTTAGACGTGCGGGACACAGGATAGGCTACTTTTTACACGCAGGCGAAGTCGCGGGCGCCAGCTAGTAGATTAATAAACAAAAAAGTCAAGTATGGGTGGTACTTACTTAAACCCAAGTGGTTACCTGTAAAAGAATATAGGTGCAATGAATAAAAAATAAATTACTGAAGTAAATAAAATTTGAAAGCTTAGCTATTTATTTCGGAACTTATTTTCGTGTATAAAAAAAAAACCTAGCACCTTATGACCAGCCTTAAAGCGTCACGTCGTCACGTGACTAGGAGTGATCGGCCCTATTGAAAAATTATAGGGTAGCTTATGTATGTCCTACGGCTAAGATGATGAAGATACAAAATACTTAGTTTATTTTCTTTTCACCAGAGTGAAATTTTACACAATACAAAAATTGCAAAATACAAAAATAATGTCCTATGAAATAGTTAATGTTAGAGAGAGTTAAAATGATATACTGAGAAATGATGTAATATGCATTGAACTTTATAATATAGAAAGAAAAGATAGTGCGAACAAAATCTGTGCAACAAACGCGGCAGTAGGGGGCGCGCAAGAGGCGGCTAATGTATCATAGAATCGATGTCATCGTCATAGACGCGACACTGTTTATATTCTGCCTATTTCATTACGTGCCTATACTTACGTGATTTTATGATAATTTTATTTTATGATTTAATTTATAATTTTATAATATTATATAACATATATAATATGATTAATATTAATATAATATTTTTATATACTTATATATTTATTATATATTTATATTATTATATATTATATTATTATAATTATATATTAACATATATTTTAATTTATTGATTTGTTATTAAAATATATATTAATATATAATATATACAATAATAATAATAATAATAATAATAATAATGCATTTATTAGCTCCACACAATCACAAACCATAGAATACAGACAATACTAACTTAATTGTTACACAGACAATGGTCGTAACTGTATGAGAGCCTGGTGCCCGTGGTAGGTATTGAAAATACCTGTGTTACAGGTCACCAGAATATACCTAATGTCACTTCTTAAATTTTTTGTCTATGACAAATGACGCAAAATGGCGTCCGCTAAATATTTTGCTCGAATTGAGTTTTAAAATGATTATTTAGTTACTTAACGATGGAAAGTTATTCCTTTGCACTTTGATGTATTGCATGAATTATTAGTGCAATATCGTAACACACATGAGGCATATTTGATGAGTTTTAACGTTATTTCGCTAAAAAACAAACAAGGATTACAAGCAACAAGCAACTCAAGAGCTAGAAAGCGACTAAGTCAAGTGTTGCCTGCCAACTACAGTTGAACGGATCACTAGTGACGGGGGCGATAACTCCTCTATACGTAGTAATAACACATCACTGGTAAAATGTTAAAATGATATACTTGAGATATAGCTCCTGTGTGAGGAGAATAAACGTATTATAACTGAAAAGTCCGGCTATTCATTCCTACCTCCTGTCTGCGAGGCCGACGCCAACAAATCACTACGGTAATAACATTTTTTTTTTAAATTTTATATTAATAAGTAAAATCTTCTTACCAACACCCACATTGCCCACTGAAACAATATACAGATATAATGAGATGATGACGAAAAAATTCTTTACAAAAAATAAGAAACTTATTAAAAATGTATCAAGATATCAACACCTTTACCATGAGTATACAATAACCGCACTCGCTAGCGAGAGCGTAAAACATTTTTATGAAATACTGTTCTCGCTACTCGCTAGCGAATGCGGTGATAATAACTCATGGTAGAGGTACGGAGGACCTAGTGGGAATTTTGTACACGCTACAAGTAGTGCTACACGTTCGCCACCAGATAGCACTGTTTCATTCCCATACAAATTGACATTTACACGTTCGACGCGTTTGATAGAGTAAAACTAGCACTAGGCCCTCTGAACAAAGTGATTTTAAAATTAGAACATCTAAATTTAATTTAGACTGAACAGCCAGTACTTAACGTTTTCATTTTGTTTTCATTATCATCCAACCATGGCTACGTAAAACCAGGCTCTAACGAGTGTTTGATACGTCGCACGCAGTCAAAGATAATGGATTGGTCTCGCTGCGCTCGACTAGATAGAGCGCTATACAAAAGCAATAGCTCCGAAAATGTGGCAACTTTTTATTGTAGTGTGTGTAAAAAACCGTTACTTTTTATCACTTTTTACCCAGTTTTGTTATATTTTTACACAGTTTCACTACGCAAACTGGTATTTTATTATGCCTAAAATTTAATAAAACATTAGGCACGTACACATCACAGTTTGCAGTGTGACTGGTTCGGGTACGCCGAATTCGGCGTACTATTTTATTCCGCATTTTACAAGTACGACGGCTATATCTAGTCGAGCGCAGCGAGACCAATCATTTATCTATGGTCGCAGTCTATCTCAGGCGTTTTCTTTTGTCCATATCCTTAATCCTGTCCAGGTCATAAGCACACTTGCATCTAGAACTCCTTTTGTACCAAGACGACGGTCATCAAGCTTGCCTTTAGCTCCTAATCTAAAGAAAATCATAAAAATTTCAAGTAACTTACCAAGACCACCAAGAAGGCCTCCTGGGTGTCCCCCATTTTTGTTCCCCCCTTTGCCTCCAGAGCCTGAGAGAAGAGTAAT
Source organism: Synanthedon tipuliformis (assembly GCA_947623395.1). Lineage (NCBI taxonomy): Eukaryota > Metazoa > Arthropoda > Insecta > Lepidoptera > Sesiidae > Synanthedon > Synanthedon tipuliformis. The sequence goes on from OX392437.1 coordinate 3,047,823, forward strand.
ACAATAAAATAATATTCCAAACTATTACCAGTATTTTACTGATTTTTCAATACTATTACCATATTCCAAACTACATATTACCAAAAGTTGGAGAAAGCTTTGTGATTGGTCAAAATTTTATGTGAGTGTTACAACAACCAATCACCGGTCTTTATCTCTTTCGTTTCGTAAGCGCTTGCATTGGTTTGCTCTTGGTTAGGGCCCTAGGACGGAGACGGTTGGCGGGCGACCGCCAACAATCTCCCTGAGGGTGACCTGGGCGATAATTTGGGGTAACTATCGCCCGTTTGAGGTCCCCGCTAATGCACGGCGTACCTGTGGCTGTTCCGGGTACGCCGTTAAGTCTTACAAATAAGAGAACGGAGCTCTTCGCGATGGATCTCCAGTGTCTACCATCACAGGTAACGTGTAGGAACGCCAAGGCGTTAGTCGGTAAAAAATCCAGTTGATAATAATATTTGAAAATGGAAAAAATCGACACTGGATGGCATTTGTAGTGATCACATGTTTTTAAATTTTGCATTTGTTTTTTATGCTCTTGATTGCATATATTATTATTATTCTACTAGCTGGTGCCCGCGATTTCGTCCGCGTTGAAAAAGCAATATATCGCCTGATATTGTTATTGCTAATATACTTGTCCCAGACAACGTGTATGCAAAGTTTCATGGTGATCGGTTCAGTAGTTTCTACCCTGTCACAATCTAGACCCTAGATGGGCCGATGGGTATCCATGATGGATTTCCCCTTGTAAAAAAAAGCAATCAATTATGATTATGATCCTATTAAGGATTCGTTTAACGAATAATAATAAGTGGATCTCAAATTACCTGCGCCCCCACCGTTACCGCCTCCTTCTGTTACTTTGGACAATGCGTCTGAAAAGAAAATTTTATTTCCTATAATTATATAATATTAAAGTTAAAAATATATAATTAAAAAAAAAAATACTAAGGGCCTCTTTCACCATCTGTCAACTAGGCTAACCGTCATTGAAAGTCACCTGTCACCGGGAATAATTTAGCTGATATACTTACCTTTGTTTGTACGGTAAAATTCCCAAACATTAAAAAGAACATAATTAAAAAAAAACGCCTATCAAACCGCACTAAACCACTTCTAAAAGTAACTAACTTGACACTTTACTTGTAGTCGGTGAAAGAGACCCTAAGTGTTATATTTATACGAGTAAGTCTATGGGCGAATTTTACCCAGACAGTATATTGGACTATAGTCTTCAAATTCAAACAGAGCATATTAATATTAAGTTATAGCTAAGAACCACCTCGATCACGTCAGCTTTCAAACAAAAGAAACCGAATCAAAATCGGTCCATCCGTTTAGGAGCTACGATTCCACAGCAGACAAATACACAGACACGCACGTCAAACTGATAACACTCCGTTTTTGCGTCGGTTAAAAATATAAACAAAAATAGGTACTTACTTAAACCCAAATTGTTACCTGAAAAAGAATACAGGTGCAATAAATAAAAAAATAATTATTGAAGTAAATAAAATTTGAAAGATTAGCTGTAGATGTGTAGATAGCAGGTGCAATAAATAACACACTTAGATTAATAAATTGGTCTCGCTGCGCTCGACTAGATACCGCCGTCCTACTTGTAAAATGTGGCAACAAAAACTACGCCGAATCGGCGTACCCGAGCCAGTCACACTGTAGGCTGTCTGTGATGTGTATGTGCCGAATATTTTACACACACTACAATAAAAAGTTACCGCATTCACGGAGCTATTGTTCTTAGACATCGCGGTATCTAGTCGAGCGCAGCGAGACCAATCATTAATCTAAGCTTAAACATTTTGTAATAGATGCCGAATGACCCACAATTAGCCATTTTAATAAATCGGTACGGTAACAACATTTTTTAATAAGTAAAATCATCTTACCAACACCCACATCGCCCACTGAAACAATACACATATATATTGAGAATTTGAAATGATGATTCGTACTAATATTATAAATGCGAAGTTTGTATGTATGGATGTGTGGATGTATGGATGTTTGTAACTCTTTCACGCAAAAACTACTATCACCATGAAGTTTTGCATACACGTTGTCTGGGACACCAGAAAGGACATAGGGTACCTTTCATCCAGAACGCGGACTTAGTCGCGTGCAGCAGCTAGTCATAAATAATTAAAGTAACTTACCAAGACCAAGACCAAGAAGACCTCCTGAGTGTCCCTTCTTTTTATTCCCTCCGTTGCTTCCATTGGGAATACTATCTGTAAGAAGATTCACAATAATATAAAGTATAAAACGTATGTAAAGCAGACAAGAAAAGTGCTTTATCAGTTTCGATTACAAATTCCATTCATTTCAAAATTCGCTAAGGCTTACATTTGAAATAGGTATTGATTACTGATTGACATAATTTGTCATCGCTGATAAAGATAGCAATAGAAATTGTCACTTTGAATTTTCAAAGGAAAACAGACCTTATCATTCTACAACATAAAAACAATGTTCAATCTCAGTAATAGGGTGATAAAGCACTTTATTTGTCGAGTTTACATTTGGTCTAGTGACTAGTATCTAACCCTAGCTGTTAACCAAACTGTCGCGGGTTCGAATCCCGTTAGGGGCAAATGTTTATGTGTTAACATTTTACCTTTGCACCTGAGTCATGGATGTATTGTATTTATAAATGTATGTATTTACAAAAAAAAGTGATGTATATAGTATATCAACTGTCTGGTATCCATAATACAAGCATTAGTTGCTTACTTTGGAACTAGATGGCGCTGTGTGGAATGTTATTTGACAACTTTTATGTATAAAAATATCAATTTCTAAATATAGATAAGTTAGAAGTCCTTACCGGTAGTCTTATTCACCTTTGATAGTAAATCTGCAAACAATTAAGAAACAAATTAAATTTATATTTAATATTTATGTATGTATGTATGTATGTATGTATGTATGTATGTATGTATGTGTATGTATATATGTGTGTGTGAGTTCTAAGCCTAATAGTTCTTATTTGGTCTGAGAATAAAACAATAAAAATTACTTACCGATATCTGCGTCGTTTACTGAAAAAAAAATTAAGGTATTTATCTTGTAGTGATGTTTCATTAACATTTTAGACTAAAACTAGCTGACTTTGTTTTTCCATATAAATTTTTTTTTGGGGTGGGCCACCCTTATCACTTAGGGTATAAAAAAGATTTTACGACCTATTCTCAGATAGCAATTTCTGCAATTTCTACTATTTTTTTCAAAATTTTCAAAATTCAAAATTCAAAACATTTTATTCCAAATAAGATTTACAAAATCGCTTTTCGGCCAAACTCCTCCGCTTTGCAACCAAACTCCTCCGAAACGGCTTGACCTATTTTTATGAATTTTTTTGTGTAGGTCTGAGAATAGGTCGTAAACTGTTTTTATGGACATACGAAATAGTAGTATATCTCTGCGAGCATTATGGACCCCTAAGCGATAAGGGAGGCCCACTCAAAAATTTATTTTTTATTTCTTGGCAAACCAACGTTTGCGGGGTTAGCTAGTAATATAAAATAATAATAATAAAGCTATTGTTTTGTAAAACTTTTATAATTTTTCTGCTACGAATAATCAGTAGGTACTTACGGACACCGATGCTGTGTACTGAAACAGAAAATACAGATATTTTTTAAAACAATTACGTAACAGGGTAACTTTTCATTAGAATTAATTCTTAATTTTTATTAATTAATTAATTTAATTCTTAAATTTATATTAATTAATTTAGTTCTTACATTTTAATGAAATTAATTTAATTCTTACATTTTAATTAATTAATTTAATTCATAAATTTTAATAAAATAATTTAATTCTTACATTTTAATTAAATAATTAATTTATAAATTTTAATTAATGAATTATTGTTTAATTATTAATTATTTCTTTATTATTGTTTATTTTTTTTTAATGTTAATGTTAAATTTTTATCCAGAAGTACATTTTTCAACAATAATACCATATTATATTTATTATACTTACTTAGACCTGGATATGCATTGCATTCTAGAAAAATGACCTGCAAAAAAAATATTCAAAGATATTTTTTTAATTTTATTTAAAAAAAAAATTCTTTTGATATGGAGTGAGTTACGCTCAGAGTTTCTTTGGTGGATAGGTTCAGAATTTTTTTTTTAATTTTTTTATTTTGCTATGTTTTTATTTTAATTTTAGTATATCGTTTATACTAATGTATAATTGGGAGAGTTACACAATAAATGACTGTAAAACTTTGGATAAACTTTGAGTGATAAATCCTTACTAATATTATAAATGCGAACCGAATCACTATGAAATTTTGCATACACGTTGTCTGGGACACCAGAAAGGACATAGGGCACCTTTCATGCAGAAAAAAAGTACTGCTCCCGAGGGATTATCTAAAATTAAGGAAATTAACTCCTGGCTAAGTGTAATAGCAATAACGATGTCAGGCGATATATTGCTTTTTCAACGCGGACGAAGTCGCGGACACCAGCTAGTCCTACTAGTATTATAAATGCGAAAGTTTGTTTGGATGTATGGATGTTTGTTACTCTTTCACAGGGTACCTTTCATTCAGAACGCGGACGAAGTCGCTGGCACCAGCTAGTTTAGATATAAATTTCCTAATAAGTAGTTTAGATTTTAATTTGTATTTCCGAGCACATATAACCCTAATCATTTCAAGGTTCGAGTGAATAGGCATCTTCTGGATGAGCTCGCTCCATCTTAGGCCTCATTCTTGCCACATAGCTGGTTGTTGGCCAAGAGCAAACCCATCTCTTATAAAAATAAAAAAAGATTAATGACTTACCGAAATAAATGTACACAGAATTAATGTAGAAATCTTCATATTGATTGCGTTCCTATCAATTTATGAATTTACAACTTTAAAGCACAAGCTAAGTATGTAAGTGATCAAGTTGAAGTGATTTTCTTACCTTATATAGGCTTCATACAAATTTAAAATACATTAAATAAATAAACACTTTGGTTCTCTTATTTACATAATTTCTTTTGAAATGTTTAAATATTTGCATATAACATTTTTGGGTTTACTAATGATATGACGTGGGTTTTCTTGCTGTATTGGTTTTCTTGTTAAGTCGATTTGGTTAATTTTTTGTTAAAAAAGTTATGTTATGTGAAGTTGTAAGTGTTATGTAAGTTATGTGATTTGTTACGTTTGGTCTAGTGGCTAGTAACCCTGGCTAGTAACCTGCGACCAAACGGTCGCGGGTTCGAATCCCGCTAGGGGCAAATGTTTATGTGTTAAAATTTACATTTGTACCTGAGTCGTGGATGTTTTTTATTTATAATATGTATGTATTTACAAAAAAAGTATTGTATATAGTATATCAACTGTCTGGTATCCATAATACAAGCATTAAGTTGCTTACTTTGGAACTAGATGGTGCTGTGTGGAATGTGTGAATATTTATATTTATTTATTTAATATTCATAGTTTAACATAACGTACGTGTGAATAAATCGTTCCGAAGAGTTTTCATTTTTCTTCTATACTAATATGACAAAGAGGAAAGATTCGATTGTTTGTTTGTTTGCATTGAATAGGCTCCGAAACTAGTGGACCGATTTGAAAAATTCTTTCACTGTTGGGAAGCAATATCATCAGCGAGTAACATAGACTATGTTTTATAAAATTACGCGGATGAAGTCACGTGCCACAATTAGTATATTATAAGTAGATAATAATTTACTAATGATATGCTAGCTGACTCGGCAAACGTTGTTTTAACATATAATTTTTTTTTTGGGATGGACCACCCTTAACATTTAGGGGTATAAAAAATAGTTTAAGACCTATTCTCAGACTTGCCGAATATGTAAAGCAGACAAGAAAAGTGCTTTATCAGTTTCGATTGCAAATTCCATTCATTTCAAAATTCGCTAAGGCTTACATTTGAAATAGGTATTGATTACTGATTGACACAATTTGTCATCGCTAATAAAGATAGCAATGGAAATTGTCACTTTGAATTTTCAAAGGAAAACAGACCTTATCATTTAATTTGCAAAATTACTCATTTTGAAAAATAAGAATTAGGAATTAATCGCCGACACCTTCTACAACCTGTCAATCATACAGACCTTATCAATAATTTAATCCTATTAATTGTTTAATTTATATATAAATAGATAGAAATCTATCATTTGTATGTTGGTTATAAATAGATTATATGAACCAACATACAAATGATAGATTTCTATTTATATATAAAATAAACAATAAACTTTATTTACTCAGTTGGTTGTATTATAACAAAATATTATTGCCTAAAAGCAAAAAATTTAAAAATTTATCATTGACCAGCTGTGCTGATATATTTGTTATAACTTTTTAATTTCTTAATTTTTTTTTTTATTCTAATTACAGATGGGTTCTGCTTCTGACCGGTCCCATTGGAAAGTTATCCCAGCAGTGGACGTCCTGTGGCTGAGATGATGATGTGAGTAGCAAAGAAGGCCTATGATGGAGCGAGCTCACCCAGAAGATGCCTATTCGCTCGAACTTTGAAAAGATTAGGGTTATATGTGGTACTCTGTGGGGTTATATGTGCTCAGAAATATAGACGCCGGCAGAAGTTCCAAACCTTGGCAGTGCTCATTATAAAGGACTAGCTGGTGCCCGCCACTTCGTCCGCGTTCTGGATAAAAGGTACCTATTCTATGTCTTTTCTAGTGTCCCAGACAACGTGTATGCAAAATTTAATGGTGATCGGTTCAGTAGTTTTTGCGTGAAAGAGTTACAAACATCCATACAAACTTTCGCATTTATAATAATAGCTGGTGCCCGCGACTTCGTCCGCGTTCTGGATTAAAGGTACCCTATGTCCTTTCTGGTGTCCCAGACAACGTGTATGCAAAATTTCATGGTGATCGGTTCAGTAGTTTTTGCATGAAAGAGTTACAAACACCCATACATCCATACATCCATACAAACTTTCGCATTTATAATATTAGTATGATTAATACGGATGTTTTAAAGTTGGATTTCGACTTTAAAAGTAAGATATTAAATTCAAATTCAATACGAAATAGGATTTACAAAATCGCTTTTCGACGTCAGAGAGTGGCATTATATACATACACAGCTCGTTTACGATTTTATTATATGTATGTATATGTTAGTTAAATAAATGATTTTTTTTAAAATATAAGTATAAAATAAAATAAAATAAAAATAAAAAACAGTGGTATGTATAGCAGACAAAAGAAGTGCTTTATCAGTTTCGATTACAAATTCCATTCATTCCAAAATTCGCTAAGGCTTACATTTGAAATAGGTATTGATTGACTGATTGACACAATTTGTCATCGCTGATAAAGATAGCAATAGAAATTGTCACTTTGAATTTTCAAAGGAAAACAGACCTTATCATTCTACAACATACAAACAATGTTCAATCTTAGTAATAGGGTCATAAAGCACTTTATTTGTCGAGTTTACTTCGGGAGTATGTTTTAACCAAACTCCTCCGAAATGGCTTGACCGATTTTTATTAAATTTTTTTGTGTATAAGTATTCGGTAAGTCTGAGAATAGGTCGTAAGTGATAAGGGTGGCCAACCCCTATTTAATTTATATGGAAAAATATCGTTTGCGGTCGTTAGCTAGTTTTTCTTATAATTATTTTATATACTTAAATAGCAAAGATAATTGATTGGTCTCGCTGCGCTCGACTAGATAGAGCGCTATACAAAAGCGACGATGTGTAAAACATCGTCACTTTTTATCACTTCTTACACAGTTTTATTATATTTTTACACAGTTTCACTACGCAAACTAGCATTTTATAATGCTCAAAATTTAATAAAACATTCGGCACGTACACATCACAGTCGTTTGCAGTGTGACTTGCTCGGGTACGCTGAATTCGGCGTAGTATTTTTTTTGCCGCATTTTACAAGTAAAACAGCGGTATCTAGTCAAGCGCAGCGAGACCAATCATTCATCTATGTTAAATAGTATTGACGAGCCGGTGGTAAAGGTGCTCGCCTAAGACCCCGGGTTCGATTGCCGGTTGGATCTACACTTTTCAAAGTTGGCTCTGGTCTGAATTCGAAAAGTAGTGGCAGTCATTTGGGCAGACCGTCTGGCCACAGTTACCACCCTTTTACAAAAGACCATTGTGAAATAATAGCACATGTGCTGTTTTGTTTTAGTAAGTGAGTAAGGGAAGCCAGAGCCCATTTGCCTATCCTTTCTAATCCTTAAAGTCTTAAAGTCCTACCATCGTCGCCAGCACACTTTCAGCACCAGTGCCGTTCTTGTGTTATATAGGCGACGGTAACCACTTACCATCAAGTGGACCGTCATCCTGTCTGTCGAGCTTAATATAAAAAAAAATGAAAATTTGAAATTAATGTCAAAGAACGGACTAAAATGTATCTTGAACGTTCAAATACAAAAATACAGTATTTTTGTACTAAGTAATATAAGTAATGTATGTATTATGCAAATAAACTTATGTGTACATTTCCAGTAGCTGTTTAAATATCTCATATTATTATATTTAGTTTAAACTAGGTTTAAAATAACATGTTATTCCATGTTTTGTTCGTTAAAATCTTTTTTCAAAATTTAAACTTCATATTACATTTACTACTGTATGTAGTTACTTGTCAGGACTTTTAATCTTAATAAGAACTTAGCCTTAGCTCTCTGTCTTAGGGCTCCAGGTTAGATTTTGGGCAGTTGTAGCCGGTTTGTATTCTTGTATGGCGTTGATTCTTGGACAATTCGATCTCTGGAGCGCAAAAAGATGTGCGCATTCCATGGACAGCCAAGAGGACAAACAGCTCTATCCTCAAACAGCTTGTGATTCGGACCAGACTATCCGCCACCTGCTATCAAAGAGTTCTCAATTACTTTGGGCACATAGCCCGCAGAGAACCAGAAAACTTGGAGAAGCTGGTGGTGGTTGGAAAAGTGAATGGCAAGAGGTCTCGAGGTCTATCGCCTAGACGATGGACAGACCAAGTTGTGCAACTCACAGGTCTTACAGTCGCGAAGCCTCTGCGAAAGGCTGAGGACAGGGTGGAGTGGAAGCAGCTGTGGTCGATGCCACCAAGGCAATTCAGAGCGGGCACGACCTTCAGCAAAGAAGAATCCGACTCTTATATATAGCCGGTTTGTGTCGTGGCATCTACGGCGCATCTACGGCGCATCTACGGCCGCGCTAAAAAGTTGAGTTTTAGTCTGTACGAGTCCTGCATAACCCCGCAGCGTCCCCTACACTGCGAAGTATCCACGAGGACTTCCCAACGTAAAAAGGGGCGTGGCGGGGACCAGTTTGGTTTTAGACGGTATGAGTCCTGTACAACCCTGCATCGTTCCCTAGACTCTAGAGGGCCGAGTATCGACGAGGAAGGGCACCGATGTCGTGTCATAACATACCCGTGACCCCGGCCATCTACGGCCGCGCTAGAAAGTTTGGTTTTAGCCGGTGTGAGTCCTGCATAACCCCGCATTGTTCCCTAGACTCCCGAGTATCCACGAGGACTTCTCAACGCAAAAAGGAGGACGTTTGTGTCACCCGGCGCTGGTTAGCCGTGGCGGGGCACCGATGTCGTGTCATAGCATACCCGTGACCCCGCCCATCTACGGCTGCGCTAGAAAGTTTGGTTTTAATCGGTGCGAGTCCTGCATAACCCCGCAGCGTTCCCTAAACTACCGAGTATCCACGAAGACTTCCCAACGTAAAAAGGGAGACGTTTGTGTCACCCGGCACTGGTTAGCCATGGCGTGGCACCGATGTCGTGTCATAACATATCCGTGACCCCGCCCAGCTACGGCCGCGCTAGAAAGTACGGTAAGGTTTTAGTCGGTACGAGTCCTGCATAACTGCGAAGTATCCGTGAGGACTTCCAAATGTAAGAAAAGATGTTTACCTACGTTTGTGTATGTCTTATTAGTACAGTGAATATAGTCGTTTTTTTTGGTCAACTTTGCACTATCCTACCGATCCAATTTTTTTTTTCTATAAGGTTTAGGATCACTTACTGAGTGTAAAATCACAAAATGCTGACAGATTCCGGTGACAGCACAGGCGCCATCTTGAAAAAACGTTTCTGGCCGATATCTCGGAAACTATGCACTTTAGGGCAAAAGTGATAGAGACCATTATTGTAGAGAATACTATTTCGCATCTTTTATTTGTTACGCATTTTTTGTAAAACTCACCGCTTACGTTTTATGGCTCATTTAATTAACACATTTTTCTATCTCGGCCGATAACTCTTATAATATTGGATTAATCAATAAAATGCATCAATCCATTTTTAAAGATCAATCTATTCCCCACAACTTTTATTTGAAACTTTTTTTTTTAATGTCCATAGTTTTCAAGCTATCGGACGTTGAATGTAGAAATGCCGACGCTCGGCGGGTGACGCCGCGCCACGGCAGCCTAACGGTTTCGTCCATATATATAAGGTAACCGTTTCATTTATGTCTCTACACAAAAGAAGGGACGGAAAGGTGTAGCGCTGGGACTTATATCTATATATAAGCTTGGGAACTACCTGGATCCAGAGGAATGGGGATGGACGCGAACCGCTCAGGGCCTTTTACCAATTGCTTCGACGATTCCTGCGGCACCTCCCAGTCTGCTGGAGTTAATATGGTGCAAATGCCGAACTGGCTGTGGAAGAGCATGTGGATGCCGAAAAGCAGGCTTGGACTGCACTGTAATTTGTGAAAATTGCACGACGGAAACATGCTCTAATCAGCCAACAGTGAACCTTATCGAAGAGTCATTACATGTTGACGATTTCGACCACGAGAATGAAGAGTTCATTGAGGCCTTACAATCATCTTTATATCCTTCCGAAGAGGGTAATGAAGAAGAAGAAGAAGAAGAAGAAGAAGAAGAAGAAGAAGAGGAACCATCGGATACAATTGGATTTCCGCCGCCTCCAAAACGCTCGAAACTTTGATATAATTTTTAATTTCCTTTTGTATTATTGTTTTCCTGACAATAAATTTTGAAAATATTTGTAAAAAATAGTCCCCTTTCCGTTTCTTCCATTTTATTATGACATCTGAACGTAACATAATCAATAATAATTACTCACCACACCAGTTTTAAATGAAAGCACTAAATATTTTTTAATTGTACCAAATACAATAAAATAAAATTTAAAAAAATTCGTTACTATCTCAGGTAACTTTTCATTGTTAAGTACACATCAACATTCGGGATATTTTTTCAAATGTATTTGTTGAATTTTTACCATTGTACTCTATGCATACCTTGAAAATTCAAACCTTGCACCTGGTAGTCCAACATTTAACGTCCTATAGCTCGATTACTATGGACATTAAAAAAAAAAAGTTTTAAATAAAAGTTGTGGGGAATAGATTGATCTTTAAAAATGGATTGATGCATTTTATTGATTAATCCAATATTATAAGAGTTATCGGCCGAGATAGAAAAATGTGTTAATTAAATGAGCCATAAAACGTAAGCGGTGAGTTTTACAAAAAAATGCGTAACAAATAAAAGATGCGAAATAGTATTCTCTACAATAATGGTCTCTATCACTTTTGCCCTAAAGTGCATAGTTTCCGAGATATCGGCCAGAAACGTTTTTTCAAGATGGCGCCTGTGCTGTCACCGGAATCTGTCAGCATTTTGTGATTTTATATTCAGTAAGTGATCCTAAACCTTATAGAAAAAAAAAATTGGATCGGTAGGATAGTGCAAAGTTAAATGTCTATATTCACTGTACTATATCTATTAGATAAAATGTATAATATATGTTATATGGATTCTCGTTACGTTACAAAAAAAATTGCTCCAAATAAATTTATTTTAATTATATTTTCAATAAGACGCATACGAACACGCACAGTTAGTCATTGTTAAATTTAGAGTTCTCTTTTCGGTTTAAGTAAAACCTGTGCAATAAGGTAATAATATGTTGTAATAATACAACCAACTGAGTAAACAGCGACAGTTAATTTATCTAAAAGAAAATAATATAATTTGTACGTTGGTTTATATTTATATTATATGGACATAGGATGAGGAAAGGGTATAGGGTATCTTTCATCAAGAAAAAACAATATGCATACACACAATACGCACACACGCACACACGCACGCATGCACGCACACGCACACACACACACACACACACGCATGCACACACACACACGCATGCACACACGCACACGCACACACACACGCACGTACACAGCCGCACGCGCGCACGTGCACACACACACAAACACTCACGCACGCCCGTTCGAACGCACACACACGGACCCGCACGCATGCACGCACGGACACGCACGCACGCACGCACGCACACGCGCACACACACACGCACGTACACAGACGCTATAAGGCCAAATTTAGCAAGAAGACGCAATTTAGCATGAAAATTAAATTTAACAAGAAAACCAGCATCGTTTCATTAGTGAACCCAAAAATTTGATATGCAATTATTTTAATACTTTAAAACCAATTATATAAACAAAGAAAATAATGGAAGACATTAATTTGTAATAATGTCTCTCGCGTATTTTAATTTGGTGTGGAACCAAAGTAGGTATATAAAGTGAGAGAATTTTTACAACTGTACCATTTCGACGGTGTTTTGAAGTTCCGAGTTCATGGGAGCCCGATCAAAATGAGGGTTTCTATAGTAACTCTGTGTGCATTTATTTTGGTAAGTCTTTTAATCTTAAAATATATCTTATCTTATCTTATCTTATCTTATCTTATCTATATCTTTAAAGAATCTTACTGGCTGAAATGCTATAGTGTGGTATATTTTTGAAATCTTTTTTCATACAACATTTCAGGTGGCGGATATCCACCAATACTTACATATAATTTGCAAAAAAAATAATAATTTAATAATAAATAATAAAAAATTGAAAAAATTAAGAATTAAATTGCATCCTTGTAAAGGATAAAAAAAAACTTATGTTTTTGATATTATTTCTTTTTATTTGATTGTATTTTTTTTTTCTAATTGTAGTTTTGTATCTAATACATAGGCAAAACACATTATTTTTTTTAATTTATAATATGTATTTCTTTAAATAAAATTTAAAAAAATTCTTTAAATGATTTTCCTAATTTTTTGCAGGTAGGTAATTTTCCTAGAATGCAATGCATATCCAACTTTAGGTATAGGTAAGTGTTGTATAATCTTTCTAAATTGATTTTGAGTCTAGTAAATTAAAACAAAACTATGTGGACTGTATGTAGGTTTATTGTAGACTATTTGCTTATTTACAAAAAGAAATTAAAAATTTTTAGCATGGAATTGGTAGGTAATTTCAAAAGATATGTTACAAACAAAATAAAAAATAACAAAAAAATTATAAAAAATAAATTTTTGGGGTGGACCACCCTTTACATTTAGGGGTATGAAAAATAGATGTTGGCCGATACTCAGACCTACCCGTTGAGCACACAAAATTTCATCAAAATCGGTCCAGCCGTTTCGGAGGAGTTTCGCAACAAACACCGCGACACGAGAATTTTATATATTAGATTATGAAAAGTATGAGGACAAGAGCTGGGCCCTGATTCTGTATGCTAAAACTCTTGTCTTGACAAGGCAAGATACGTTAATGTCATTCCTTGTCTTGTCATGAAATTCTTATGTCTTATGCCCCCACCTGAGATAACATAATATTATCTGTGTTTTCAGTGGAATAGTCAAATAAATACAATAGTATACTGCAGTTTTTGTGAAATCATATCGTGCCATAGATAATTCTCTTGGAGCAAAAGACATAAGAATTTCATGACAAGCCAAGGAATGACATTAACGTATCTTGCCTTGTCAAGACAAGAGTATTTGCCATACAGAATCAGGGCCCTGAGTACTTTTTGTTTACATTACCTCGAAGGACCAATTTTCGTTTTTTAAGCAATATTAACTAAATGTGAATCATTTAAATACATTTTTTTTTTCAGAGAAAGTTTCAAGTTTAGGTAAGTAATTTTTATTGTTTTATTATATAAAAATTAAAATAAAAATATAATAAAAAATATATGAAAAATTAAAAAATAATAATATTAAAACTATATAAAAATTTAATTTATTTTATATTTATTTGTTAAAATATGTTACATGCTGTTAAATACATTTTTTTTTTTTCAGGGAAAGTTTCAAGTTTAGGTAAGTAATTTTTATTTGTTTTATATTATATAAAAATTAATATAGAAATATATAAAAAATAAAAAATATATAAAAAATTAAAAATAATAATATTAAAACTATATAAAAATTTAATATATTTTATGTATTTGTTAAATGTTACATGCTGTAAGGTTATAGCTATTAAATAAAATAAATTCTCAGAATTATTCTCAGAATAAGTGCGGATTTGGTCTGAGAATTTATTTATAGGAGTTAGTTTCCTTAATTTTAGATGATCCCTCGGGAGAAGTACTTTTTTTCTGGATGAAAGGTACCCTATGTCCTTTCTGGTGTCCCAGACAACGTGTATGCAAAATTTCATGGTGATCGGTTCAGTTAGTTTTTGCGTGAAAGAGTTACAAACATACAAACTTTCGCATTTGTAATATTAAACATATACATACACGTTGTCCGGGACACCAGAAAGGACATAGGGTACCTTTCATCCAGAAAAAAAGTACTGCTCCCGAGGAATCATCTAAAATTAAGGAAACTAACTCCTGGCGAAGTGTAATAGCAATAACGATGTCAAGTGATATATTGCTTTTTCAACGCGGACGAAGTCGCGAGCACCAGCTAGTAAGAACTATAAACAGAATTTTGCGGACAAGATGGTGAAGCCGTTTTTATTATCATGTCTGCATAAGTTATTTACTGTATTATTTTGTATTCCAAGCTATAACATCAATTTTTGTTTATTTTTATTGAAAATATTGGTTTCTAAGTTTACTTAGATATATGACGACTCGTTTGGTCTAGCGGCTAGTAAACCTAGCTGTTAACCAAACGGTCGCGGGTTCGAATCCCGCTAGGGGCAAATGTTTATGTGTTAATATTTTACTTTTGCACCTGAGTCATGAATGTTTGTATTTATAATTTTATAATATATATGTATAGTAAGATGATAGTAAGGAATAAATTTTTTATATTATTATATTAAATTTCTTTCAGTTCCCACTGGAGGCAAAAAGGGGAATAAAAATGGCGGACACTCAGGAGGCCTTGTTGGTGGTATCTGTAAGTTACTTGTTTTTTTTTTTTATTTTCTTAAAGTTAAGAGCTACAGGCAAGCTCACGACGGTCACGGATGTCCGTCGTCTAGCACAAAAGCAGATGTGCTTATGACTTGTAAAGGTAAGAGTGTGCTCAGGAGCTGCATGAGCTCATACCGCCTTCCCCTTTCTTCCATCGGACATACAGACGTACAAATAGTCACCATCTTCATCTTGTCGAAATCCCTCCTTTGCGGACCAAGCGCTTTGAAACATCCTTTATAATGCGCACTGCAAGGGTTTGGAACTCCCTGCCGGCGTCTGTGTTTCCGAGCACATATAACCCTAATCTTTTCAAGGTTCGAGTGAAAAGGCATCTTCTGGGTGTGCTCGCTACATCATAGGCCTCTTCCTTGCTTTGCTACATACTTATCTGGTTGTTAGCCAAGGGCAAACCTATTTCTAAAAAAAGGTAATGAGAAAAAGCTTGAGATATACTGCGATCAAACACTCGCTAGAGGCAGGTTTTAAGCCCGTCACAAACGTAGCTATAAAATATATTAAAATACCATGCTATTATATATATATATATATATATATATATATATATATATATATATATATATATATATACTAATATGTTGGTGACGTCATAGAAATATAAATATATATTATAGCTGCGTGTGTGGTCACTCCAATATTTGTATAGAAAATATATCGTAACTAGCTGATGCTCGCGACTTCGTCCGCGTTGAAAAAGCAATATATCGCCTGACATCGTTATTGCTATTACACTCAGCCAGGAGTTAGTTTCCTTAATTTTAGATAATCCCCCGGGAGCAGTACTTTTTTTCTGGATGAAAGGTACCGTATGTCCTTTCTGGTGTCCCAGACAACGTGTATGCAAAATTTCATGGTGATCGATTCAGTAGTTTTTGCGTGAAAGAATTACAAACATCCATACATCCATACAAACTTTCGCATTTATAATATTAAATTGTTTTAATTAAAATAATAATTAATTAAGTACAGATATGCCTTGCTATAATTTATATTAACAAATATTATAGCTGCGTGTGCGACGGGCTTTAAACATGTAGGGTGATATAAACACGATTGTCACTGGCCGTTCGTAAAGACTTAACGTGTGTTCGAATTTTAAAATTAAGTCTCATAATTGTTCGAATTTTTTGTAATGAATTTTTTGACAAAATCTCAATATTACTGTTATTGTTTCAGTGCGCGGCGTTCCGGGTGTTGGTAAGAAATATTTCACATATAATAAAAAATGAATTGATGAATTGCTTTAATTATTTATTAAGGTGCAAATTGTGAGTAATTCGCCATCTATATTAATACTAGCTGACCCGGCAAACGTTGTTTTGCGAAAAAATAAATAATAATTTTTTGGGGTGGATCCAAGGGGTGACATTTTTTAATATCTAACTAAGCTATCTCAGAGCAACAAATCAGCAAAAAATATGCCGTTGGAATGGGCTCGTTAGGTGCTTTCTTTGTCAAGATATCGTAAAAGGGTATGCTACCGTAATATTACGTCAGCATACCCGTCGTTTCTCGTAAATTAATGAAGGTAATTTTTTTTGCGGTACAAATTAGCAACAATATAGTTTCCCATATAGTTTTCAAGTCCGGTTTATGAAATGGGTATGCCACCGTAATATAGGTACCATAAACCGCTGAGACCGCGTTTTTCGACTCTGATTGATTGGAACACAAGTACTTAATAGAACAAGCAGGATTAAAAAGCTTCCAACTCTAATATTTTCTTACAAACGAAATTAAGTTCTAAATAATTAAATATCTTCACACATTCCACACAGCGCCACCTAGTTTCACAATAAGCAACTAATGCTTGTTTGTATTATGGATACCAGACAGTTGATATACTGCATACATTACTTTTTTTTGTAAATACATACATATTATAAATATAAAACATCCATGGCTCAGGTGCAAAGGTAAAATGTTAACACATAAACATTTGCCCCTAGCGGGATTCGAACCCGCGACCGCTTGGTTAACAGCTAGGGTTACTAGCCACTAGACCAAACATGTCGTCGAAACTAAGCTTTCAAATACACTTCAATAAGTTATTTATTGCACCAATATTATTTTTCAGGGAAGCACCCGGATTTAGGTAAGTGCCTACTTGACTTTTTGTTTATAAATATGTTAATGTTTCATTTAATTCTAAGTTAATAATTATTTAATTACATATCTATACTACTTATATAATATTACAAAGCTGAAGAGTTTGTTTGTTTGTTTGTTTGAAGGCGCTAATCTCAGGAACTAGTGGTTCGAATTGAAAAATTCTTTTTGTGTTGGATAGATCATATATCGAGGAAGGCTTATAACATAAGGCTATATAACATCACGTTGCGACTAATAGGAGCGAAAAAACAGTCGAAAATGTGGAAAAAACGAGGAAAATTATTTTTCCGGTTTCGCTGCGCTGCGAAAACCGTTCGAGATACCCAAATGATTTTCAAAATAACTATTCCACGCGGACGAAGTCGCGAGCACAGCTAGTTATATAATATGATTATTTCGATAATTCTCACATCATAAGTAGGTGATTATAATACAGAAGAATATAAAAACTAAATAACATAGGTCCATCTCATAGGCGACCTTCCACGCAGTCTTGTCGCCTTCGACTCTGCTTTGCAAGACTAGGCTGACGGTTTATCGCGCCTAGATATGTGCCCGAGAAATGTGAGGATACGAGCCTGAACCTGAACGACGCATGAATGTCGTGTGATGGCAAGATCCTGTAATCAAATTAGGCCACGAAAACAATCCTTCTGTGCTAAGACTTCGCCTTTTTGAAATTACATAAATATATACATATTTTTTAATCAGAGCTAAATAAATTATTTTGTTTTCAGGCATATTTTCGGACATAACAAAAGGTGGCTGCGGCGGCGGAGGAGGCAAAGCAGATGAAAACGGAGGCGGTGGCGGAGGCAGTAACGGAAAGGGAAAAGGAGAAGGCGGTAAGGGAGGAGAAGGCAAAGGAAATGGAAAGGGAGGCAGTGGCGGAGGTGGCAATGGAGGAGGCGGTAACGGAGGAGAAGGCAAAGGGGATGAAAACGGAGGCGGTGGCGGAGGCAGTAACGGAAAGGGAAAAGGAGAAGGCGGTAAGGGAGGAGAAGGCAAAGGAAATGGAAAGGGAGGCAGTGGCGGAGGTGGCAATGGAGGAGGCGGTAACGGAGGAGAAGGCAAAGGGGATGAAAACGGAGGCGGTGGCGGAGGCAGTAACGGAAAGGGAAAAGGAGAAGGCGGTAAGGGAGGAGAAGGCAAAGGAAATGGAAAGGGAGGCAGTGGCGGAGGTGGCAATGGAGGAGGCGGTAACGGAGGAGAAGGCAAAGGGGATGAAAACGGAGGCGGTGGCGGAGGCAGTAACGGAAAGGGAAAAGGAGAAGGCGGTAAGGGAGGAGAAGGCAAAGGAAATGGAAAGGGAGGCAGTGGCCGAGGTGGCAATGGAGGAGGCGGTAACGGAGGAGAAGGCAAAGGGGATGAAAACGGAGGCGGTGGCGGAGGCAGTAACGGAAAGGGAAAAGGAGAAGGCGGTAAGGGAGGAGAAGGCAAAGGAAATGGAAAGGGAGGCAGTGGCGGAGGTGGCAATGGAGGAGGCGGTAACGGAGGAGAAGGCAAAGGGGATGAAAACGGAGGCGGTGGCGGAGGCAGTAACGGAAAGGGAAAAGGAGAAGGCGGTAAGGGAGGAGAAGTCAAAGGAAATGGAAAGGGAGGCAGTGGCGGAGGTGGCAATGGAGGAGGCGGTAACGGAGGAGAAGGCAAAGGGGATGAAAACGGAGGCGGTGGCGGAGGCAGTAACGGAAAGGGAAAAGGAGAAGGCGGTAAGGGAGGAGAAGGCAAAGGAAATGGAAAGGGAGGCAGTGGCCGAGGTGGCAATGGAGGAGGCGGTAACGGAGGAGAAGGCAAAGGGGATGAAAACGGAGGCGGTGGCGGAGGCAGTAACGGAAAGGGAAAAGGAGAAGGCGGTAAGGGAGGAGAAGGCAAAGGAAATGGAAAGGGAGGCAGTGGCGGAGGTGGCAATGGAGGAGGCGGTAACGGAGGAGAAGGCAAAGGGGATGAAAACGGAGGCGGTGGCGGAGGCAGTAACGGAAAGGGAAAAGGAGAAGGCGGTAAGGGAGGAGAAGGCAAAGGAAATGGAAAGGGAGGCAGTGGCGGAGGTGGCAATGGAGGAGGCGGTAACGGAGGAGAAGGCAAAGGGGATGAAAACGGAGGCGGTGGCGGAGGCAGTAACGGAAAGGGAAAAGGAGAAGGCGGTAAGGGAGGAGAAGGCAAAGGAAATGGAAAGGGAGGCAGTGGCGGAGGTGGCAATGGAGGAGGCGGTAACGGAGGAGAAGGCAAAGGGGATGAAAACGGAGGCGGTGGCGGAGGCAGTAACGGAAAGGGAAAAGGAGAAGGCGGTAAGGGAGGAGAAGGCAAAGGAAATGGAAAGGGAGGCAGTGGCGGAGGTGGCAATGGAGGAGGCGGTAACGGAGGAGAAGGCAAAGGGGATGAAAACGGAGGCGGTGGCGGAGGCAGTAACGGAAAGGGAGGAGAAGGCAAAGGAAATGGAAAGGGAGGCAGTGGCGGAGGTGGCAATGGAGGAGGCGGTAACGGAGGAGAAGGCAAAGGGGATGAAAACGGAGGCGGTGGCGGAGGCAGTAACGGAAAGGGAAAAGGAGAAGGCGGTAAGGGAGGAGAAGGCAAAGGAAATGGAAAGGGAGGCAGTGGCGGAGGTGGCAATGGAGGAGGCGGTAACGGAGGAGAAGGCAAAGGGGATGAAAACGGAGGCGGTGGCGGAGGCAGTAACGGAAAGGGAAAAGGAGAAGGCGGTAAGGGAGGAGAAGGCAAAGGAAATGGAAAGGGAGGCAGTGGCGGAGGTGGCAATGGAGGAGGCGGTAACGGAGGAGAAGGCAAAGGGGATGAAAACGGAGGCGGTGGCGGAGGCAGTAACGGAAAGGGAAAAGGAGAAGGCGGTAAGGGAGGAGAAGGCAAAGGAAATGGAAAGGGAGGCAGTGGCCGAGGTGGCAATGGAGGAGGCGGTAACGGAGGAGAAGGCAAAGGGGATGAAAACGGAGGCGGTGGCGGAGGCAGTAACGGAAAGGGAAAAGGAGAAGGCGGTAAGGGAGGAGAAGGCAAAGGAAATGGAAAGGGAGGCAGTGGCCGAGGTGGCAATGGAGGAGGCGGTAACGGAGGAGAAGGCAAAGGGGATGAAAACGGAGGCGGTGGCGGAGGCAGTAACGGAAAGGGAAAAGGAGAAGGCGGTAAGGGAGGAGAAGGCAAAGGAAATGGAAAGGGAGGCAGTGGCGGAGGTGGCAATGGAGGAGGCGGTAACGGAGGAGAAGGCAAAGGGGATGAAAACGGAGGCGGTGGCGGAGGCAGTAACGGAAAGGGAGGAGAAGGCAAAGGAAATGGAAAGGGAGGCAGTGGCGGAGGTGGCAATGGAGGAGGCGGTAACGGAGGAGAAGGCAAAGGGGATGAAAACGGAGGCGGTGGCGGAGGCAGTAACGGAAAGGGAAAAGGAGAAGGCGGTAAGGGAGGAGAAGGCAAAGGAAATGGAAAGGGAGGCAGTGGCGGAGGTGGCAATGGAGGAGGCGGTAACGGAGGAGAAGGCAAAGGGGATGAAAACGGAGGCGGTGGCGGAGGCAGTAACGGAAAGGGAAAAGGAGAAGGCGGTAAGGGAGGAGAAGGCAAAGGAAATGGAAAGGGAGGCAGTGGCGGAGGTGGCAATGGAGGAGGCGGTAACGGAGGAGAAGGCAAAGGGGATGAAAACGGAGGCGGTGGCGGAGGCAGTAACGGAAAGGGAAAAGGAGAAGGCGGTAAGGGAGGAGAAGGCAAAGGAAATGGAAAGGGAGGCAGTGGCGGAGGTGGCAATGGAGGAGGCGGTAACGGAGGAGAAGGCAAAGGGGATGAAAACGGAGGCGGTGGCGGAGGCAGTAACGGAAAGGGAAAAGGAGAAGGCGGTAAGGGAGGAGAAGGCAAAGGAAATGGAAAGGGAGGCAGTGGCGGAGGTGGCAATGGAGGAGGCGGTAACGGAGGAGAAGGCAAAGAAGATGGAAACGGAGGCGGTGGCGGAGGTGGAAGCGGAGGGAAGAAATGCTGAGACAGTTACAAGAAAATAATTTTTTAAACATTTTTTATAAGAAACCTTTGTCAAAATAATTTAAACACCGAGTATCTAATTCAGAACATACCATCTATTTTATCCTAAAACTTCAATTAAATAAATGTATAAAATTTATAATTAAATTCTTAATCAATTGTGGCAATTTTCTTTTATTTTTATTTTTATTTTTATTATATTTGGGAAACAAACAATATCTCGATACACATTACACATACACATAAGAAAAACATAAATCAGCAAAGTTTCCACTAAATTACTAAAACAAATTTTGAATTGAAGCTGGGAGAAAACATACAAAAAGGCAAACAAAATAAAAGAAAGAAAGAAGACAATTAATAAATAACATATAACTACAACATACAAAATAAACAAACAAACTAATAAACTGGCTGCTATAAAAAGAACACTACATAACTAAATTATCGAGGACCTGTTTAAGACTTCGTTTATACGCTCCTATAGGACAACTGAAAATATCTAGGTCCTGCAAGTGCTCATTATAAAATTTACAGGATCGATGCAAAAAGTTATTACTAGTATATCTCTTTTTATGTAACTGAATATGTAACGAGCACTTGCGGCGCGAATTCACTCGAGGGCAACTCAAACCAATGTTACTTAATAAAAACGGTGAATCAATTTGATCATTTAAAATCTTATATAAAAACAGTTGATCTCTCAGAATTCGTCTATGACTAAGAGGTGCGAACGAGGGTGCATTGTCAAATCTATAATGAAGATGTTTCAAATACAAGCTGAATACCCTATCCAACTTCTTAATTTGAGTTTTATATTGTGGGTTCCAAACAATAGACCCGTACTCGAGTAGAGGTCTGACGTAGGAGTCGAATAAGAGAGAGAGGGTTGAACTGGCTTTGAAATCCTTGCTGACTCTAAGAACAAATCCAAGCATGCGGTTGGCTTTGGATATTATATAGTCAAGATGCTCGTCAAATGTCAATCTACTATCCAGTAGTATACCCAAGTCTCTCGTAACTAAAACACGCGTTAAAGTGACATGGTCGAAATTGTACTCATATTTAAGATGATTAGGGTTTCTAGAGAAAGAAATTACATTACATTTCTTAATATTAAGGTCCAAGTAGTTAATTTTACAGTAACTTATAAATTTATCGAGATCCTCTTGTAGGGCCATGCAATCGGATAATGTTTTAATTTTTCTGAAAATCTTCATGTCATCAGCGTATAGTAGAAAGTTGGACTGGTCAAAAACATCAACAATGTCATTAATGAATAGGTTGAAAAATAGGGGAGCCAGATGCGAACCCTGAGGCAGGCCAGATGTGACCGGAAGAAAAGAAGAGCAAAACCCTTTAATTGTCACTGCTTGGCTTCGTTCACGAAGATAGGATGTTATCCATCGTAAAAGATCTCCGTGTATGCCGGCTACTTGTAGCTTACGCACCAACACCGAATGCCTTACTTTGTCGAATGCCTTCGAGTAATCGGTATATATAGCGTCCGTTTGAAAACCAGTTTCCATCGCAGAGGCAACCTGATGTACAAATTCACAAACATTACTTTCAGTGGATTTTTTATTTACAAATCCGTGCTGTTGGTTGATAATTGTAGGCCTTAATAGGGGATAAATATGGTCATATATAATTTTTTCAAATAATTTAGCAATAGTGTTAAGTTTCGATATAGGTCTATAATTAGCGATGCTGTGTTTGTCACCATTTTTGTATAAAGGAATTACATGGGATTGTTTCCAGACTTCAGGCATCGTACCAGAACTCAGCGACAGATTGAAAAGAATGAATAATGGCGCAGCAAGATGCTCACGACAACTTCTAAGGAAAATTGGTGGTATATTGTCCGGGCCAGAACCTTTATTTGTGTCCAAATTTTTTAAATAGTTCTTTACGGTCTCCACAGAGATATTAATCGAATTGATGAGAGTAGGGTTAGATGGTAGAATGTTAGGCTGTGCGCTGTTAGAGTTGAACGCAAGTTTGGGATCAACGTCAGGTTCAAAGACAGAGTGAAAACATTTATTGAATAACTCGCATATTTCCTCGGTATCGCTAGATGAGATGTTGTTTAGTGTCATTGTCGCAGGCAAGTCGGAGCAGCTTTTTTTGGCCTTAACAAAAGACCAAAAATATTTGCTACTCCGTTTAATGTTACTTTCTGCTCTAGATATAAAATTATCATAGCACATTCGCTGCACACGCTTCTCTCGATCCCGTAAACGCTGAAAAGTATCACGATCACCGACCCTTCCATACTTTTTAAATTTTTTATGGAATTTCAGCTTTTCCTTAGTAATTTTTATTAGCGCCCTAGAATACCAGATTGGGAAACGATTATCGTTTCTAACGTATGTGGTCGGGATGTTATTAATAATTATATTGTTAATGATTTTATAAAAAATCTCAACACACAAATTGATATCGTTAGAGCATAGCTCAGAAGACCAGTCAATTTTAGATAAAATGTCATTGATAATACCAAAATCTGCAGAATGAAACAAACGAAGTAAACGCGGTTTAGATTGTATGGAGGATTGGTGCGCAACCCGCACAGCCACCTCCAGAGCCGGGTGATGACCGTCCTCCGTGACCAATGGTTTATCGCAGCGAACAACCTCGCAAATAAGTCCACCGATAATAAGATCAAGCTGCCTGGAATTAGTATTTAAAACGTAATTATATTGATTAAAATTTGTAACACTTAAAAAATTGTATAAAAGATTAATTAATGTATCATTTCTACAGTCGTTAATGAAAAATATATCATTAGTAAGTAATAAATAAATAAAAATGTTATTCACTTTTTATTACTTCCTTCTTGAGCAAAAACTAAATGTAATATTAATTATGCCATCGTGCAACGTAAATGTAATATTAATGGCCTTCACATTTCATAATAAATTATTATCATCATATCTCCAGGTCGCTTGTGTCAATCTGTCACCAAATGTAAGTAAACCTTGATAACAAAAAATCCTTACCGAATACATTGAACTTTATAATATAGAAAAGAAAAGATAGTGCGAACAAAATCTGTGCAACAAATGCGGCAGTAGGGGGAGCGCAAGAGGCGGCTAATGTATCATATAATCTGCCTATTTCATTGGATGTGGTTATCCATCCAATGAAATACGTGATTTTATAATAATTTTATTTTATGATTTAATTTATAATAATATATAAATTTTAGAATATTATATAATTATATATCAATATATAATTATAATTTAATAATACATATAATCATATTATTAAATTATAAAAATTTAAATTAAAAATTATAAATTAATATCATATTATAAATTAAATTTTATAATTTTATAAAAATTATAAAATAACATATCATAAAAGGCTTATTGACACCACCTGGTGACCGACGAGCTGGCAGCTTCCTCGCGCAACGCATTAACATTGCAATACAGCGAGGAAATGCTGCCAGTATCCTCGGTACCATGCCGAGGGCGCCCAATTTTATGGATATTTTTTAGGCTTATTTATTTTTAGATTTTAGTTTAGTTTATTTTTATTTAGATTAATAATCATATTATATATTATAATATTTTTATATACTTATATATTATTATATTTATTATATATTATATTATTATAATTATATATTAACATATATTTTAATTTATTGATTTGTTATTAATATAATTATAATATAATATGTACAATACACCTAATGTCACTTCTTAAATTTTTTTGTCTATGACAAATGACGCAAAATGGCGTCCGCCAAATATTTTGCTCGAATTGAGTTTTAAAATGATTATTTAGTTACTTACCTACTTACTACTATGATTATATACTTACTTACTACTGAGAGTTCCTACTCAGAAAACTGGAGAACATCGGTATAAGAGGCACAACTTTGGACTGGTTCAAAAGTTATCTTACGGGGCGGAGGCAGTGTGTTAGGGTCAGCGAGCATCTCAGTGCGTATGAACACATTCATTTTGGGGTCCCCCAGGGCAGTATACTAGGGCCTTCCTTGTTCATACTATATATGAACGATAAAAAGAGCCGACATAATTTGCTACGCAGACGACACGGCGCTAATCTTCCATGGTTCAGACTGGGACCAGGTTGTGGAGAGGGCAGAAAGGGGCTTAGCGGTGGCACACGACTGGCTGGCTAGGAATCTCCTAACTCTGAATGCAAAAAAGACACAATATATCTGTTTCCACAAGACTGCTGCATCTGCTCCGCCCCCTCAAATTAGCTTGAGGCTTCACTCCTGTGGTGCTGTGGGTAATGTTTGTGGCTGCGAGTCTCTTCAAAGGGCTGAGGTTATCAGATACCTGGGTGTGCGGGTGGATCAGAAGCTTGACTTTCAGCATCACATAACAACACTCAGCAGTCGGGTCAGGAGGACGGCGATTGTTATGAAGCAGCTGCGTAATGTTGCCTCTCCAGAACTGCTTAAAACTACATACCTCGCCCTATGTCAATCTCTGCTAACGTACTGCCTATCCAGCTGGGGTGGCGTCGCCAAGACTCGCATGCTGCAGCTAGAGCGAGCGCAGCGCTGTGTGCTCAAAGTGATGCTAAAAAAGCCACGACGCTACTCAACCGCGAAGCTGTACTCTGATGCTGGTGTCTTAAGCGTTCGAAAGCTTTTTGTTCTGGCTTCGGTTCTTCCTGTCCACTTGAAAGCATCCAAAGAATTCGAAAGCCGAACCAAGAAGCGAGTCTTCAGACTGCCGTTGCCAGTGGTGAGGTCTACGTTTGGAAGACGCTTTAGCCCATACGTGCCCATTCTCATCTACAACAATGTGATGAAGCTGTTTCCAATGAAATCCTGCTCGGTGGCGGAATCCAAGATCAAACTTGGGTCCTGGTTGGCTGAGCTCTCCTACGACTCCACTGAAAAACTACTAACTAACAAAAAACACTAAAACACACTCAATAAAATACAAAAAATACATAACATACTTCATACGCACGCACACTGGCACAAAAGACACAAAAAGCACTTTACGATCCAGATACTGTTGCATAGTTAAGTTCCATATTTCAAATTGTAATTCAAAGTACGGAACCCCACGATACAGGCTTTCCTAGGGACCGGGGTTTTGTTTCATAAAAATTGTAAAATCTTTGGAAATAAATAAAATTATTATTATTATTATTATTACCGATAGAAAGATATTCCTTTGCACTTTACCGTATTACTTGAATTATTAGTGCAATATTGTAACACACACGAGGGCATATTTGATGAGTTTTAACGTTATTTCGCTATAAAACAAACAAGGGTTACAAGCAACAAGCAACTCAAGAGCTAGAAAGCGACTAAGTCAAGTGTAGCTTGCCAGCTTCAGTTGAACGGATCACTAGTGATAAAGGTGATAGCTTCTCTATACGTAGTAATATCACCTCACTGACTGAATAATGGACTACTGGAATATCAAACGTCTGTGGACATCACCCTAAGACCTAGGAATTTATACAGGGCTTCACTCGAATTGTTTAATGCCAATCTATAATGAAGATGTTTCAAATACAAGCTGAATACCCTATCCAACTTCTTAATTTGAGTTTTATATTGTGGGTTCCAAACAATAGACCCGTACTCGAGTAGAGGTCTGACGTAGGAGTCGAATAAGAGAGAGAGGGTTGAACTGGCTTTGAAATCCTTGCTGACTCTAAGAACAAATCCAAGCATGCGGTTGGCTTTGGATATTATATAGTCAAGATGCTCGTCAAATGTCAATCTACTATCCAGTAGTATACCCAAGTCTCTCGTAACTAAAACACGCGTTAAAGTGACATGGTCGAAATTGTACTCATATTTAAGATGATTAGGGTTTCTAGAGAAAGAAATTACATTACATTTCTTAATATTAAGGTCCAAGTAGTTAATTTTACAGTAACTTATAAATTTATCGAGATCCTCTTGTAGGGCCATGCAATCGGATAATGTTTTAATTTTTCTGAAAATCTTCATGTCATCAGCGTATAGTAGAAAGTTGGACTGGTCAAAAACATCAACAATGTCATTAATGAATAGGTTGAAAAATAGGGGAGCCAGATGCGAACCCTGAGGCAGGCCAGATGTGACCGGAAGAAAAGAAGAGCAAAACCCTTTAATTGTCACTGCTTGGCTTCGTTCACGAAGATAGGATGTTATCCATCGTAAAAGATCTCCGTGTATGCCGGCTACTTGTAGCTTACGCACCAACACCGAATGCCTTACTTTGTCGAATGCCTTCGAGTAATCGGTATATATAGCGTCCGTTTGAAAACCAGTTTCCATCGCAGAGGCAACCTGATGTACAAATTCACAAACATTACTTTCAGTGGATTTTTTATTTACAAATCCGTGCTGTTGGTTGATAATTGTAGGCCTTAATAGGGGATAAATATGGTCATATATAATTTTTTCAAATAATTTAGCAATAGTGTTAAGTTTCGATATAGGTCTATAATTAGCGATGCTGTGTTTGTCACCATTTTTGTATAAAGGAATTACATGGGATTGTTTCCAGACTTTGGAAATCTTTGGAAATAAATAAAATTATTATTATTATTATTATTACCGATAGAAAGATATTCCTTTGCACTTTACCGTATTACTTGAATTATTAGTGCAATATTGTAACACACACGAGGGCATATTTGATGAGTTTTAACGTTATTTCGCTATAAAACAAACAAGGGTTACAAGCAACAAGCAACTCAAGAGCTAGAAAGCGACTAAGTCAAGTGTAGCTTGCCAGCTTCAGTTGAACGGATCACTAGTGATAAAGGTGATAGCTTCTCTATACGTAGTAATATCACCTCACTGACTGAATAATGGACTACTGGAATATCAAACGTCTGTGGACATCACCCTAAGACCTAGGAATTTATACAGGGCTTCACTCGAATTGTTTAATGCCGCTTCGCAAGCGTTCCTTGAGAAACTGAAAACACAAACCACCTTTGTTAAGTAAGTTGTACATGGAAGAGGAATAGTTCAGAAAGAATCGCAATTGGTTTGTAGGTGCAGCACTTAGGCTTATGTCGCCATCGACAAATCGCACCTTCGGTAAAACAAGGGCATAACTGACAAACAGGAAACAAAGAGACAGCCAATCTTAAAAATCGCAACTGGCTACTATCGCAAATTGTACACTACCGAAAGCAACTGTGAGAGTAATATTGATCTCAAAGATAATACTGAAGAAATGCCCCAAATTCTCGAAGTGGAAGTTCAGCATGCCATAAAGACACAGAAAAACCAAAAAGCTCCTGGACCAGATTACGTAACCAACGAGGTGTTGAAAACAACTTTACCAGAATCAATTGCAAAGCTTACAAATCTATTTAACATTATTTTAACATCTGCAATAATACCAGAACAATGGAAAACAAGCCTTATAACTCTTATTTACAAGAAAGGAGACAGACATGAAATAGGCAACTATCGCCCAATAAGCCTAATGTCTAACATATACAAGATCTTTTCTAAAGTAATACTTAACCGCATTACAAAAATACTAGACGAACAATAGAGAACAGGCTGGATTTAGATCTTGATATTCTACAATAGACCACATATATGTGATAAACCAGCTTATCGAAAAGTGCCAAGAATACAACTACCCATTATATGTGGCATTTGTAGACTACAACAAAGCATTCGACTCCTTAGAACATCACTATATTTGGAAAGCCCTGAAAAATCAAGGAATTGAAAACAAATATATAAGAATAATAAAAAATGTATATTCACACAGCACAGCAAAAATAAAGCTAGAAACCGAGGGGGAATCTTTCCCAATTCGAAGAGGAGTTAGACTTCAGGAAGATGGAATAGGACAATTTCGGAATTAGAATCAATGGTACACCCCTAAACCATTTAAGGTTTGCAGACGACATAATCCTCATAGCAGATAACCCTGAAAGCCTTCAAAGCATGCTTCAAGATCTATCATATGAAAGTAAAAAAGTGGGTCTAACAATGAACAAAACAAAGACTAAAATACTAACAAATAGATACCAAAAAAAGATCAAAGTAGACGAGGGAGAAATAGAATATGTCAACATCTACATATATTTGGGTCAGCTAACAGCCTTCAGCGACCATATGGAGTTAGAGATACAGAGACGGGTTGCCAACTCATGGAAGAGGTATTGGTCGTTCAAAGAAATAATGAAAAGTAAACAATACAGCATTGCTATGAAAAGGAAAATCTTCAACACGTGTATTTTACCTATTTTAACCTATGGGTGCCAAAATTGGGCAAATACACAAAAACAACGGTTTAAGCGTAACATAATTAGTAATTCATCATATTGGTAGGAAGTCAAAAATTTCTGAACGGAAAACCAGAGCAATGTTCATTGTGCATGTCTCTTGTAACAATTTGTCTTTTGTAACAATTACTTGCGAAACACGAGGCGCGGGCGGGGGTTTCATCCCTTCGTGGTTGAAGTTCCTCGGTCACGCACGAAGCGTTACAGTTCCACCTTCCTTGTCCGAACTGCTAAGGAGTGGAACTCACTGCCTGCGTCTGTGTTTCCCCAAAATTACAACCTCGGGGTCTTCAAATGTAGGGTAAATGGGCATCTACTGGGTAAGCGTGGTCCATCTTCGGCCGCATCTGCACCTAACGTCAAGTGAGATCGCGGCCAAGCGCTGCCTTGACTTATATATATATATAAATATGACTATAAGACCTCTTAGGTATTCACTAGGAAAATTTCAAAATACTTACCACTTAAATAACAAAAGTCTTTTTGAACAGATGGTTTTTATTCAAATAAAAGCCAACTGTTTCTTTGTGATTGTGTAAAGAAAACGCAGTTATACCAGGTACCAGGCCAAGTAACAGTTACTTTATAAAATGTTAAAGTCATTCAGTATAATAATGAAATAGCTATTGTTTCAAATCTTACTGCATGACGCGTACAACTAAAAATAAATCTATAAGTACTTACTTACTAATATTACTTACTAATACTAATAAAGCTGAAGAGTGTGTTTGGTTGAACGCGTTAAACTCAGGATGTACTGGCAGACTTTGTAGATTTTGTAAAGCAGACAAGAAAAGTGCTTTATCAGTTTCGATTACAAATTCCATTCATTTCAAAATTAGCTAGGCTTAGATATGAAATAGGTATTGATTACTGATTGAAATAATTTGTCATCGCTAATAAAGATAGCAATAGAAATTGTCACTTTGAATTTTCAAAGGAAAACGGACCTTATCATTCTACAACATACAAACAATGTTCAATCTTAGGGTGATAAGGCACTTTATTGGTCGAGTTTACAACCCTAATGTTTTCGCTCGATAAAGTAATCGCGCTGTGTACACGGGAATCTCGATTCTCGGCGCGCGTTCTTAGGGTACGTTTCTTCTTGCAGCGTCTTTTGTAGGCTAATATAGCGTAGGTATTTTAGATGAGCGTACACGTTTTCTATGCGAGTGCCGCATCTGTTACGATAGTAACTATTATTTAATCTGTGGTACTGGTTCGAATTGAAAAATTCTTTTTGTGTTGGATAGTCCATTTATTGAGAAAAGCTATGTAACATTTTGAACGCGGTAAAAGTCGCGGGCAACAGCTTGTTTTATCCGTACTAATATTATAAATGCGAAAGTTTGTATGGATGTATGGATGTACGTCCATCCATATGTTTGTAACTCTTTCACGCAAAAACTACTGAACCGATCACCATGAAATTTTTCATACACGTTGTCTGAGACACCAGTGAGGGTACCTTTCATCCAGAAAAAAAGTACTGCTCCCGAGGGATTATCTAAAATTAAGGAAACTAACTCCTGCTAAGTATAATAGCAATAAGTATAAAGCGGACGAAGTTGCGAGCACCAGCTAGTATAATATAACTATGGATAGCACATTGAAGGAAGAGATTAAAAAAATATTCAAAAATCATCAGTGGCTCGAAATAAAGGTTCAGTGTGTGCAGACCTTTTTGCAAACTCAAACTTTTAATAATAAGGTAATTAATACACTTATATTTTTATTAACAATAGAATATTTTAACCTTGATTCAAGGAAAATAAATAATAATAATATCAATAATAAATTAATTAATTACTTAACGTCATATTCTTCAAATAAAAGGCTACTATAAGTAGATACAGATGCATGATAAATTTAATAAACACTTCGAGTTCGTATCTGCAGTAACACTTGGGAAAAATATAAGAAATACCTAATAAAAAAAATAAAAAAATGAAGTTTTTGCTTTTTGGAATATGTGTCTGCCTTTTGGTGAGTTAATTTTATTTATACTTAAACTAGCTGTTGCACGCGATTTCGTCCGGGAAAAAGAAAATATATGAGTACCTACTATAGCTAACCCGGCAAACGCTGTTTTGCGAAAAAATAAAAAATAAATTTTTGGGACCACCCTTAACATTTAATGGTATAAAAAACAGATGATGGCCGATTCTCAGACCTACTCGATAAGCACACAAAATTTCATCAAAATCGGTCCACCCGTTTCGGAGGAGTTTGGCAACAAACACCGCGACACGAGAATTTTATATATTAGATACTTAGATAGAGGTCGCGCGTTGTATTTAGGTCAGAAGGCGAAAGTAGTGGGGGCAATCGACGCATGTTCATGCACAAACATGCTAAGGGAAATTAATGATTTTTTGGTGGTACTTTCATGACATGGTAACCTTGATCTGATGCTGCAGCATCAAGTAGTCTGCGGGACACCCAACTCCTCGACAACTCACAGCAGATATAGCGTGTTTGGGCTCAATACATAGGCCAGGGTTAGTTAGTTCATATTTAACTACTGTTGCCCGCGACTTTCTCCGAGTTCAAAATGTTATATAGCCTTTTTAGCCTTCCTCGATAAATGGACTATCCAAGACAAAAAGAATTCTTCAATTCGAACCAGTAGTACCTGAGATAAGCTCATTCAACCAAACAAACAAACAAACTCTTCAGCTTTATATAATAGTATATGTAATAAGAACAGTATAGATTATAGCTTGTATCTAATTAAAAAAAATTACTAATTTGAATTTCTTTAAGGTAATCATAACTACGGGGAAGCCGACTCCTGGTAAGTTTTCATAAAATATAATATAACCAGCTGCTGCCCGCGACTTCGTCCGCGTTGAAAAAGCAATATATCGCCTGACATCGTTATTGCTATTATACTTAGCCAGGAGTTAGTTTACTTAATTTTAGATAATCCCTCAGGAGCAGTACTTTTTTCTGGATGAAAGGTACCCTATGTCCTTTCCGGTGTCCCACAGACAACGTGTATGCAAAATTTCATGGTGATCGGTTCACTAGTTTTTGCGTGAAAGAGTTATAAACATCCATACAAACTTTCGCATTTATAATATTAGTTTTATATACTTAATATAGCCTCTATGTGATGTAAAATGTAGCTTTCTATGGATGAAAGAATTTTTAAATCGGTCCACTCGTTTTTGAGTTTATTCATTACAAATACAATATTCTAATATTCTAATATCTTTCTCTTTATAATATAGATATAGATTTAACATTTTAACTTATGTATATTCAATGTATAAAATGCATGTAAATAACGGTATATTGTTTTTTTTTAGGATGTGACATAGGCATTCCAGAAAACCCACCAAAGAGTTGTAAAGATAAAGTCCCCCAAGACTGTAAAGATAAAGTACCCAAGGATTGTAAAGGCAAGGTACCTATAGACAAAATCCCCAAAGATTGTAAAGATAAGGTGCCCAAAGATATTAAAGACAAAGTTCCCAAGGATTGTAAAGGCAAAGTACCTATAGACAAAATCCCTAAAGATTGTAAAGATAAGGTGCCCAAAGATACTAAAGACAAAGTGCCCAAGGATTGTAAACCCAAAGTACCCACAGACAAAATCCCCAAAGATTGTAAAGATAAGGTGCCCAAAGATACTAAAGACAAAGTGCCCAAGGATTGTAAACCCAAAGTACCCACAGACAAAATCCCCAAAGATTGTAAAGATAAGGTGCCCAAAGATACTAAAGACAAAGTGCCCAAGGATTGTAAACCCAAAGTACCCACAGACAAAATCCCGAAAGATTGTAAAGATAAGGTGCCTAAAGATACTAAAGACAAAGTTCCCAAAGATACTAAAGACAAAGTTCCCAAAGATACTAAAGACAAAGTTCCCAAGGATTGTAAACCCAAAGTACCCACAGACAAAATCCCCAAAGATTGTAAAGACAAGGTGCCCAAGGATACTAAAGACAAAGTACCCAAAGATTGTAAACCCAAAGTACCCACAGACAAAGTCCCCAAAGATTGTAAAGATAAGGTACCCAAAGATACTAAAGACAAAGTACCCAAGGACTGTAAAGACAAAGTACCCGAAGATAAGGTGCCCAAGGACTGTAAAAGCAAAGTACCCAAGGTACCCCCAGTCTGCAAAGATAAAGTACCCAAGGATTGTAAAAAAGTTACACCTAAAATCGGAGGATGTTAATTGAAAGGGAAGTCACAGAAACTAATAGAACAGCTTTTTTTTAGTAACATATTTTATTTTGTTTTTTTTTTATGTTGACATTTACAGTTTTACTTACATAAAATTTTTAAAAAATGTAAAAAATGTTTGAGTATATAAATAAATTTTTGTTTTCTGTTTCAATAAGTAGAAAATTT
Source organism: Synanthedon tipuliformis (assembly GCA_947623395.1). Classification (NCBI taxonomy): domain Eukaryota; kingdom Metazoa; phylum Arthropoda; class Insecta; order Lepidoptera; family Sesiidae; genus Synanthedon; species Synanthedon tipuliformis. The sequence goes on from OX392437.1 coordinate 3,081,796, forward strand.
ATTAATATATTTTATTTAATATTTAAAAATGAGTACCGCATTTTGAGTGCGTTGCTCATTTATCTTTTTGTACATTTTGCTTTGAAGGGATTTTTCTGTCAGATAAAATTTAAAAATAAATAAATAATTTATTTCATTGATCGTTATGTACAGTTTTTATTTTTACTAATTTTTAGTTGAGTAAGTAAATATTACTAAAAAAAAATTAAATTAAAATAGTAACAAACTAACTTAAATTTTCAATTATAAATTAAAACTTTGTTGAAATGATTACAAAATTTTAATATACTAGGTGTTGCACGCTACTTCATCCGCGTAACTTTATAAAATACTAGCTAACCCGACAAACGTTGTTTTGGGAAAAAATAAAAAATAAATTTTTGGGGTGGACCACCCTTAACATTTAGGGGTATAAAAAATAGATGGTGGCCGATTCTCAGACCTACCCGATAAGCACACAAAATTTCATCAAAATCGGTCGAGCCGTTTCGGAGGAGTTTGGCAACAAACACCGCGACACGAGAATTTTATATTATGTTAAATATAGCCTATGTTACTCGCTGATATGAGTGAATGAATTTTCAAAATCGGTCCACTGGTTTTTGAGTTTTTTACAAACAAAAATACAAAAATACAGACTTCTATAATAACTTATGAAAGATAAAGTTTCAAAATATTCAGTGTAAATAAAACGCAAACAGATATATGAAAATAATATTTAATGCCAACAAAATAGAGTGTAAAATAGAGAATGCCATTTTCATACGAGTACAGTCGGGGTAAGAAAATGTTCGTCTCCTTAAAGTCGACTTTTGCTAGCACCAGAGGGCGAGCACTAAGTAGTGCGAGTTTTGCTCGAGGAAACGCGTCGAACGCGTAAACGTCAATTTATATGGGAATGAAGCAGCGCCACCTAGTGCCACTTATCCTATCTTAAAAATCTTACTTATCTTACTTACCTAAGTACCTAACTCGCACTATTAGGCCCTCAGGGTAATTATTATGTCATGCTAAAATTTTAATTCAAACTTCTGTCACTGTCAGTTGTCTGCTTAGTGCTTTAGTTTCAAAACGTACTAAGAGTCAATTGAGACTTGATAAAGGAATGACTTTGAAAAGTGACGAAGGTTTTCGTACCCCAACTGTACATTTGTGTAGCGAAAGTTTGTGAAGATGTAATATATTTATAATACGAGTATGTATGTCTTTCATACAAAATAAGGCACTCATTGAATTCACTTAGATGAAATTTTAGAGTGACATTTTTATTTTTAGACGATTCCTAGCGAAGTGCTTTCTGATGGATGTAAAATTTCATATTTATATGAAAGAAATCTAACTGAATTTCGCACATAATATTTGTTAGGATTAAGCCTACTTAATCCAGATATTTATTTATCATACCAATAAATAAATCAATACTTGAATAGGTAGGTAATAGGGTAGGTAATATTCTAGCTAGACTGAATGTGGCAATATTCCTATGTTTGTGATTTAACCCCTAGAAAACGGAGGCTGAGCGTTAGTCTCAAAATAGAAAATACCAGATGATCTGAAAGAAGAAAAAAAATCATTTATAATATTAATGATTTTAGTAAACTAACGGCCTCTTTCACCAACAACAAGTAAAGTGTTGATTAGTTACTTTTCAAGTAACTTTCTTTCTTACCGGTGACTTTAAATGGCGGTTAGCCTACTTGACACTTTACTCAGAGATTATGAAAGAGGCCCTAAGTAATGCTACTTAGAAATACGCTTCTAACTATGTATAATATGCGTATATTTGATACGCATAAGAAAAATAAGAATAAGAATAAGAAATAAGAAAAAAAATAGACAAAATATAATTATTATTTTTTCGATTAGCTCTCCTGTAAAAGTACGGTAGTATAGTACAGTCAAATTAAGTCGAATAAGGGCTAGTCCATATTATGATGTCCACAGTTTTAGGGTGAACAATGTACACATAGGCTACTTTTAACTGTTATTCCGTTTTGTTTTTATTATTAAGTACCAGCAATTTATTGAAAAAAAGTCTCACCCAGTTTTGGGAACAAGTCCACCCATGTTTAAGCCACCAAATAAGTAACATTGTCCCAACATAGCTCCAGCATAAGTTAGGCAACGCGTACCACGGAATCCTCCCGAAGTAATGGACTCTGCTAAGTAATGAATGCATCTGAAACGGAATTAACTTTCTTTATTATATGACACGCGTCTTCCTCTGCGTAACTTTATTATAAAATATAGCCTATATTACTCTGTGATAATGTAACTTTCTATAGGTGAAAGAATTTTCAAAATCGGTTCATTGGTTTTTGAGTTTATTACAAACATACAAAACTTCTCTCTTTATGATATTAGGTATAGATAGTTCCTTTTCCTGGTATTCTTCATTTAAATAAGTTTTCACGTAAAAAAAAATATTAAAACTTGGAACCTTAGTCAAAGTAACAATGTAAAATGATAACGAAACGATAACGAAGTTCGAAAACAATTAAATGTATGGGATTGACATATATGCTGTCGCTAAATCACGTGACACATCGCATACATATTATTCTTTCGAACTTCGTTATCTTTTCTCTTTTCGTTATAAATCTCCTAACGCAGCGAAAGTGTTATAATGTTACTTTGACTAATGCTCTTGACTACGCAAGTAACATGCCTTTTTTTAAAAGTTGGGTCCTCTTAGATACCCGGCAGTGTATCTAGGAGGTAAGTGTTGTCGCAGTGTCCCCTACACTGCGGCAGTGTAGGGGACCGGCTAAAACCCAACGACTTTCTAACACGGCCGTAGATGCGCCGTAGATGACGTAGATGCGCCGTAGATGCCATTAATGCGTGTAGATGTGGGGTCGCGGGGACGTCATGACACGCTTCGGTGCCCCGCCACGGCTATCCAGCACGGGGAGAGGTACGCTCCCTGTCGGAACCTCGGCGTACCCGTCAGTGGAGGTACGCCGGCCATCCCGGGGGACCTTACGAGGGGCGGCAGTCTCCCCTAAGACTTCCGCCCGGGTCCCATGTTACGCTAGTAACATGTCTAGGCAATAGTACAGTCGGAGTAGGAAAAGGATAGTCACTTTAAAGTTTTTAGTACGCCTGTCAGTTGTCTGCTTTAGTGCTTTAGTTTCAAAAGGTATGTACTAAGATTCTACGCAATGATTATTGCATTGGTCTCGCTACGCTCGACTAGATAGAGTACTATACAAAAACGATAGCTCCGTAAATGCGGCAGTTTTTTATTGTAGTGTGTGTAAAACATCGTCACTTTTTATCACACAGTTTTATTATATTTTTACACAGTTTCACTACGCAAACTGGCATTTTATTACGCTTCAAATTTAATAAAACATTCGGCACGTACACATCACTGACAGTTTGCAGTGTGACTGGCTCGGGTACGCCGAATTCGGCGTAGTATTTTTTGCCGCATTTTACAAGTTCAACGGCGGTATCTATAGTCGATAGCAGTGAAACCAATCATTCATCTAATATTCTACGTTTTGATAAGCGATTGAATTTGAAAAGTGACTAACGTTTTCGTACCCTGACTTTACACGATCTTTGTTACCTGTCGTGGTCACACTGCTGCGAATCGCAACCGGGCATGTTGATACCGCCGTTGGGGTAGAAGTCTGCGTGACCCAAAGTCGAAATGTAGCCGAGCAGACCAGCATTTGTATGAATAATTTCAGTATAAACACCGTCTGTTGATCTAAATTTGTCATTGTTCGTGATCCAGCCAGGCAGAGCGGGGTCTAGAGCTGAAGAAGGAAGATTTTTTTTAAAGAAAAACTCATAATATATGAGTCATATACTTAGAATCAAAACCAGCAATCTGACTTTTGACTTATTAACGGTAATTAGGAAAAATAGTTTCATTATTACAAATGAACGTATGCAGATTGCCGTATTTGATATCAATATGGGTTTTACATTCAGGTTTTTGGTGGAATATTGGCTGTTTTTGATACGATTTGGCTAAATAAGTAAAAAGTATTTTAAAAAGACAGTGTTACCATATTCATAATTTGAATTGCGTAAAACTGACAGATTGCTGTTTTTGATTCTATACGACTCATATTATACTAGCGACCCGCTCCCTACTTCATACAGTGCAATTTGTATTGAGGTCGATAAATTGAAAAAAAAAATTGTGTGTGTCAATCTTACATGTAAATAATTTTGAATTTGTCATTGGCCCGAGCGAAGCTCGGTCACTCAGTCTATTAACAATCCGCTATTTGACTAATTTTAGAACGTTTTAGAACGATTTAAAAAAATTTTATATTACATAATAAACACACTACATTGATATTTCCGGGACATCTACTGTATAATTAATAAAAATCAATGTTGAAGTTTAAATTTCCAAAACCTCGCCAAAAACGTTTCTGTAATGGCGCTGCTCTTTGACACGTGTGACGTCACACGCTAGTAAATAAACGGAACCGAATGATGACACAGATAACTAATATGAAGTGAATAAACACTATTTTATTACTCTATGTCTGATTTATGTTTAGTAGTGTATGACGTCATCAGAGTTGCAACCACTCACAGGCAACGAAATAAATAGTATATCTCTGTCAAAGGTCGCTGCTCACAGGGCGTTTCGGGGGAAAGATAAAATTTCAAAAATTTCCGTTTTAGCCGCACTTTTTATGTGCAACTTTGGCATTGTTTTGGCATTCAATAGTTGTAGTACTTACCTAAAATAAATTGACTTAAAACAAATTAATTAAGATAAATTGACACTGTAAAATACAAAACAGTATGTGTACCTACATGGAAATCGTTTGCAAAAACTTACCAGTAATATAAGCTACGTTTCCATTAATATGTCTTCCCACGATGCCTACTTGATGACCACCAAGACTGTGTCCGATCAGATGGTAGTGGGTCGGTGACGCTCCTGTCACTGAGTTGAGCCAATTTATGAAATTGGCAACACTGATACCTGCAAAAAGGTTTCATTTTACGTTGTTAAATTCAACAAGTTTAAGTTTAAGTTAACAATTAATTATTCTTCTTGCACGCGACTTCGTTCGCGTAACGCCGTACACTTTAATTGTAGTTGATGAAAGAGGCCCTAATACTTTACAATGTACCAAATAAACATTTTTTTTCTTTCTTTCTTTATGGTAGGGAGCCCAAGAGAGGATTTTTGGATTTACTCGAGCACGTCAGATATTGCCAATGTATATTCCCCATGTGTCTCCGATAACGGATATGTATTAATCTCCCGGATTGGTTGGTGGGATTGGTGGGGGTGGGGGTAAAATTTTAAATACAACTCGAGTTCGTCAGATTTTCAGAGGGGATGTTAAGTGAATCTAAACTAAGCTCCCATTTAAAATTCAAACGATTCGGATGTAACGCAGGCTCGTGGCTGCTTTTTGAAAATGCAAAAAAGATTTTTGGCGATTGCCATTTTGTAATACTCGAGCGCGTCAGATTTTCATACAGACGGTTCAGCCTGAATTCCTAATCGTGCTGATTCTTAATCTGACGATTATATGGAGGATTTTTTTAAATACAGCATATACAGCAAATACAGCCTACAAAATTTTGAACGCCTGTACACGCTCAACCCACCAATCTAATCTTCAAAATCCAATAGGTCCCCACGACGCTCGAGTGACTCCACATTTAGCATCGTGGGCTCCCCTACCATTAAATAAACTTAACAATATAAATACTTAAGATTTAGAAGCCTTAGAACTTACCGGAAGTCAAGGTGTTGGTGACGGATGTGAAATAGTTGAGATTGTTGGCGCCGTTGCTCCAATCGACCACAATCACGTTCATGTCTTCGGCGGCAAGCAACGCTACAAATAAATGGACAGTCAAAATCAAAATATTATATTATCCCCTCCACTGAGCAGTACCAGTACCAGTACCACACACACACATACACTCCCCCCCCCCCCCCATTTGAACGAGCTAATCTCAGGAACTAGTGGTTCGAATTGAAAAATTATTTTTGTGTTGGATAGATCATTTGTCGAGGAAGGCTTTAGGCTATATATAAGATCACGTTGCGACTAATAGGAGCGAAGAAACAGTCGAAAATGTGGAAAAAAAAAAAACGGGAAAAATTATTCATCTTTGAGGGCTTCCGTTGCGTGCGCTGCGAAAACCGTTCGATACCCAAATTATTCCCAAAATAACTATTCCACGCGGACGAAGTCGCGAGCACCAGCTAGTAATTTATAAAATAACAAATGTTTAAGTAAATTACTACTTTCTTACCAGGAGTGAGTACACTATTGATAGTTGCCGAGAAGTCATCAAGCCACCCGTGAATCAATACTGCTGTTCTTCTGGCGGGATTGAAATTGGTGAGACCTACCAATCCACTGTTGCCCATAAGGAGGGGTTGGCTGACTGTTGGGTTTTGTCTGAAAATAAGTAATATTTATTTATTTATTTAGATTTAGATTACATATGTACAGTCATAAATTTTAAAAATATATTACCTATAACTTATACAAATAGGCCTAAAGAATAAAAATATATACCTACTACCTTTTATCCGCGTTCTGGATAAAAGGTACCCTATGTCCTTTCCGGTGTCCCAGACAACGTGTATGCAAAATTTTATGGTGATCGGTTCAGTAGTTTTTGCGTGAAAGAGTTACAAACATCCATACATCCATACAAACATTCGCATTTATAATATTAATAATAGGATACAGCCATAAATTTAAAAAATATGTTAGATTATATACAAATAGGCCTTAAGAATCATAAAAATTATATATTTATGTACATTTATCTATTTAATTCAAAAAAAGAAAAAGAAGAGAATCCGTACTTCCGTACTAATATTAAAAATGCGAAAGTTTGTATGGATGTATGTATGGGTGTTTGTAACTCTTTCACGCAAAAACTAGTGAACCGATCACCATGAAATTTTGCATACACGTTGTCTGTGGGACACCGGAAAGGACATAGGGTACCTTTCATGCAGAAAAAAGTACTGCTCCCGAGGGATAATCTAAAATTAAGGAAACTAACTCCTGGCTAAGTGTAATAGCAATAACTATGTCAGACGATATATTGCTTTTTCTACGCGGACGAAGTCGCGGGCACCAGCTAGTAAAATATAATTATAGTCATCATATCTACCATAATTAATATGATAAATATCAATCAATAAATATGTAACAAAATACCAGTATTATCGGCACTTAGTAACAAATTATTATCTATATAGATAAATCCTTGCAACGTTATTTTGTTTTTTACAATTGAAACTAATTATAAGATAAAATACGGAGGTAATTTTTTTTAATCTATCCAGTAAATCTAATATATAAAATTCTCGCGTCGCATTGTTTGTTGCCAATCTCCTCCGAAACGGCTGGACCGATTTTGATGAAATTTTTGTGTGTGCTTAACGGGTAGGTCTGAGAATCGGCCAACATCTGTTTTTCATACCACTAAATGTTAAGGGTAGGCCACCCCAAAAATTCATTTTTTATTTTTTTGGAAAACAACGTTTGCCGGGTCAAAAATAAGTGCTACGAGGAGCGGAGCGAAGCAAAGCGAGGCAGAGCGTGTTAGGTTTACATGGAAATAAATTTGCGGGGCAGAGCGAAGCGGAGCGGAATGAGGCGACCCTCTCAGTTTTAACAGAAATATGATCTGCCCAGGAATATCATGATATGCCCTAGCATGTCTGACGACGGAACGTTTGGTCTAGTGGCTAGTAACCCTAGCTGTTAACCAAGCGGTCGCGGGTTCGAATCCCGCTAGGGGCAAATGTTTGTGTTAACATTACCTTTGTACCTGAGTCATGGAAGTTTTGTATTTATAAAATGTAAGTATGTATTTACAAAAAAAAGTAATATATGTAGTATATATCAACTGTCTGGTATCCATAATACAAGCATTAAGTTGCTTACTTATGAACTATAGATGGTGCTGTGTGAATGTGTGAATATATTTATTTATATTTATATTTATGCCCAATTCTATGAATGTACCGACGACAATTATATACGGCTGTGGCGAAATGGACAAAAAATAATTGTCGACTCTGGCGGCTAAAGGATTAATAAATATAATACCTTGTGAATAAATGGTAAACATTTTGCCTGTCGGGATCAAAGCGCGCTGCTTCAGCCAAATTGCTAGCCTTCAGCCAAAGGTCTACCAGGTGCAAGGAACCATCGCCGCCCTGCATATACTGGTACCTCGGCCCCGGTTCCTTGCGGATAACGGGATCATAGTCAGGAGTCGGGATGGCTGCGAAAAACGACAAAAAAAATACCAACTTAACCTCAGTCAGACCTCAGACAAGGAGTAACCTCTAACAATATATTTACCAAAATTAATACCACCTAAATCCGTACTAATATTATAAATGCGAAAGTTTGTATGGATGTTTGTAACTCTTTCACGCAAAAACTACTGAACCGATCACCATGAAATTTTGCATACACGTTGTCTGGGACACCAGAAATGACTTAGGGTACCTTTCATCCAGAACGCGGACGAAGTGGCGGGCACTAGCTAGTCATAGATAAATGATTGGTCTCGCTGCGCTCGACTTGATACCGCCGTTGTACTTGTAAAATGCGGCAAAAAATTGTACGCCGAATTCAGTGTACCCGAGCCAGTCACACTGCAAACTGTCTGTGATGTGTACGTGCCGAATGTTTTATTAAATTTTAGGCATAATAAAATGCCACTTTGCGTATGTAGTGAAACTGCGTAAAAATATAATAAAACTCTGTAAAAAGTGATAAAAAGTGATGATGTTTTACACACACTACAATAAAAGGTTGCCGCATTCACGGAGCTATCGCTTTTGTATGGCGCTCTATCTAGTCGAGCGCAGCGAGACCAATCAATTATCTTTGTTTGAAATATTATTAATTTATTTACCTGAAGCAACAGCCAACGTGAAAAGCAGTAGTGCTAACTTAATGGCCATCTTTGCTGGCGGTGTTTTACAAACTATGCCGAATGGCGGTGTATTATAATTTTATAATATAAAAAATCACAAATCAATTAGGTAAGTGATAAGGTTCGCGATCATTGATAGCATTACTTTTGATTGATTGATCTGTTTTCGTTGTCATTTTTTAATACGTTGTGTCGTCCTATTTATGCAATAAATTATTTGTTTTAATTTATTTGTGCATTTTGTATTTGTGGTGATAATTGCATTTTGACTAAGTGATAAGCTAAGCTAATCTAGATAAGCTAAGACACAATCAAGACACCTGCAAGGTAAAATACTAGCACAGCATACAGCGTTATTTTTTCCTACAGTAGGCCGACGCCTTTGATGTTGGGCGATGCCGCCGCCTGTGTAGGTATTTAAAAATTACGGAAGGGTTGACACAAATTAAGTAATATAAAATGTGCTCAAGTACCTTTCTTCATCGTGCGGAAATTGATGAAAGCTTAGTTCTTTATTTATGCGAGATAAAGATTTGCACGCACTTACAGCACGTGCCGTATGCACCATTTTGATTTATATAATAAAAAATAAAATCTGAAAGACGCGATAGCCCTGGAATATTTATCCCAAGCTACTAGGAACGACGAAGTATGCCGCTTGGGCACGTCCCACTCGCGCCTCACCCCTCACGCCCCGCACGATTGCCCTGTCTAGATGTATCCGTCGGCCTACTGTATGAAATAAGTATGCTGTGGTAGAACTGTTGGGAACAACCCCTTCCACCCCAGGTGAACACGTCATGTGGTACAGTAACAAACATACATACTTATATCCTCACAAACTTTCGCATTTATAATACTTATATTATATAAGTATATACTAGCTTTTACACGCGACTTTGCCCGCGTGACTTTATAAAATATAGCCTACTAGCTGGTGCCCGCATTCGTCCTCGTTCTGAATGAAAGGTACCCTATGTCCTTTCTGGTGTGCCAGACAACGTGTATGTGTCGTCGGCACATCGTAGAATTGGGCATATCATGATATTCCTGGGCTGATAATATTTCTGTTAACACTGAGAGGGTCGCCTCACTCCGCTCCGCTTCGCTCGGCTCCCCAAAATTTATTTCCATGTAAACCTAACACGCTCCTTCTCGCTTTGCTTCGCTCCGCTCCTCGTCGCACCTATTTTTGACTTTTGGGTGAAAGATTTATGATTTAATACTTTACGATCTCCCCAATTCTACGATCTGCCCACGACATATGCAAAATACTCACAGAAAATAATACTAGATTCTGCTAAAAAGTTATTCTCTTACATATATACACGTTCCACTCTCTATTACATATATCATTGTTATTATTATTCTCTTACATATATCATATATATATATATAAGCTTTATATATATAAGTGTTTTAATATAAAGCTTTTATATATATATAAAAAAGCAATGATAAGACTAGGATAAGACATTGATGTGTTTTGGCAAGATCACAAAAGCGTGAAATCATAATTTGCCATACAGAATCAGGACCCTGGTGTGAATGAGAGTGTACACCCAAAAAATCACTCTTCATTGTAAGGAAAACGATAAAATATAAGCGTTCAAACATTTCCAGAAGCCCAACGTCAATTTTAACGGTTATTTGAATTTTCCATTATCATCTTAAACGAACCGTAAGAGTTAAATCGATAATTGCAACTTCTGTAATCATGTTTAAAGAAAGGAGTCTCTTGTTTTTCTTTCTATTTCTATACAGTAAGTGTTTTTTTTAACTATATACATACTAGCTGGTGCTCGCGACTTCGTCCGCGTTGAAAAAGCAATATATCACCTGACATCCTTATTGCTATTACACTTAGCCAGGAGTTAGTTTCCTCAATTTTATATGATCCCTCGGGAGCAGTACTTTTTTTCTGGATGAAAGGTACCCTATGTGCTTTCTGATGTGCCACAAACGTGTATGCAAAATTTCATGGTGATCGGTTCAACAGTTTTTGCGTGAAAGAGTTACAAACTTCCATATAAACTTTCGCATTTATAATATTACTAGCTGGTGCCCTAGACTTCGTCCGCGTTCTGGATGAATAGTACCCTATATTAGTTCTGGTGTCCCAGACAATGTGTATGCAAAATTTCATGGTGATCGGTTCAGTAGTTTTTGCGTGAAAGCGTAACAAACAAACAAACTCACATTCACATTTATAACATTAGTAAGGATATGTTACTCGCTGATAATATAGCTTCCCAACAGTGAAAGAATTTTTCAAATCAGTCCACTAGTTTCGGAACCTATTCAATTCAAACAAACAAACAATCCAATCTTTACTCTTTATCTATACTAATATTATAAAGCTGAAGAGTTTGTTTGTTTGTTTGAACGCGCTAATTTCAGGAACTACTGGTTCGAATTTAAAAATTCTTTTTGTGTTGGATAGATCATTTATCGAGGAAGGCTTTAGGCTATATAACATCACGTTGCGGCTAATAGGAGCGAAGAAACAGTCGAAAATGTGGAAAAAACGGGGAAAATTATTCATCTTTGAGGGCTTCCGTTGCGTGCGCTGCGAAAACCGTTCGAGTGGAATCCCAAAATAACTATTTCACGCGGAAGAAGTCGCGAGCACCAGCTAGTATCTAATATTTAGTATAGACTATGTAAATTTAACTCTTGATATTTCTTTTTGTTTCCAGTCGAATTCATTTTGAAGAGCAGCGCATCAGAAATATACATTAAAAAAGCCCCAAAATCTAGCAAACACCTGCCAACAATCATTCATCCAGATTTAAAATTCAAATCACATGATTACATTGACTCAAACATATTACTGAGGATAATAAAAAATGGCGTTCGACAGAACAAAGCTTTGTGCCAAAAAATGATAATACACGTTTACCCAGGTAATAAATTGAGAAAAATATGTCTAGATAACCCAAAACCTAGTTATCATACTAAACTTATCAATTTAACTGATTATGTGGTCGAAGACATTTCTTTACCGCAATTTTTTGTCGCGAAGCGTCTTGTGAATGTCTTCAGGACACTGCCCAAGCTATCTGTTAAGAAGATCACAAAAATAAATCGGGAAGCTAAAAAATCTAAGCTGAAACCTGTTTTGGTTGGCAGAACAGATAACTATTACGACCTAGATTCGTTGCAGAAGAATGATGAACCAGAAAAGGATAAAATTCGTGAAGAAATTGATGTAAAGACCGAATGCGCTGATGTAGATTCGTCTAAATTCGATTTTGACAACTGCCTTTTACCACGAATCAATAAGAGATATAAAATTGTCAACAACGACCAGGCATTGCAAGTGCTGGAGGATCACTACTTCACGTCTTCCTCAGAAGAATTCTCACAGGAATCCAACTTGGAAACAGAACAGTTGGATTCGGAGGAAAAAGAGCCGCCAATGACCGAACAATTCGTGATAATGCAAGGCCCAAAAAGGATAATCAATTTGAATTTCTACGGAGACAATGCGGGTAAGAAGAGAAAAACTTCGAGGAGGTCGCGTCTGCCACGTTTTTTGCCTAAGCGTTATTTCTGGGACATGGACGAGATCGACCATCTGGGCTACTACTGGTTCGATGGAGCAGTCGGTAGAGAGATAGAGTAGCTAATAAATAGGTAATAGATAAGAAATAAAAGTAAAATATTCGTTTTATGGTTGCTTTAATGAGGGTGAAATTTGAATTTCTACGGAGACAATGCGGGTAAGAAGAGAAAAACTTCGAGGAGGTCGCGTCTGCCACGTTTTTTGCCTAAGCGTTATTTCTGGGACATGGACGAGATCGACCATCTGGGCTACTACTGGTTCGATGGAGCAGTCGGTAGAGAGATAGAGTAGCTAATAAATAGGTAATAGATAAGAAATAAAAGTAAAATATTCGTTTTATGGTTGCTTTAATGAGGGTGAAATTTGAATTTCTACGGAGACAATGCGGGTAAAAAGAGAAAAACTTCGAGAAGGTCGCGTCTGCCACGTTTTTTGCCTAAGCGTTATTTCTGGGACATGGACGATTTCGCAAAAAACCCCAAAAAATCCACCCTAAGGGGGTAATACTGTAGATAATTTACTTTATTTTTATTTTTTGCGTGGGGCGTCCAAGTGTTACGTAACGCAATTTTTGATCTCTCCCCCCCCCCCCGTAACGTGCCGTATCGTTTTTCTGACCCCCCCTCCGCCTCTCTAAACGTTACGTAACAACCAAGTGACCATTTTTACCAATAAGTGTTGCCAACTTGGGCAAAATAAAAATGACGTACTCGAGGGATTAATCCCCTTCCGCATCGTAACGTTTCACGAGGTTATGTATGTCTCCTGTATACTCCAAAACTGCTGAACCGATTTTGATGAAACTTTCAGACAATCTTCAGATTAGTCTAGCGGATAGTCCTGTGAAGTTTGTTAGCGATCGGACGCGGACGAAGTCGCGGGCGAATACTAGTAAGTATTTCAAAAAAGTAGGACAAATTCGTCAACAACTAGTATTATATTTTCGAAATGTGCTAATGAAAAATGCGAGTTGAAAATAAAAAATACAAAATTTACATATATATATATTTTTATTATCAATTAAGCGCTTAATTGTTATATTAATTTAGACTTTTTACATTAATTATAATAATAATAATTATCAATTTCATATCTATATATATATCTATTATTTACTCGTATCATACAATCGTCTTTTTTTTTTCATAATTTCCAATTTAAAATAATTGGAAAACAAACTTAATCTAAACTTAAAAGTTACACTGAAATCATTAACTCGGAAAAGATTTTTTTTTTATTCCGCTAGCAAAAGTCAATAAATGCAAATTTAAAAAAATTCCAGGAAAAGTGAAAAAAATCTATTTTTTTTGACTAATAATAATGATAAATAATATAATACACATAGTGTGCGTATTTTACACTAGATGTTACATTTATTTTACACATTATGTGTATTTTACACTAGATGTTACATTTATTTTACACATTATGTGTATTTTACACTAGATGTTACATTTATTTTACACATTATGTGTATTTTACACTAGATGTTACATTTATTTTACACATTATGTGTATTTTACACTAGATGTTACATTTATTTTACACATTATGTGTATTTTACACTAGATGTTACATTTATTTTACACATTATGTGTATTTTACACTAGATGTTACATTTATTTTACACATTATGTGTATTTTACACTAGATGTTACATTTATTTTACACATTATGTGTATTTTACACAAGATGCGCCATTTATTTTACACATTATGTGTATTTTACACAAGATGCGTCATTTATTTTACACATTATGTGTATTTTACACATTATGTGTATTTTACACATTATGTGTATTTTACACAAGATGCGCCATTTATTTTACACATTATGTGTATTTTACACATTATGTGTATTTTACACATTATGTGTATTTTACACAAGATGCGCCATTTATTTTACACATTATGTGTATTTTACACATTATGTGTATTTTACACATTATGTGTATTTTACACAAGATGCGCCATTTATTTTACACATTATGTGTATTTTACACAAGATGCGTCATTTATTTTACACATTATGTGTATTTTACACTAGATGTTACATTTATTTTACACATTATGTGTATTTTACACTAGATGTTACATTTATTTTACACATTATGTGTATTTTACACTAGATGTTACATTTATTTTACACATTATGTGTATTTTACACTAGATGTTACATTTATTTTACACATTATGTGTATTTTACACAAGATGCGCCATTTATTTTACACATTATGTGTATTTTACACAAGATGCGTCATTTATTTTACACATTATGTGTATTTTACACATTATGTGTATTTTACACATTATGTGTATTTTACACAAGATGCGCCATTTATTTTACACATTATGTGTATTTTACACATTATGTGTATTTTACACATTATGTGTATTTTACACAAGATGCGCCATTTATTTTACACATTATGTGTATTTTACACATTATGTGTATTTTACACATTATGTGTATTTTTACACATTATGTGTATTTTTACACATTATGTGTATTTAACACACAAAATACTACGTTTATAACACATGATGTGTATTTTACACACAAAATACTGCGTTTAATACACATTATGTGTATTTTAGACAAGATGTGTCATTTATTATACACACTATGTGTTTTTTTTTTGTTTTTTTTTTTGCAAATCGGTCAACCACACGGAAAAAATTGCCACATTTGGCTTCAATTTTTTTTTTCTTCACAACACTTTCCGAGTTAATGTTTTCAGTGAAACACTTTCACTCTAGTAACAATATTAAATGATATATTATAATTATGGAATATTATATACATTTTCGCGTGATCATAATTAAGCAACAACAAAAAAAAAATCAATAATTAATTGTATCGGTGATTTTTGAAGACACTTATTTTTATTGATGATACATTTGATGTATGTGTGTATGTAATACCACTATTGGTATTACACACAATACACATCAATATGTAAAGCCCGTCACACACACATATAATATATAAAATTCTCGTGTCGCGGTGTTTGTTGCCAACTCCTCCCAAACGGCTGGACCGATTTTGATGAATGTGCTTATCGGGTAGATCTGAGAATCGGCCATCTATTTTTCATACCTACCCCTAAATGTCCACCCCAAATTTTCATTTTTTTATTTTTTGGCAAAACAACGTTTGTAGGGTCAGCCAGTATTATATATTTTTATATTAATATAAATTATAGCAAAGCATATTACTATATATATATATATTTTATGTTCTATACAAATATTGGAGTGAGCGTGCGTAAACGCAGCTATAAATATATATTTCTATGACGTCACCAACTTATATATAAACATAAATTATAATTTAAATTAAATTAAATTATAAATTAATATCATAATTAATTAATTATTATTAAATTATAATTATTTGTATTAATTAAATTATAATTTATAGATTTTTCCAACTGTTAATAAAGAAATTCAATATTTTTACATTTTTTTATTTATTATTTATTTTTTATTTACTTAGCACGGTATATTAATATTATATTATAGCTACGTCTGTGACGGGCTTAAATGAAATACTTTATGCTCTGGAAGAGATATTACCCTAAATATAATACAATTCATTGGAAAGAATATCAGCAGAGCGATTTACACACGGGATAACACTAAACTAAAGAAATCTACGGACAGACATGCTCATTACTAAGCATGTAAGCATGCTATTATTGAGCAATTGCTACTTAGCAGCATGCGTGTCACGACATTGGTGACACACATGCTGCTAAGTAAAGATCCATTTCTGAGCATGCTTAAAATAAGCATGCTCAAAAATAACTTAACATAAGCATAATACTCAAAAAACAACAGCCGTTTGATTTTCGAGCATGCTACCTGAGGCGCGGGTGGAATGGAAGAGCTCCAAGCGCGCCCCCACGATGCTTTCATGCTCATTTTAGGAGTACACTTAAAACGAGCATGCTCATTTCTGGCAATGTGAGTAACGGAGCATGCTAGTTTTAAGCAAGCTTATAAGCATGCTTTTTATGAGCATGTCTGTCAGTAGCTTAAAGAAAAGCTAACGAAACAACGCAAAGAATGTAAACAAACTTTCTGAGGGTTGTCAAAGTGGTTTCCTATACCGTGAAAAGGATAAAGGGCCGCTTCTCGAGAGGGAAAAGGAAAGCGGGCCACTTCGTGCGAGGGAAAAGGTACAGAGGGCAGCTTCGTGCGAGAAATAAGGACCAGAGGCCGCTTCGCGCGACAGAAAAAGACAGAGGGCCTCTTCGTGGGAGGGAAAATGCACACAGGATCGCTTTGTGCGAGAAAAAAGGACAAGCGGCCGCTTCTCGAGAGGGAAAAGGAAAGCGGGCCACTTCGTGCGAGGGAAAAGGTACAGAGGGCAGCTTCGTGCGAGAAATAAGGACCAGAGGCCGCTTCGCGCGACAGAAAAAGACAGCGGGCCACTTCGTGGGAGGGAAAATGCACACAGGA
Source organism: Synanthedon tipuliformis (assembly GCA_947623395.1). Lineage (NCBI taxonomy): Eukaryota > Metazoa > Arthropoda > Insecta > Lepidoptera > Sesiidae > Synanthedon > Synanthedon tipuliformis. The sequence continues at coordinate 3,098,755 of OX392437.1, forward strand.
TCGCTTTGTGCGAGAAAAAAGGACAAGCGGCCGCTTCGCGCGAGGGAAAAGGACTACGGGCCGCTTCGTGCTAGGGAAAAGGACACGAGGCCGGATTTGTTTACATTGTTTGGGTCGTTTCCTTGGCTTTACTAAAGATAGACGGTAAGTCGCTTGTAATAAAAGCAAATCCAACACAAGAGGGTTAAGATAAAACAATCGCTAAAAAGATAAAATTTAAAGTCAATTTCAAAACAATCACTGGTTCTCTTCTAAAGTCTAAAATTATTCATTGAATTTTACAAAAATTCATTGAATTTTACAAAAATATCAATAATAAATCTCCCCTAAATCTTAAGACGACTAACGACTAAATATAAACGTACGACTAATGGAAATTCAAGGCAAGAGTGTATTTATTGAACGCGCATTTCGTGGCCACGAAACGCTGTAAAAACGACACTATACCTTTAAGTGGGTACATATATATACCATTTTCCGGTCAATTTCAACACTTTCCCAAGCGTTTTCAACATTTTCCCAAGCAATTTCAACATTTTCCTAAAAAAATCCTAAGGAATATGTTGAAATTGCTTGGAAAATTGTTGAAATTGTTTAGGAAAATGTTGAAATAGCCTGGGAAAATGTTGAAATTGCTTAGCAAAAAATGATGAAATTGCTTAGGATAATGTTGAAATTGCTTAAGAAATTGTTGAAATAGCCTGGGAAATTGTTGAAATTGCCTAGGAAAATGTTGAAAATGCTTGGGAAAATGTTCAAAATGACCGAAAAATTGTATATTATATATACAGCGTGTCCCAAGAAGTAGTGATATAAAAAATGGAGGAGGTAGAGGACCTCGAGGGGTTGTGTTGGTTTGTGTATGCATTTAAACTGAGGAATGATCATATTATACTTTTTTTCCAAAATTCCAACGGAACCCGATGTTTTTATCTATATCTATATATAAAAATGTTATGTTCGTTTGTGTATGCTTCAAAAACTCGAAAACTAGGCGTCACTTTATAATATTAATATAGAAAGAACTCGTCAAAAGAATTTAACAAAGAAATAAACTAAAAGCGAAGACGAAACAAAATAATTTAGTAAATATAATTAATATTTAAATTTTTCTTAAATAAACATTTTTAAAAAAAAAACAAAAATATAGCATTTTGTTCTCGAGCTCGTAAACTTCTCTTTCTTCTCTATTTAAAATTTCCACTGCTTTTATTAAATAAATTAATATTTACTTGCAATTTACTATTAAATGAAATTCAATATTTAAATACATATGTATAATAAAATTATTTTAAATTAAATTTAAAAAAAAATACATAGGCTTTATGAATTGTTGCTATTGTTGCCAATTTTTTCTTTTAAAATGAAATTTAAAAAGAAAAATGACAACAGAGCGGTGAGTGCGAGTTGCATTATTGCAAATTCTAATCTACTACATAATAAATGTAGATCAATTTCATTTAAATCCTTTAAATCAAATTTAAAATGTAAATAGCTTTCATTTAAATCATTTCCATTTAATTCCCTTGTAAATAGACGATTCGTGGTCATTTAGAATACATTTTGACGAAGTCATATGCTAATTTAGGGCATATTTAGACGATGTCATGCTCATTTTGAGCACCATTTAGACGAAGTCATGCTCACTTAGGGCCAATTCAGATGATATTATGCTCATTTCGGGCCAGCTTTTTTTACAATTTCGCACTCATTCAGAAACCATTTAGACGCAGTCATGCTCATTCCGCTCTCCATTTTAACTGTGTAATACTCATTATCGAAACCTTATTTCAGTTATATTTTAAACAATGTAATACAATTATAATTCCTTTTCTCCTCCTCAAGTTTAAACATGGAAATGACGTTTAATAATGCGAGTATTCAACAATGGAGGAGTCAATGCCCTTTTGTGGAAGAAACAGTTCAACAACGCCTGGAATTATTTGAAGAAATTATAATTGTATAATTTCTTTTCTCCTCCTCAAGCTTAAACATGGGAATGACTTTTAATAATGTTAATACTGGAGTATTCAACAATGGAGGAGTCAATGCCTCTTGTGGAAGAAACAGTTCAACAGCGCTTGGAATTATTTGGAGAAATTATAATTGTAGTGATTTGTTTACAATGCGAGTACTCCACACAGTGGAGGAGTCAATCCCTCTTGTGGAAGAAACAGTTCAACAGCGCTTGGAATTATTTGGAGAAATTATAATTGTAGTGATTTGTTTACAATGCGAGTACTCCACACAGTGGAGGAGTCAATCCCTCTTGTGGAAGAAACAGTTCAACAGCGCTTGGAATTATTTGGAGAAATTATAATTGTATTTATTTGTTTACAATGCGATTACTCCACACAGTGGAGGAGTCAATCCCTCTTGTGGAAGACGCAGTTCAACAACGCCTGGAGGACCATAGCTATCACGAACCCGAGGAGGAGATCCCACGTGTGGGATGTGGTCGGCATTCGCGCCATGTTCTGCAGTCTGAACGCGGCCGCCCTTTGACTTTCGCCTATCGCTTCGACCGCCTTCGACATCTTCTCTATGGCGATCGCTTGGTCGCGCAGCGTCTTGTCTATGGCGTGCAGCGTTTGCTTCAGTGTGCGTCTGCAAAAAAAATATTTAAAAATGAAGTCAGTCGTAGGAATTAGCTTAAATGGTCAGAAGTGAAAATAACGTTATAACGCGGGCAGGTTATAACGCGCTAACGTTTCGTTCCTCAACTACAAATTTCATACAAGATTTCTATTTTCGCATACATTTTATTTGTAGTGACCAACTGACTGAAGCTTCGTTTTCGGCCATTATCGGCCATTTTCGGCCAAAAAATGATGATTTATTTTTTATTTTTTACAATATAGAGAACACAATAGTTCACTCACGAAGTAGTCTTGGCCCTTCTCGAGACGTCCTCCCTGCTGTCCGTGTCGGACGGTCGCTGCGTTAGTCGCGGCGATGCGTTGCCGCGTCTAGTCGCGTCGCTCGCGCGACTGAGCACTTCGTCGCTCTTTATGCTCTTGATCACGAACTGGTCTTCGTACTCCAGCTGTTCCTCGGGCTGCCATGGACTGTAATCATGTGAAGTATAATTATTAAGTGAGCAGAATTATAACTAGCTGGTAAGCAGTGGATGGGTCTCCGTCGCGGGTCTCCGTCGCAGTCGCGAGTCTCTGTCGCCGTAGCGACTTTCTGTCACCGTCGCGGCTTTCTGTCGCAGTTATGGGTCTCTGTCGCGATCGTGGGTCTCCTACACAGTCGTGGGTCTCTGTCACCCGAACACGGGTACGCAGAGGATCTCCCCGCGTGGGATAGCCGTGGCGGGGCACCGAAGTCGTGTAATAACGTCCTCACGACCCCGCCCATCACCTTAACCCCGATATAGAAAGAGTCGTTGGGTTTTAGCCGGTACGAATCCGGCATAACCGGGTATCCAAGAGGATTTCCCAACATTAAAAGAAAAGTCTGTCGCCTTTGCGGCTTTTTGTCGCGGTCGTGGGTCACCATCGCAGTCGTGGGTCTCTGTCGCGGTCGTACTATCTGTTGCTGTCGCCAAAATCCTAAGTGCACCTTTACAAATATCTATCTTATCTATGCTATGCTATGCTATATGCTCACCTAATGTTCACATGACTGTACTGCCACGCCTGATCCACGATTCCTAGGAACACAAAACATTTGTTTATTCAACATTATTTCTGTGCGCCAGAACCTTCTCTTATTACTCTTATGAGTTCAGGTCCAAAATCATTATTTTTTTAATCACATCGTATCCGACAGACAGACAGTACACATTTTTAGGACCAATAAAAAAAATACTTTGTGTACATTAAGGTTAGTAGATACAGTTTCGAAATTCCACGCACGGAGTACTGCTACTGCCATCTTTGAAGAAACAGCGAGAACTTATTCAAGGTGCAACACCATCCAACGGTTTAGTCCTAAAACATTAACAACAGCGCCATCTAACCTTCCCTCATGTTTCAACGTACCTTCCAAGTGGAGAGGTTGAAGGTCTCGCTTGAAGTGTGCCGGAATCCAGTCGGTGAGAAGACCACGCGCTCGGTTCCTCTGCGCCTCCTCTATGACGGTCTTCTGTTCGGTGGCTGCCACCTGGAAGCGATTGCGAGTTGTCCAATTAAAATTTAACCCTTCAGAACTGTCTGAATTTTTTTTTATAAATACAATACAGACGAATTAAGAAACTCCTCCATTTTTGAAGTTGGTTGAAAATTAGAAGATTCTTAATACAGTCGAATTAAGAATCTCCTCCTTTTTTGAAGTCGGTTGAAAATTAGAAGATTCTTAATACAGTCCAGTTAAGAATCTCTTCCTTTTTTGAAGTCAGTTAATAGTCGAATTTAAAATCTCCTCGTTTTTTGAACTCGGCTGCAAATTGGAGGAGATTCTTATGTCTAATTTAAAAATTCCTCCTTTCGTGAAGTCGGTTGAAAATTAGAAGAGATTTTCTTATAATACAATCGTATTAAAAATCTCCTCCTTTTTTGAAATCCATTGAAAATTAATCTCAATCACCCACAGTGTGTGTGCTGTATTTGTGCAAACGAACACAGCCGTACCTGATCATCATTGAGGATGGCCTGCGACACCTTCGCCCACAGTCTCTGGCTCTCGAACTCCGTCTGCTTGTCGAGCCTCATCAGGTATCTGACCAGCCTTTGCTCCTTGAGCACGGCCACGTCAAGAAGATTCGACTCCTCCTGGGGACATGGAGCAAACCCACATATCAACCTTATGAGATACTTATCTTATAGGGAACGATCAAGTATTACGTTGGGGGGGGGGGTTCTTGTAAAACGTTACTATGCGTAAAGCAAGCAGGGACGAGCAAACCCACATATCAACCTTATGAGATACTTATCTTATAGGGAACGATCAAGTATTACGTTGGGGGGGGGGGGGGGGGGTTTCTTGTAAAACGTTACTATGCGTAAAGCAAGCAGGGACGAGCAAACCCACATATCAACCTTATGAGATACTTATCTTATAGGGAACGATCAAGTATTACGTTGGGGGGGGGGGTTCTTGTAAAACGTTACTATGCGTAAAGCAAGCAGGGACGAGCAAACCCACATATCAACCTTATGAGATACTTATCTTATAGGGAACGATCAAGTATTACGTTGGGGGGGGGTTCTTGTAAAACGTTACTATGCGTAAAGCAAGCAGGGACGAGCAAACCCACATATCAACCTTATAAGATACTTATCTTATAGGGAACGATCAAGTATTACGTTGGGGGGGGGGGGGGTTCTTGTAAAACGTTACTATGCGTAAAGCAAGCAGGGACGAGCAAACCCACATATCAACCTTATGAGATACTTATCTTATAGGGAACGATCAAGTATTACGTTGGGGGGGGGGGGGGGGGGTTCTTGTAAAACGTTACTATGCGTAAAGCAAGCAGGGACGAGCAAACCCACATATCAACCTTATGAGATACTTATCTTATAGGGAACGATCAAGTATTACGTTGGGGGGGGGGGGTTCTTGTAAAACGTTACTATGCGTAAAGCAAGCAGGGACGAGCAAACCCACATATCAACCTTATGAGATACTTATCTTATAGGGAACGATCAAGTATTACGTTGGGGGGGGGGGGGGGTTCTTGTAAAACGTTACTATGCGTAAAGCAAGCAGGGACGAGCAAACCCACATATCAACCTTATGAGATACTTATCTTATAGGGAACGATCAAGTATTACGTGGGGGGGGGGGGGGTTCTTGTAAAACGTTACTATGCGTAAAGCAAGCAGGGACGAGCAAACCCACATATCAACCTTATGAGATACTTTTCTTATAGGGAACGATCAAGTATTACGTTGGGGGGGGGGGGTTCTTGTAAAACGTTACTATGCGTAAAGCAAGCAGGGACGAGCAAACCCACATATCAACCTTATGAGATACTTATCTTATAGGGAACGATCAAGTATTACGTTGGGGGGGGGGTTCTTGTAAAACGTTACTATGCGTAAAGCAAGCAGGGACGAGCAAACCCACATATCAACCTTATGAGATACTTATCTTATAGGGAACGATCAAGTATTACGTGGGGGGGGGGTTCTTGTAAAACGTTACTATGCGTAAAGCAAGCAGGGACGAGCAAACCCACATATCAACCTTATGAGATACTTATCTTATAGGGAACGATCAAGTATTACGTTGGGGGGGGGGGTTCTTGTAAAACGTTACTATGCGTAAAGCAAGCAGGGACGAGCAAACCCACATATCAACCTTATGAGATACTTATCTTATAGGGAACGATCAAGTATTACGTTGGGGGGGGGGGGGGGGTTCTTGTAAAACGTTACTATGCGTAAAGCAAGCAGGGACGAGCAAACCCACATATCAACCTTATAGGCTACTTACCTCATAGGAAACGTTCAAGTAATACGTAACGTCGCGTGACGTTTGGGGATCGGGGGGAGGGGGTGCGTCGCATGGGGAGGGGGGGGGGGGTTTCAAAAATCTTCAAAAATTGCGTCACGTAATACTATTTTTTTATTATGTGTCGTTTTAATGGCTTGAGAGGCTTGCCAAAACTTTTTATTTAATGTTAAGGTCGACAGACATGCTGACGTGGCTGAAGGAACTGAGAGAAATAATGTATAAGGAACTCTCTTACCCCGGTCTTTTTATCCCTAATGTCTATCCGTGCGTCCCAATATCCGTCCACTGTGGCGACCGTGTCCTTGCCGCGTTTGATCCGTCCGGAGATCGCGTTCGTTTGATCTGAACCGCCGAGGAAGGACTGAAAGGTTATATTAAAAAAATTATTAGATACAGCATAGATGACAAGTATATATATTATGTAGATGACGAACATATATATGACAGGTATATATTGATGACTATATACTATATATATTGTAAGGAATGAACCTGCGTCGCGGAGCGGGAGGACGAGCGAGAGGGTCGTCTGAGGAACGGGGTTCGCCTGATGCGAGCCCGACACAACACACTACTCCGCGCGCGTCTCAGCAGTTCGCTCGTCACCTGTGCCTAGGGATCCCTTAGGGCCTGTTTTGCTTCTTTATTGCCTTTGTTAATTAAATTTGTCTATTTCTATTAAAATTGTCAATATTTTAGAGTGCTTTTACTTATTTCCTAAAATCAGAAGTGGGATTACGGCTCAAGCAATCAGCCTGACTGTGCCACCTTTTGGTTTTTGGTTTATTTTGTTACAAAGAAGCAAAATAGTGAAATTTTGTATTTACGTCGTAAAGTTTCGTTCGTTTCGTAATTTGTGTAAAAAATAATAATTTTCGTGTCTTCGTTAAAATAAGCGATTAGTTCCGTGTTATTGTGTAAAATAGATTAGCTTAGCGATTTGTGTCTTAATTTAGTTTTGTATTTTACGTGTTTTGTGAAAAGAATTTTCAAAAATAATTTAGTGTGTTCGCGGTAAAATAGTTTTTAGTGTTCGTGTAAAATAAATTAGTTTAGTTCTGTCTTAGTTTCCGTGAAATGTCTGAGTCATCACGACGACGACGTAGACGTACGCGTACGCCACCTGGTCATAGAGAAATTCGTAATAAATCAAAAAATCGCGATAAACTCCGTTCGAAAGACAGGTCAAGGTCACATTCCTGTGATTCGAATCGAAGACATCATCGGCGTCGCGTATATCCTAAAGACGTTCAGGAACAGACGCAGCGTGCGTTAAGTGAGATTGTTTCAAGGCTACAGCAACTCGAACGAAATCATTGTACGGCGAGTAAAGTAAACTCAAACCCTCCAGACCCCTTGATCGTAAATCAAACCCGTGAACCAAATAATTTTTTCACACCTCTTGAGTCCGGAGTACAAAACGTAAACAATGACTCGGTTAGCTCTCAAGTGTCTCAGACGTTGCTTAACGAATGTAATACGAGTGCCAAAGCACTAGCCGGCGTGTTTAACTTATTAAACCATTCTCAGTATTACATTTCGAACTTTGATCCGAGTACACACGATATAGACGTATGGTGCAACGAAGTTGATCGCGCTCGAGAAAGTAATCTTTGGAGTGACGGCGAATGTTTATCACGAGTGGCATCTTGCCTAAAAGGTGATGCCAAAACTTGGTTGAATGAATAGGTAACTAACGATAGGACCTGGACTAACTTTAAGCGGGAATTTAAACCCCTTTGCCCGCGTAGGCTTGATTTGGCAAATATTTTATTTAAGGTTATGTGTACTACATCCGATAATTACGCCACTTATGCAGAATACGCTCGCCGGTCTTTACTGCGCTTACGTATAGTTAGAGGGTTAAGTGAGCATTTAATGACCTTAATAATTATTAGGGGTATAGCTGATGCACAGGTGCGAGCTGCGGCAATTAATGCTGACTTGACAACCGACAACTTGATTTCATTTTTATCGACCTATTCTAAGCCCGTTCACGCTGAAAATGATTACCATCCGCCACAATTAAAGCGACACGCGAATTCCATTCGGCCAGACCAACTAAAATGTTTTAAATGTGGACAAGTTGGGCATAAAAGCTATCATTGCGGTAAAATTTTGCGTAATGACCAACCTGAAAAACTTTAACCACGACTCACTCGCTCTAAGATTACTTGTAAATTTTGTAAATAAAAAATAGGACATTCGGAGAATAGATGCTTTGCGATAGAACGGTCCGAGTCACGAAATAAGCTTAATGTAAATCTTTGTCGTCATGTCGACCCTTCTCTGTCGAATATCGATGGTCGAATACTCATAACGACAGTGACGTAACCACCGCAGTAGTGCAAGGCATTCCAGTAGACGACCTAATAGATAGCGGGGCTAGGAGCGTATCGTTAATTTCAGAGGGAATCTGTAAAGATGAGATAAGTGCTGTATCCTATGCCACCATAACTTACGTCCGTACAAAGAGTAGGCAGTACATAACCAGATTTAACGTCGCGTTTTCGGAGTCTGTTCATTATGTCGGCATAATTCATGGTGCTGACATTAATACGCCTGCTCAGGGTAAAGACAAGGAAAACATGATGTCTATACTGAACGAGTTTTTGGATGTTTTAATATCTGGAACCGCTAGCTCCACTGTTATCACTGGTAAAATGCATATCAACCTGAGCAGCTCCACGCCACTGGTCTACCGCCCATACAAACTTTTCTTGTATCTTTCTTTCTGGTTGTGAAGCGTTCCACATTTTTTGAGGGTTTCAAATTACTGCGAAGAGTGTTTTACAAACCCTAAAAGAAGCAGGCTTCTCGATCAATTTACGAAAATGCTCATTCCTAACCACGACGGTAGAGTACCAGGGCAAAGTTATCAGTTTGGGTCAGGTGAAGCCGAGCCCACATAAAGTAGAAGCATTAATTAGCAGCCAGTCTCTAGTGAATGTCAAACAATTTAGACAATATCAAGGTCTTGCCCCGTGGACGTTACGAATTGAAATTGCTGTGTGGGGCCTATGGAAAGACACGTGCAGCGGCGGAATATATGGTTCCGTGGAGCGGGGAATGGTGCCCTGAGTCGTGTGCAGAATTCGTCGAAAGTGAGTGTGCTACCTGTGTGCATATTCTTTGAGATAGAAGGTTCGATGTAGATGTTACTGAACCTTGGAGGAGGAAATGGCTCGATGTAGATGTTACTGGGCCATGGGGTGTGTATTGGTTCGATGTAGATGTTACTGGACCATGGGGTGTGTATTGGTTCGATGTAGATGTTACTGGACCATGGGGTGTGTATTGGTTCGATGTAGATGTTACTGGACCATGGGGTGTGTATTGGTTCGACGTAGATGTTACTGGACCATGGGGTGTGTATTGGTTCGATGTAGATGTTACTGGACCATGGGGTGTGTATTGGTTCGATGTAGATGTTACTGGACCACGGGATGTATATTGGTTCGATGTAGATGTTACTGGACCACAAGAGTAATGGGTGAAGTATAGTGGGAAACGAAAAGTCAATGGCATATGTGCGTATCTAATTGTTCTTGCGTATTACAGACGAATCCGATGAAGCAAGCCTGGTTCAAAATGACAACGCTGCTGAAGTCGTGCCAGATTCTTGGAAGCGGTCGGGGACGACGCCCTGTCAGGAGAGGCCGTGTAAGGAATGAACCTGCGTCGCGGAGCGGGAGGACGAGCGAGAGGGTCGTCTGAGGAACGGGGTTCGCCTGATGCGAGCCCGACACAACACACTACTCCGCGCGCGTCTCAGCAGTTCGCTCGTCACCTGTGCCTAGGGATCCCTTAGGGCCTGTTTTGCTTCTTTATTGCCTTTGTTAATTAAATTTGTCTATTTCTATTAAAATTGTCAATATTTTAGAGTGCTTTTACTTATTTCCTAAAAATATATATATAGATGACGAACATATATATATGATAGGTAAATATAGATGACAAAGCATATTAATGACAAGTATATATAGATGTATAGGCCCTTACCCAAACCGGGGTTCTTACTAATTAGATTAAAACAGAAGAATAACATTTACTAATATATAAAATTAAAACTATTATTTTTTTAAATAATACTAACCTACTAAATAACTAATGAATGAAATAGTAAAGTTGTTACAATATAAAAATGTATCACTTTATATTAAGTAAGAAATAAAAGGCTTTATTATTTTATTATTATTATATATAGATGACAAAAACATATAGATGGCGAGTATATATTGATTACAAGTACAAGTACACATAGATGACAAGTATATAATTGATACTTGACAAGTATATATATGATTTAAAACATTATACAAGTAGAGGAATCTGTCGTAACATAACATACGGCTCTGGCGAAATGGACACGAAAAAAATGTCTGATATATCCGACTCTGGTGGATTGTTTGTTACGCATTCACGCAAAAACTACTCAACCGATCACCATGAAATTTTGCATACACTTTATCTGGGACACCAGAAAGGACACAGGGTAAGTTTCATCGAGAACGCGGATCAAGTCGCTGCCACCGGTACCTGCTAGTATTCCAACAGTAGTCCAACTAGAGCCAAAAACTCACCCTCAACTTGAACTCGACGTCCGCGTGGTATCCGGTCTCCTGGCACAAAACGTGAACTTTGCCACCCAACTCCATGCTGAGCGTGCCTATAACGATCCCCTTGCAGTGAGCGTACGGCGCGGTAGTGACGTACGTCTCGCCCCAGTTCAGGAGGTGCACCTTGGCGCATCCCTCCAGAATGGCCGACGTTGAATTACCTACAATTTTTGTGTGGACACAGAAAAGCTGTTATAATTGGACTATTGGATTGACATGATTTAAAATCTATACTAATATTATAAAGCTGAAGAGTTTGTTTGTTTGAACGCGCTAATCTCAGGAACTTACTGGTTCGAATCGAAAAATTCTTTTTGTGTTGGATAGATCGTTTATCGAGGAAGGCTTTGGGCTACATAACATCACGTTGCGACCAATAGGAGCGAAGAAACAGTCGAAAATGTGGAAAAAAACGGGGGAAAATTATTCATCTTTGAGGGCTTCCGTTGCGTGCGCTGCGAAAACCATTCGAGATGCCCAAATTATTCCCAAAATAACCATTCCGCGCGGACGAAGTCGCGAGCACCAGCTAGTATTATATAACTGTCTCTTCTTCAAAATACTTATTTGTCCTATATACAGGGTTACTTGAAAGTAGACGTACATACATTGAGAGCTAGTTAGGTATAAAATAAATTGCGGTTATCCTATCGGAAAATAGAGTAAAAAAAAAAAAAAAATTTCAATTTATTTTAAGCTAAGCTAAAAGTATATTTTTGCAAATTATATTTTTTATTAAAAAATTTTTAATCATCTCTATAAGTTGATTTCTAATACAAAAAAAAACTCACCGTAAAATTTAGATCTCGCCAATAGACTTCCTTGTATCACGAAACCATCTTTCCTGTTTGAAACGTAGAAAGCGGACACTGGCGGATGATGTGACACCTGAAAACGACAATTTAATCATTAAAATAACTAAACGGACCTACCTCCACAAAAAAAATTAAATTTAATTAAAAAAATTAAATTAAATTGAAAAAAAAAAAAAAAAAAAATCAAATTAAAAAAATTAAATTAAATTAAAAAATTATATTAAATAAAGAAAAAATAAAAAATAAATTAAATTAAATTGAAAAAGTTATGGGACTAAGGTTGCGCAGCCTTTAACCCCTTTTTTTTTTTTTTTCATTTACATATTATCTCGAAAAATATTGATTGTACGTAAAAATGTGCAAACAATATTTTGTAGAGAATTGCATAAAAAACAATATTAGTCCTTATCATTTTTGTCGTATGGTCAAAAATGACGAAGTTATAAGCAAAAATATGTTAACCCCTTAATATCACGAAAAAGGGGGGAAGCGGACCTTAAGAATGGTCGAGATTCTAGTTTTACACTCCCACCGGAGGTAAAACCCCCCCTTAAGGTAGGTGAAAAGAATTTGCGGCCACAAATTAATGAAAGCTTAAATGCTAACCCGTCTGGGTACTACCTGATACCCATATGGGTCTGGGTGGTACCGTTTGGGTCTGGTCTGTTCTGGGTCTAGGTCTGGTATAGGTTAGGTACTCAAATTACCTGCTCGGCCACGTAGTACGTGTACGTATCTGAATTCGGATGTTTCCAGCAACATCTGAAATTCTCTCCGAGGACCGGATTGTAGGGTTTCTTCAGCCCCTTGGGCTTTCTGTATAGTCCGGACAAATACCATCGGAGGACGCACTTGAACCTTAGGTAAGGGTCTTCTATGCTCTGTGCCCTGAAAAAAAGTTTTGTGTGTGTGTGTTTACTTAGACTTGCGAGTTTACACCTTGCGAACGATAAATAAATCCTTACTAATATTATAATAAACTAGGTAGTGCCCGCGACTTCGTCTGCGTTGAAAAAGCAATATATCGCCTGACATCGTTATTGCTATTATACTTAGCCAGGAGTTAGTTTCTTTAATTTTAGATAATCCCTCGAAAGCAGTACTTTTTTTCTGGATGAAAGGTACTCTATGACCTTTCTGGTGTCCCACAGACAACGTATATGCATTTTATGGTGATCGGTTCATTAGTTTTTGCGTGAACGATTTACAAACATACATCCAATCATACATCCATCCATACAAACTTTCGCATTTATAATATTAGTACGGATGTGAATGTGAGTTTGTTTGTTTGTTTGTTAAGCTTTTATATAAAAAAAGTCCCCCAAAAAAAAGAGTACTCACTGTGAAAGTATATCGGCAATTTAAATTTTATTCCTAAGAATTAGTAACAGTTAAAATACCGGCCCCCAAAAACAGGCCCCCAAAAAGAGTCCCCCAAAAAAAAGAGTAGGTACTCACTGTGAAAGTATATCGACAATTTAAATTTTATTCCTAAGAATATTGTAACAGTTGAAACACCGGCACCCAAAAAGAGTCCCCCAAAGAAAGAGTAGGTACTCACTGTGAAAGTATATCGACAATTTAAATTTTATTCCTAAGAATATTCTAACAGTTGAAACACCGGCACCCAAAAAGAGTCCCCCAAAAAAAAAAAAGAGTAGGTACTCACTGCGAAAGTATATCGGCGTGATAGTAACTGTCCGATAGCTTATCTAGGAACGAACGAGGCTCCAGTATGAATGTTGGCAAAACTACTTTGCTCAGATCCATTCCCGGACGCACTTGTTTCAGTAGAAACCAGAGCAACGATTTGTTCTCCTCGGCCACCTCCTCCACTAGTTCTCCAGCCTGGTGAAGCCATTTTTTGTTTTGGTTTACTTCATTGAGTAAGGGGCCGTTCAAGTATTACATAAGCACTATAGGGAGACGGGGGGACGGGGGGGTCTTTGCTGTGCTTATTTTTGATGACATGGGGGGTGGGGGGGGGGGGGTTTCTAGATAATAACTACTAGTGACCTATGTCAGCTGTAGTTATTTACTTTTTTTACACATATATGGCACATGTATGTGTAAATATTCTATAATTCTATTTCATTATAATTCTATTTCTACAAGTCGTCATTTTAATAGGTAACATTTGACAATTCATCAAAATTCAACAACGTAACCTTGTAACGGCGGGCATAAAATAATATATTTTTTCGTTTTGTTAGAACTGCACAATTGCTTAACTTTTTTCAATTACGATTACATATTTATTGTAATAATGACCGATAAGAGTAATTTTACGATTTGCTTTCACTAATAAACCATTCTAAACATAATAAACAATTTCTGATCTAAAGAACTGAACGTCGTTACAATGTTGCGTCAGTTAACCCTTTTTCTTTTTAAACACTAGGGATGTTACTCTAAAAATCGAAAGCTGATAAGTAGAATCGAATGCAATGATTACTTGTGAAGAAATATCACCATAAATTAATAACCACATTGTGATTATAATAAAACATAATTATATTTATTATTCTTTTAACTAACTATAAAAATACAAAAAATAACTAAATAGAATTTTTTTTTAAATACACATACTTTTGCTGATAAGGGGGGAGGGATAAATAATTGTAATAAATCTCTGCTTACGTAATACTTGAACGGCAACACTTAAAATGCTAGGATTGGGGCACATGTGATATTTAGTTCTACATAAACTAGACGGTCGCTGGTTCGAATCCCGCTAGGGGCAAATGTTTGTGTGTTAACATTTCACCTTTGCACCTGAGTCATGGATGTTTTGTGTTTATAATATGTATGTATTTACAAAAAAAAGTAATGTATGTAGTATATTCAACTGTCTGGTATCCAATATCCATGATACAAGCAATTTAGTTGCTTACTGTGGTACTAGACGATGCTGTGTGGAATGTGTTAAGATGTTTATGCTTAACTTAAATCTTAATATTATTCAACTTACAACTCCGATTTCTCTGTCCGGATCTTCCACCCACAGGCTGTATATTCTCGCTAATATCTCTTTCTTCTTTCTATCAATATCTTCTCCCTTGTCCGGCATACCGACGTGAGAGATTTCGCTGTCCGTGTCCGATTCGGATCCGGCTAACTCTGTCAGGGAGGTAGATGTGATTTAGCTAGCATTCTACAAACACTAAGTACCTACTATTCTAGCGGTTTTTTTTTTTAAGATTAGCTCAATTATCTAGCGTCATTATTTGGAGAGCTCTGCGCAAACTATTGATGATACATAGAATAATGTAAACTCGACAAATAAAGTGCTTTTTCAATCACCCCAAGATTCAAAATTCTTTGTGTGTTGTAGAATGATAAAGTCTGTTTTCCTTTGAAAATTCAAAGTGACAATTTCCATTGCTATCTCTATTAGCGATGACAAATTATGTCAATCAGTAATCAATACCTATTTCAAATGTAAGCCTTAGTGAATTTTGAAATGAATGGAATTTGTAATCGAAACTGATAAAGCACTTTTCTTGTCTGCTATACACATGTTTAACTCATAACTACCCACAAAACAGATCCTTGAGATGTCTAACTAATTGTAATTTGTCACAATAACCGCTTTCAGTCAATCAAAACGCGGGTAGAATCTAAAAAGATGATGACATTCGTATCACGATATAATTAATCCTCAAGGGGTAGTTCGAAAAAAAAATAAAACTAACCCCCATGGGACTTGGATAAATCGTTATCAAAGCAGCGGGTACTATCTAAAAGTTACATTTGATCTATTAAATGATTAATGCATAGATGAATGATTGGTCTCGCTGCGCTCGAGTAGATACCCCCGTCGTACTAGTAAAATGCGGCATAAAATAGTACGCCGAATTCGGCGTACCCGAGCCAGTCACACTGCAAACTGTCTTATGTGTACGTGCCGAATGTTTTATTAAATTTTAGGCATAATAAAATACCAGTTTGCGTAGTGAAACTGTGTAAAAATATAATAAAACTGGGTAAAAAGTGATAAAAAGTGACGGTTTTTTACACACACTACACTAAAAAGTTGCCGCATACGCGCAGCTATCGCTTTTATATAGCGCTCTATCTAGTCGAGCGCAGGGATATAATCAAATATCTTTGCATTCAACGTTATTTTGATTGTTGACTATTTTTTGCTCGATATGCTATCAGGTTGATTGTTCGACAATTTGAACACGACCATTTAGTTACGAATGAAATACTATTGTATCGGTGATAACAAAATAACGGATTTATTGTTTGGTGTCTCTTAATCTATTTTAGTCATGATATTAAATCCATATCTAATTCTAATAATAATATTATAAATGTGAAAATAACTCTGTCTGTATGTCTGTTACCTTTTCACGCCTCGACTACTCAACAAAATAGGACATACGGTGCCTACCTTTCATCCAGAAAAAAGTACTTTCCCATTATTTATTCGTAGTTCCCAAAGGATAAAAAATCATATTGGATGAAAAAAGAATAAAAGAAATATATAACGCCTGACCGCTAAAAATTGCGCGGTACAATACATTACACGTCTGCCTGTGTTACATGTTACATTACAAGCGAATGTTACATGTTACATTACACGCGAATGTTACGTGTTACATTACACGCGGCCGCACTTAACCCTCTGACCGCTTGGTTTTGTAGGAGTTGTCAAGTCAAGACCCTAGGCGCTTGACTCGTAAACCGATATTTTTTTTAATAATTTGAACGCAATGGTTTAAAAAAAAACATTAGTAGAGGAATTTGTCGTATATATACGACTCTGGCGGCTAAAGTATTAGGAACAAGGTATAGTAAGATGCAGTATAGATATTCTTAAACTTTTCGTGGCACATTTATCACACAGTACTATACCTACTAAAGGCGGCGCACTCTAAAAATTCGTCATACAAGATCATGTTTTTTCTGAGAAACGCAATCATTTGTAGATGTGAAAATTGTAGAAAGCTTTTAAATAAATATGACGTGTGTCTTCTTCATTGTCTATTCATTGTAATTATGACACGAAAATAATTGTCGGATAAATCCGACTCTGGCGGACAGACTTTAGCCTATCAAATAAAATCTAACCTCCGTTCGCCTCCGGCGTTTCCGCACTGAAGCGTTTCCTAAGGAACACGCTCAACTTTTGTCGCGTGCTGTCCGCCGAAATGGCCGAGTCGACCGAATATTTCCTGTTCAAGTCGGGCGTCGAATAATCCGTTGGCTCCGATATCTGCCTGGTCAGCTTCATGTTCCTCTTCAACAGTGAGAATATGCTTGATCTTCTCCGTTCACTTTTATCCTTCATCTTCGTTCTGAACATCAATTCCGTGTCTTGTTCCATAATAATAATAATAATTTTTATTCATTCCATTCACGGTTACGCTAATTTTCTTCGAGCACTGTATTTGGAAGACTTCAAGCACTGTATTTGGAATACTTCAAGCACTGTATACACAATTTGGAATAGGAATTTTAGAAATCATTTTATTAATTTTTGTTAACTGCTCTTTAAATTTTGTGAAGTTTTAGGGACGAACCACATGAGTCTAACATTGTTATGGTGGGGGACGAATGAGAAAATTTTCGTGGTATGTGGGACATAATAACAAAATAAATCCCGCATAAGACAGACTTCCTAAGGCTCGGCGCCCATTTTATCGGCATCTGCAAGGAATGGGATCCTTCGGTATGCCTACATGCATGCGCACACTTAACTATGCCTTGGCATGCTGCAACGTCCTTAGGGATGCCGATACGAGGCGTCCTTAAGCGTGCCGAAGCGTCTCGACATCGTATTTGTAGCTCGCGTCTCTTTAAAACAGTCTGTTAAAAGTCTGAGTTGTCCGAGTCGTCCGAGTCGAATGAAATCCGACTCAGACAAATAAATATGTTGGATTGGTTCTAGTGCTCACAGCTCTTGCTGAAGAAGCAGAGAAATGTATACAATCAAGGAGAATATTTTGGGGTATTGCCCCGCGACGCACGGTCGCGGGGCAAGCTACCCCGAACATCCTGAGTGTTGCCTCGGCGTGGGGATGTCGAAGCATCCCGTAGCATCCTCAATGCCGCGTCAAGCGTAACGATGCGGTATTTTTGTTACTACGACCATAATTATGTATTGGAAATTTCTACTTTATTGCCATGGCGTTAACGTATATATTACTATTTGCAACCTAAAATCCTCAGCCGTGCCGATGCCGATAAATGAGCGCCGAATTTAATGATTTCAGCCCTTTAAACAAAGACTTGTGTGTGGTAAGCCTACTCTACTTCGGTAGAGGGATTGCGTCAACAAATTTTACGCGAGCGCTTATACGCTTATTAGCTGTACGGTGTATTAGCTGATGTTGGCTTTTGTAGAGATTAAATATTAAATATATGTTAAAATATTCTCACCTTTGATACTCGCTTAGTTAAGGCTTATTATGGCATTAATGACGAGGATAATCAAATACCCTCAAGACCTTTGACGTCATAATAAGACTAATTCACTTACACTAAAATTAGTTGTTGAAAATGAAATATTCTATAATATTATAAATGCGAAAGTTTGTATGGATGATGTATGGATGTTTGTAACTCATTCACGCAAAAACTACTGAACCGATCACCACTGAAATTTTGCATACACGTTGTCTGGAACATCAGAAAGGACATAGGGTACCTTTCATCCAGGACGCGGACGAAGTCGCGGGCACCAGCTAGTATATAGTATATATAGCAACCCTAACCGGGGCTGAATGCGAAAAACAGAAAACCATGCGTGGTGGTGAAAGGCCTTTATTCAGCAGTGGAGATACACAGACTAATAATGGCCATGGTGCAAGCAAATGTCCACTTTAAGGTGACGAACCCTTTCTTACCGCGACTGTACGTACATTACATTACATAATATTACACATTTTAAGAACACAATTATCATAATTTTATTATCAGCACAATTTGCAAGCACATCTTACCGAGTTCCTGTCTCTGATAAAAATCTTATCTACATACATACATATGTATGTATGTTGTTTGTATATGTATATTATATATGTACATAGGATCATAACACTCAACCATTGTTGCTACACAATAACAGGTTTTGAGTGATGTCACCGTGAGATTATTTTTGTTTGCAGATTAGTTAACTATATTTCTTTTTTTTTTAAATCACACACACACACTTAAGGAACGTACCCATACTACGTGACCCGTTTACCCCAAAATTCCAAACTTGGTCACGCGGGGGAGGGGGCTCACGTAGTCTGTTTTTAATTTTTCTTTTTTAAAATCACACACGTAAGGAACGTACCCATAGTAAGTGGCCCGTTTAGGGGGGGGGGGATCCCCCCCTCAAAATTCCACGCTTGGTCACAGCGGGGGGGAGGGAGGCTCTTAGGTTTTTGTCACGTAGTCTGTTTTTTGTTACATAACTTTTTTCTTCTTGTTAATCCGTACTAATATTATAAATGCGAAAGTTTGTATGGATGTATGTATGGATGTATGAATGTATGGATGTATGTAACTCTTTAACGCAAAAACTACTGAACCGATCACCATGAAATTTTGCATACACGTTGTCTGGGACACCAGAAAGGACATAAGGGTACCTTTCATCCAGAACGCGGACGAAGTCGCGAGCACCAGCTGGTATTATATATTTTTCTATTGTAATTATAAGGACATGCACGCACTCTCTGCATCACACGTATTAATAAAGACAAATATGAGTCAAATTCTTATTCTTTCTACTTTGTATTTGCAAAAAACGATTTAAAACCATATTTATGAATTACTACGTGAAAACTAGGGGAGGGTCCTTAGTATATACCTACTACGAGTGGTCACCGAAGGGGAGGTGGAGGGAGGTAACAAATTGTAAAAAAAAAATGGGTCACGCACGTAGTATGTGTGTACGTTCCTTTATCGTAGACGATGCAAAAAAAAAATTTTTTTATACAAAACCTCATTTAGGTAACAGCTATCTAATCACTGTCTGCAAATAAAACTTATTTTTACATAGTAACTATATCGATTATATAAAATTTCGTGTCGCGGTGTTTGTTGCCAAACTACTCCGAAACGGCTGAACCGATTTTGATGAAATTTTGTGTGTGCTTATCGGGTAGGTCTGAGAATCGGCCAACATCTATTTTTTATAACCCTAAATGTTAATAGTGGTGCACCCTAAATTTTTTTTTATTTATTTTTTTGATAAACAATGTTTGCCGGGTCACCCTAGTTGTAGTATAGATAGAGCGGTTCTCGAGGAAGGTTTTAGTATTTAAATTTACAAAGTTACGCGGGCCAAGTCGCGGGCAGCAGCTAGTTTAGTTATAAACTAAATGCATATATAAATAAACTGGTATTTTTTATAAAACCAAACACATCACAACATTGTAGGCATCACGTACAAAACTTTATCCTTGTTTCATTTATTTAATTTAATTTATTTTTTTTATTTTATTTTTTAATTAAGTACACACAAAAAAAAACACTAGTAGTCAATCTTGAACTTTTCAAATACCAAAAAACTCATCGAATGTTACGCGCGGAAACCAAATTGAAATTTTATTTATAATAAATTTGTAACAAATTTTTAAACACCGAGTGAGTGAATGGCTGATAAAGAACTAAATTTAAAAATGTGTGTACACATTGGAGGCAACTAGTGTTGTGCGGGTGTGTGTCGGATTCGACTCGAGCAAAACGAGGAGGTTGACTCGCGGAAAACGAGGAGGTTGACTCGCGCGAGGTGTAACAGAAATGAGTGTTTACTTACTTCACTCGTACATAAAGATTTTATTTTATTTGTTTTATTGTTAAATGAATTTAAGAAGAAATAACACCAGTATAAGTAAAGATAAAAGATTAAATTTAAAAAAAAAGATACGAACTGAAAAATATAATGCCAGAGTCCTAACATTTCTCCACAAATAATAAAGTGCTTATCACATTCCAAAAAATAAAGTGCTTTATCACCCTTTATCAAGATTGAACATTCTTTGTATGTTGCAGAATGATAAGGTCTGTTTTCCTTTGAAAATTCAAAGTGACAATTTCCATTGCTATCTCTATTAGCGATGACAAATTATGTCAATCAGTAATCAATACCTATTTCGAATGTAAGCCTTAGCGAATTTTGAAATGAATGGAATTTGTAATCGAAACTGATAAAGCACTTTTCTTGTCTGCTTTACATACACGTTATCCGAGATACTGAAAAGCACATTGGGTACCTATTCGTCCAGAAAAAGGTAACGTTACTGGGGATCATTTAAAAATAAAAATTTCAAGGCCTAAACGCACTAAACTCTGAATTTTTTTCTAATTTAATAATAATAATAATAATAATGCATTTATTAGCTCCACACAATCACAAACCACAGAAAACAGACAATAATTGTTACACAGACAATGGTCGTAACTGTATGAGAGCCTGGTGCCCGTGGTAGGTATTGAAAATACCTGTGTTACAGGTCACCAGGTCTCACTCCGCAGATTGCACAAAGCATGAGTAAGAAAGAATCACAAAAGCAAGAAAGACTAATTAAAAATAAATACAATTAAATACAATTTAAATACTTAATACAAAAGACTAATAGAACTAACTTAAATACAAAAATCAAATACTAAAATACTAAAAGACATTAAAAAGTGGACGAATAATTTTTTCTGTTTCCACATAGTCCAGACTCTTAAGATATTTTGTGAGTACCGCCTTACATTTGGGAAGAGGAAGAGGATGTAATGTTATGACAGAATTTATCTTATTATAGAGGTATCCGCCAAGAAAGCAGTAAAACCTATAAGACATTCTTAGGTTAAACTGTTTGGAGGGGCAAATAAGCCGCTTTCTACGCCTATCCCTCTCCAGAACCGGACTGTACGGTAGTTGGGAATGTTGCTTGAGGACAGTATGTAGTATGAAAGACTGCCTGACAGTTAGTACTTCCCAATCTTTGTACAAACTAGCCGTTGGAAAGAGAAAAGGCAGACCAGCTCCGACTTTTAAGATAGCACGCTGAGCTCTCTCCAATTCTATCAGGTGAGTTTTAGCAGCACCACCCCATGTACCAATACAATAACTGATCAGCGGTTGGCATAAGGCAAGGTAGACCATTTTGATTATGTGTCGATCAGTAATATGTCTCAGTATCTTGAATATATAAATCATTTTACGTAATCGTGTAGTTAGAGTATCGACATGGTGTTTAAAACTAAGATTTTGATCAACATAAACCCCTAGGTATTTGATAGACTCAACTCTTTGGAGAACAGGACAGGAACATAAAGGGATGGATAGGTCAAGACATGATTGGGAATGGGCTAATATAGCGAAAGATGTAGGTGGAAGGAGATTGTTTTTAGGAGCAAAAGCAATAAATTTTGTTTTAGAAATATTTAGTGTCAGGATATTATTTCTCAACCATTTACATACGTCTAAGAACCCACACTGGGCGTTGTGGAACGTATCCTCCCAATTATCTCCCGAGAAAACAAGAGCTGTATCGTCGGCAAAAGTGAGGATCCTTCCATCACAGAGCTGAAGTTGGCAAAGGTCGTTAACATAGATGAGGAACAATGTGGGACCAAGAACACTGCCCTGGGGCACCCCGTACGTGACAGAAAGCTCATCACTAATCCATTGATCAACCTTTACTCGTTGGGTTCTGTTGCTTAGATAGTCAGTAAAGAGTTCCAGCGGAAGGCCTCTTATTCCAATTCTCTCTAACTTAGAAACCAGAAGAGGGACAGAATTTCTTGTCAACACACAGCACTTTGTAACGTTTCGACTCTTTTGAGTGCATTTGAAAATGAGTCACTAGGTACAACACTAGACAATGCGTACGCAATTATATGGAAAAAGTTGCTGTGAAATTCAATCTTAACGCTGTGGTTGTAGAGTTGATTTTTAATTACCGAGTAACAATCTAACCACGTTATCATTGTAATGTGTACGTTGAGGTACGGTCTCGCTGACAACGAGTGAAATATACAAACACGCAGAAAGTTAAAGAAAAATTTTTTTGTGTATGTCAGCTCCGACACACGACTGGAGTTATAAAATTTATATTTTCAAAATTTGAACACGTAGATGTACACGTACACGTAGATTGTGTAAATGACACAATATCTCTGGAACTTCAGAGATATTCTAACACATTTAAAAAAAACGTAGTTACGCATAACATAAAGAATTCGTGTGACAATTTTGATTTTACTCCCATAAATTTTTGTGCGCATAACACATAATAAAAATAAATAAAATAAAAATAAAAAAGCCTTTATTTGACCAAGCTATACAAGCTACATTTTAGTTACTAGACTAATTGCTATGTAAACAAACTTAAAGAAATCTAACATTTAATACTTAATATGAATTATTTCTAGAAATCTTAATTAAAGTGCGTTAAGCTAGGTCCCCAGGTTGGGTAAAGGCCTCCTCCAAAGATGACCACTTCTCTCTATTCTGCGCTATTTGCCACCAATTTGATCCAGCAACTTTGATGATCTCATCGTCCCATCGAGTAGAGGGTCTTCCTCTCCTTCTTTTTCCTTGAGGTCCTCTCCATATAGTGGTATTGAAGGTCCATCTATTGTCTCTTAGCCTCGCTATGTGACCGGCCCAACTCCATTTTAACTTTAGTGCGTAGCTCAAAGCGTCAGTGACTTTTGTTATTGCTCTTATTTTTATGTGACGGATCTTGTCAAGTTTATTTATCTTAAGCATGCTTCTCTCCAATGCTCGCTGACAGGTCGTAATTTTTTGTCTAGCATTTGACGTGAATTTCCATGTTTGGCATCCATATGTCAAGCACGGTAAAATGCTAGAGTTCATTGTCCTCGTTTTTAGATTTAAAGGTAAGCTACTTTTAAAAACTTCTTTCAAACTCCAATATTTGTTCCATGTTCGTTGTACTCTTCTTTCAATCTCTAATTCGTTGTTTTCTTTTTCAAAGCTGATTGTTTTTCCTAAATAAATGTATCTGTCTGTGTATACCAGTGGATTTCCATTAATTTCTACCTGTCTCTTGTGACTATTAGTCATTGCCATGGTCTTAGTAAGATTGATTTCGAGTCCCACATTGGTGCTGGCGTTTTGAAGATCCTCAATCATTAGTTGCAGTTGTGTGCTTGACTCGGATAACAATACCAGGTCGTCGGCGAAACGTAAATGACTCAGAAAGGCATCTCGAACTTGAATTCCACGATTTTTCCAATTCAGTTTGTTAATGACGACTTCGAGTATAGCTATGAATATAAGTGGTGACAAAGGGTCGCCCTGTCTCACACCTCTCTTTATGGGGAAGCTCGGGCCCAGTATATCTAACTTTATTCTACCTGTGTTGTTATTATATATGTTTCTGATGACTTTTACGTACCGTTCTCCCACTCCCTGGTCCCTCAAGCCTCGCCAAACACTGTCGTGCGAAACTGTATCGAAGGCCTTTTGGTAGTCGATGAAACCCAGATATAGTGGCCTCTGTTGTTCACGATACTTCTCTACAACTAACTCGAGGGTATGTATGTGATCCACCGTGGAGAAACCCTTCCTAAATCCGGCCTGCTCCACGGGTTGACTTGCTTCGATTACGGGGCTGATTTTTGAGCCAATAATAGCGGAGAACAACTTGTATAAGGACGGTAGCAGGCTTATTGGTCTATAGTTGCCTATATCTTTTGGGTCCCCCTTTTTATAAATTAAGATAATATTCGATTCGGACCATTGTGTAGGAGTTTCATATTTTTGTAATATCAAAGAGAATAGTACTGCAAGTGGTGTTGCCAGTATATGGTAGGCTGACTTTAAAGCTTCGTTCGGTATGTTGTCAGTTCCAGGGGCTTTTTCTATTTTTAGCCTTTTTATTGCATCTATGATTTCAGTTTTATTAATTGATTCTAAACTCCCGTCGCTGTCTTGATCAGTGGGGCCAACTTGTAGATTTTCATCTAAGTTATTGATATTGTTTTGAGGTGTTGTTGATTGATTTTTTACGTTATATAGGTTTTTGTAGAAATTCGTTGCTGTAGTGATGATGTCTTTCCGTTTGTTCATGACTTTGCCAGACTCCTTTAGCCCTTCAATCCAGGTTTTGCTCGATCTGAGTTCTTTGTATGCCTTTTTTGTGCTTCCGGTGAGGTTAAGATGTTTTTCTATGATGTTATGTCTATATCTAGCATAGTCACTTCTCATATATTTATTTACTAGCTTGAAGAGTGCTGAGAGTTCATTTTTCATTGAACGAGTTTTATTATTGGTTTTTTGTAATTCTTTCCTTCTTTGTAAAAGGGAAATTGTTCGTTCCGATAACAGCTTGTGTCGTTTGTGTTCCTTTCTCGAAATTTGGACCTCCCTTAAACTCGTGGTAATTGCCTTCGTAATGTTATCGTATTGAGTCTGAACTGATGTGTTTTCGTGGCAGGCACAATGACTAGATAACATTTCTGCTAAAGTTTCCCTGTACTTTGAGATATCTTCTTCATCTTTTAGTTGGAATGAGTGATTATTGGTGTATTTAGTTCTACTTTCCTTAAGGTTCACTAGTTTCACTTTGGCTCTGATTATCCTATGGTCTGACTGGTAATTTAAGTTCATAGTACCAATATTCTGAAATATTTTCGGCTGGTTTGATAATATGTAATCTATTTCGTTTTTACTTTTCCCGTCAGGGGATCTCCATGTCCATCTTTTGTTTGGCTTTTTCCTAAAACATGTATTTATTATATTTAGTTTATGCTCCAATGCGAAGTCCACCAATCTCTGGCCTCTTTCGTTCCTTGTTCCGTAACCAAATTGTTTAGTCACTATATGTTCATCTTTTTTAGGTAGTCCGATCTTTGCATTGAAGTCTCCCATTAATATAATATACTTATGTGCGGTATCTAGAGCTTTGCCGACCGTTCTGTAGAATTCCTCAATCTCAACTTCCCTTGCCGCTTCCGTTGGCGCGTAAACTTGTATTAAGGAAACCCGGGATCCTTGAATATTCATATTTAGTACGGCTATTCGTTCTGTCAGGCCAGTAAAGCTCTCTATATTGTTTCTATGTTTTTTGTTCACTATAAAGCCTACTCCGTATAGGCCTGGCGTGTGACCCACGTGACACAATATGAAGCTTTCGTATTCTTCTATCTTGGTACCGAGCCGTCTCGTTTCGGATAATCCTATTACGTCGTACTTAATTTTTTGGATTGCTTCCTCTAATTCCAATAAGCGTTCGTAAGACATATCATAACACATATCATTTTAAAAAATTTCTTTTCGAATTACTCCGCTTTTCGACCTCGTTTGAGCTCTTATGAAAAAATAACTCGAAATTTCTTCTTTTCTAGCATGATTTAAATGAAAAAATATAACTTAAATTCAAATTCAATTTCATTATTCAATTCAATTCAATTGAAATTCAAATCATTTATTTACAAGTGACATTTGTGTTAATGTAAACCAGTTAATGTTAAACTAATAACAAACATTGTAATATTGATAAAACCGTTCAATTTTAGAACAGAGATGATTAAATCAAATATACCTACACGCCAACAATGACACCACACCTTAGCCTTCAAACGAAAAGTGTGCATTTAATATTTCATTACCTATTGCTAATTTTAAACCCCAACGGTCTTACTACAAAAGATTCAGTAAGCACTGTTCAAACACATGCTTAGTTAGACAAGCATTAAGCATTTAAGCATTGGTCAGCGAGCGTTTAAAATGTCCCTACCACAAAACCTTATTTAGCGCTTGTTTCGGTAGACTGTGTTAAAGTACGTGAATGTTATTGAATTATGGCAACCTTGGCAAACATTCATTCTGTCACTCGCCCTGCATTCATGTCGTTTTCATTTTACGCAGATCTGATAGGCGTATAATGATGAATTTTGGTTTTCACAAGCTATTATTACGGACTATATTAATGATATCAGCAAATTATAAGATTGGAATAAATAATAAATTACAACAAATACGTTAGATTATTTATAAAATTTCGTAATACCAAAAAATATTGAGCATAATGGAACGTAACTAACACTGACGTAATTGTCAAATGTGGTCAAATGTAAAGTTTGATTTATTAAAATTGTTAAATAAAATTTTTATTTGAGGATCCACCTCTAGCATCACATGGTAGATCATCCTTTATTAAATAAATAATCTTGTTACCAAAGTTATATATTCGAATGGATGAATTCTCTCACGATGTATTCTATCTCAAAAATTATCCATGTAATCCATATCCTCAATTAAATTTAAAATATCCATACTCATTTATAAAATCAAAAGAAATCTTTAATATTAACTATTAAGTATATGCAAAACGAAATTTGACACAATACGTCAGAGGAAGAGAGGCCGTTAACTAGATAGACACTCGTTAAACTAGCATATGGCGGTGGTTAAATTTAAATAATGCTCAAGCATTGTTAAACCCTAAACAATGCCTAGACACTCTTTTGTAGTAAAGTTTCTTTTTAACACGTGTTTTAAGCCTGATTAAAGTGTGTTTAATGTTTTTGTGGTAAGACCGTACGTGTTTGATGCTAAAGTCTAAAACATAATACGTTTTTTTTATTCAAATGCAAGACGAGGACACGTTATATTATATCTGAATTGTTATTTATTTTCTAGGAACTTCAATGTGCTGATGATGGTCACTCCTCAAACACTTCAAACATTCAACTTTGTTAACAAATTGAAAAGTGTAATAACTGCTTTATAAAGAGAGAGAATATTTGTGTCATAGATGAATGATTGGTCTCGCTGCGCTCGACTAGATACCGCCAGCCGTTGTACTTGTAAACTACGCCGAATTCGACGTACCCGAGCCAGTCACACTGCGAACTGTCTGTGATGTGTACGTGCCGAATATTTTATTAAATTTTGAGCGTAAAAATATAATAAAACTGTGTGTAAAAAGTGATAAAAAGTGACGATGTTTTACACACACTGCAATAAAAAGTTGCCACATTCACGGAACTATCGCTTTTGTATAGCGCTCTATCTAGTCGAGCGCAGCGAGATCAATCAATTATCTATGATTTATGTGTTGTTTGTGTATATGTCGTGGGCAGATCGTAGAATTGGGCAGATCGTGAAGTATGAAATCAAAAATCTTCCACTAAAAGTCAAAAATATGTGCGACGAGGAGCGGAGCGGAGCGAAGCAAAGCGAGGAGGAGCGTGTTAGGTTTACATGGAAACAAATTTGGGGAGCCTCACTCCGCTCCGCTTCGCTTGGCGAACCTCTCAGTTTTAACAGAAATATGATCTGCCCAGTAATATCATGATATGCCCAATTCTACTATGTGCCGACGACATAAAATATGAATAAACTCAAAAACTACTGAACCGATATTAAAAATTCTTTCACCTATAAAAAGCTATAGCTATATGTTATCAGCGAGTAACATATATAGTAACATATACAAAGCTACGCGGACGAAGTCGCGTGCAACAGCTAGTTCTCAATATTCCAATACCTACCTATACTTTTTTTTACATTTACAAATACTATCTTTTTATAGAAAAATACTAGCTGGCGCCGGCGACTTCGTCCGCGTTAAAAAAGCAATATTATATCTCCCGACATCGTTATTGCTATTACACTCAGCCATGAGTTGGTTTCCTTAATTTTAGATAATCCCTAGGGAGCAGGTACCTACTTTTTTTCTGGATGAAAGGTACCCTATGTCCTTTCCGGTGTCCCACAGACAACGTGTATGCAAAATTTCATGGTGATCGGTTCACTAGTTTTTGCGTGAAAGAGTTACAAACATCCATACATACAAACATTCGCGTTTATTATATTAGTACAGTACGGATGACCTTGTATGACGAATTTTTTGGGAATTTTTTTAAACGAGAGAAACCGCGGTCAAAAGTATTG
Organism: Synanthedon tipuliformis; assembly: GCA_947623395.1. Taxonomy (NCBI): domain Eukaryota; kingdom Metazoa; phylum Arthropoda; class Insecta; order Lepidoptera; family Sesiidae; genus Synanthedon; species Synanthedon tipuliformis. The sequence goes on from OX392437.1 coordinate 3,127,470, forward strand.
CTTAGCGTTATCTAAATCACGAATTATTAATTTATCGTTCCGTCTGGGTATAAGTAGGTATAGCAATCTGGCATAAAATATGTTTAACATCAAGCCAGTATGTATTTACAATACCGATATAAACTCCGCCAATCAAACTGAGATAAATATTGAGATTATTTTTGTATTTTTTTTGTATGTTTTTTTATTTTTATTTATTTTATTAGAGATTCGTTTGCTCTTAGCCAGCATAATATAGCCACAATATTAAATAACTATATAATACCGATTCAAAGTTATTCAAGACATGAAAGCTTAAAAAGTATCACAATACCACAGCATACTTATTTCATACAGTAGGCCGACGGAGACGTCTAGGACAGAGACAGGGCAATCATGCGGGGCGTGAGGGGTGAGGCGCGAGTGGGACGAGCCCAAGCTGCATACTTCGTCGTTCTTAGTAGCTTGGGATAAATATTCCAGGGCTATCGCGTCTTTCAGATTTTAATTTATTAGGTACTAGCTGGTGCTCGCGACTTCGTCCGCGTGGAATAGTTATTTTGGGAATCATTTGGGTATCTCGAACGGTTTTCGCAGCGCACGCAAACGGAAGCCCTCAAAGATGAATAATTTTCCCCGTTTTTTTTCCATACTTTCGACTGTTTCTTCGCTCCTATTAGTCGCAACGTGATGTTATATAGCCTAAAGCCTTCCTCGATAAATGATCTATCCAACACAAAAAGAATTTTTCAATTCGAACCACTAGTTCCTGAGATTAGCGCGTTCAAACAAACTAACAAACTCTTCAGCTTTATAATATTAGTATGGTATATAAATCAAAATGGTTGCATACGGCATGTGCTGTAAGTGCGTGCAAATCTTTATCTCGCATAAATAAAGAACTAAGCTTTCATCGATTTCCGCACGATGAAGAATTAAGGTACTTGAGCACATTTTATATTACTTAATTTGTGTGAACCCTTCCGTAATTTTTAAATACCTACACAGGCGGCGGTGTCGCCCAACATCAAAGGCGTCAGCCTACTGTACGAAATAAGTATGCTGTGATATAGCCGTGTAGCCTTTGATAAAGGATAGGTACACTAAATTTGTTATGACCTACTCTGACCAAATTTGACCAAATTTGACCAACTTTGACCAACTTTGACCAACTTTGACCAACAAAGATGTGATCCGAATTTCCGCATGGACCAACTAATAGTTGGTCTGTAAGGTCATAAGTCAAAGAAACAATTTATTTAATGAGGGAAAAAATTTTGAATTTTTCGCTCCCAAGGCTTTTTGCACGGATTTTTTTCTGCTAATAATCGTGCGTATATAAAATTTTCTCGCAATGAAAAGGTTGTAAGCGCCGTGTTTTCTACGGCGCTTACGCGTTTTGTTCAAAGACCTGATGAATAATGTGGTACAGAGTACAATTCTATGAAAAACAATGAGTGTTCGTAGCATAAAATCTAGTACGTAGTATTTAGTACATCTATATCGTTGGCATCCATTGATATATGGACACTGCCTACGCCAAAATCATACAATAGCTGCTAAATATAGACAATAACTACACTCTGGTGCAATGAAATCGCACATGTGAACATTTTTTTGAAAAATATGGTGTTATTTTTTTTTTATTTAAAAAGTCACATATTTTTTACAATAGGATGAAAGGTTATTTCAATACCTATTCAATGATACCATATAAGCGGTGATAAGTTTACCTTACTGCCGAAAAGGAAAGCAAAAACAACAAACCCCAAAATTGCTTACTTAGCGCACTGCAGTTTGCGATAGCAATTGCAGGTATAAAAAGGCCTGTTTTGAGTAAAACGTCATCATTTGCATTTCAACGCTCTACGTGAAAGGACGCCTAGTGACTACAGTTGCAACATTCTGAAGAAAATGGATACTACTCCGGAAAAAGCCGCTCAAGTCGTTGCTCTAATTGAAGCAGGCCAGAACCAGAGTGCAGTAGCTAGACAGTTGAATATCAGCCGATATTCAGTTCGTCGTGTATACCAGCGCTATCGGGAGACTGGTGGCTATGAACGGCGACGAGGATCTGGTCGCGCCAGAGCTACAACTCAACGGGACAACCGATTTCTCGTAACGACGTCATTGCGAAATCGACGACTGACTGCCGTTGATCTTGCACAACACCTTCAAGAGGTACGTGAAGTGGAAGTCAGCCGGTGGACAGTTAGAAGAAGACTTGCCGAAGGTGGCCTGACTGCGCGTAGGTCAGTAAATGCTCCTAATCTAACACCAGCTCACCGCCGAGACCGTCTTCAATTTGCACAAGAACATGTGCACTGGACACTCGACCAATGGAGAGCAGTCCTGTTCTCAGATGAGTCCAGGATGTGTCTTCACGGCAATGATGGTCGAGGAAGGGTCTATAGAAGGCCTACAGAGAGATTCTCCCAGTGTTGCATCACAGAACGTGTGGCATACGGCGGTGGTTCGTGTATGTTCTGGGGAGGCATTTCACTCGAAGCGAAAACTGAGCTTGTCTTCATCACGGGGGCCAATATCAGGCGACAAACAAGAGGATTGACATCTCAGCGGTACATTGAGGAAGTTCTCCAGGAACATGTCGTACCATTTAGCGGTTTTGTTGGAGAGAACTTTCTCTTTATGCATGACAATGCAAGACCCCATACAGCTGCTATAGTACAACAATACTTGCAAGAGGTAAATATCCCCGTGATGGAGTGGCCAGCTCGAAGCCCGGACCTTAATCCGATCGAGCACTTATGGGACGAGTTAAAAAGAAAAATAAGAGGCAGAAATATTGCTCCAGCCAATCTTCTGGAGCTACAAAATGCGCTAAAGGAGGAATGGGAAGCCATACCACAAGACTTTGTCAAACACTTAATAGAGTCTATGGAAAACCGGTGTCAAGCGGTTATTCGGGCAAGAGGGGGTAACACTTCTTATTAATAAATGTTTTTTCACTACATTTTGTGATTTTTTTTAATAATCCCCAATTTTCGAACTTTTTCGTTAAGCAAAAATCCGCTGATAAAAATGTATTTGTTGTTTTTGCTTCTCTTTTCGGCAGTAAGGTAAACTTATTACCGCTTATATGGTATCATTGAATAGGTATTGAAATAGCCTTTCATCCCACTTAAAAAAATATATATATGTCTTTTCAAATAAAAAAAATAAACAATATTTTTCAAAAAATCTTTACATGTGCGATTTCATTGCACCAGAGTGTAGCTCATAGCAATAAAAAAACTTGCAAGTGCAAAAAAACACCATGGGAGAGAGTATAATGGGAGAAAAAATTTTTAAAACACCGTCAATCCGGATAAAAACCCATCCCATTTCTATATAGAACCTCTTAAATCCGGATAAAAACCCATCCCATTAAAACACTATAAATTTCTATATAGAACCTCGTCAATCCGGGATAAAAACTCAACCCAATTCTATTTAGAATCTCGTCAATCAATCCGGATTAAAAACCCATCCCATTTCCATATAGAACCTCGTCAATCCGGATAAAAACCCATCCCATTTCTATATCCGGTGTCCCATGGTGTTTACCGCCCATCTCTTACCGCTTCTAACAATTTTTCCAGCCACGTAAACGTCCTGAGTGGAGAATCTCTCGTCCCTCCTCTTCGAAGTGACCATTTCGAAATTGTTCGATGGTAGCATTTTGTAGTTGATCAACGAATATTTATCTGATTTAACGAAGTTCGATTTCCTATAGAAACACCGATAAATTACTTTCAATACCCTGTTGGATCACACGCACAGACACACAAACACACGCACACACACACACACACACACACACACAGAGAGAGAGAGAGAGATAGAGAGATAGAGAGATAGATAGATAGATAGAGAGAAACGTTCCCTTAGTTAGACAGTCTAGAAATCGCCAAGATAGTCTAATTTCTTTTATGAAAAAGTTTTCAGACAGGCTGACCGTCAATTTGATGGTATTTAAAATAATAGTCAACTCAGTCTGTCTGTCTGTTACCTTTTCCTACTCAATCGATAATCATGAAATTTTCCATTCAAGTCAGGGATACCGAAGAGAACCCTATCTATACCCTATCTAAAAAAAATTTTTTTTTTTCAAACTTACGCCTTCGCAAAAGTGTAATAACAATGCGGACAAAGTCGCGGGCGACGGCTATAGCCATATAATATAGCTATATAATATATAAAACAAAAACTAACCCACTACATATGGACGCGTCATCCTCGTCTATATCCTCGGACGAGGACGTAGTATCGAAGTTCATAAACCTCTCTACGGACGGTGCGGTCCTTGTTATGATCACTTCGCTGTCCTCGCGAACGAAATCCGACCTTATCTCGGACTGTTTACGGTCTATTTTAGATTTTATCCTGTCCTCGCTTTCTGTGTCAGTTTTCGCTTCGCACTTTGTAGTCTCGTCGCACTTGGACGTCTCGGTCACTGGACTAGACGATCTTCTCATCGCTGCTGTGTTGAAATTGAAACTGTCCTCTTTCGGACGCATTTCTCTCTTTTCCGCCGAAGCTTTCGCTCTATCGAAGCAGGAGAACATGGGAGATCTCCTGGTCGGTGTGTCCGTGACGCTTTTCGACTCAAAAATCCTCTCGGTCTCCCTAGTCTTCCATAGGAAATCCAGGAAGCCGGCCTCTCTCCTGTCGCTCTCTGGCGTTTGAGAGTCGGTCGACTCGTGCTCCTTGGAGACGAACTCCAATGACTCGACGAATTGAGTCCACTTCGACAATTTTCTCGGTTTTTGGACGAATTTCGACGACTTGGTCTTTTGGGGCGAATAGTCCGAGACGTACATGAGAGGTGTGGGCGAAGTGCTAGTGAAATATTTGGCCAACTTCTCTACTGTATAGCGTTTTTTAAGTGCAAAAAAAAATTGGGTTCGGGGAAAAACAAAACCGTTATCAATGTGTTAATAACTATAGTTAACTGAGTGTATTAGTTTTTTTTTTTGTAAAAACTTTACATAATATTATGTAAAATTCATAAAAGAAACATAATCAAAGTTTGTCTTCTGACGTCAAAATGAGTGCATTGTAAAAAAAATTTTGGAAAAAAAAAAGACCTACGCGACTCGATTTTTTTTTTCAATACATTTATTTTTCAAAATAATTTTTTTTCAATTTTTTATTCAAATTTTTTTAAATTTTTTTAATAACAAAAAAACTCACCATGATCATTGAAGTGCTTCTCCAACTCCTCGTGGGACAGGCTCGTTGGGGCGACTGTCGATGCTATCGCGTGGTCCGGTCTGGACCGTGAGCACCTTTATTAAAAAAAAAACATTTTTTGTAAGATAAGGTTGACAGACAGGCTGACGGTCCACTCGATGGTAGGTGGCTACCGTCGCCTATCAAAATCAAAATCAAAAAATATTTATTTTTATCAATTGGATTTCTACAAGAAGCCCGGAGTCCATTTCCCTATCCCTTATCCTTAAACCCACTGTTAGCGTCTGCTATTTATTTAGACTGAATTCGATTGATTCAGGCGTAAAGTACTCTGTGACGTTCCTCAAAAAGAGGTGCTCATTCGTTCAGATTCATTCTCATCCTGGGATCTCCTCATTGGATACCACGCAGTGTAGGGTTACGCCGTATTCGTACCAGCTAAAACCCACAGACTTTCTAGCGCGGCCGTGGATGCGCCGTAGATGCCATAGATGCGTGCAGATGTGGGGTCGCGGGGATGTTGCATCACGACACCGGTGCCCCGCCGCGGCTGTCCGGCGCGAGGAGGGGTACGGTACCCGGCGCGGAACCGGCGTACTTTCACTTCAGGGTACGGTGGTACCCGGAAGTGGAGGTACGCCGGCCGTCTCGGCGGACCTCCACTTTCAGCGTACGTGGCATCATCAACCCATACCACCGCCCGGGTACCGGCCAGGGGGGAAGGCCGATGAGACTAGCCGCGTGCCCCATGAGCCTCATCCGGCCGATTGGCCGAGAGATCATTTGCCGCCAGAGTCGGATTTATCCGACAATCATTTTCGTATCCATTTCGCCAGTCGTGTATATATACGACAATTAAGTATAGACAGTTATATAAAATTACAATTTCATCAATTTCAGTGTTCATAATTTGAACACTGAAATTGATGAAATTGTATATATATCTAGCTTTTGACAAATATGTATTACCTGAGCATCGCATTGCTGCATCGCAACGCGAGTTCGAGTCCGTCCAGCCAACAGTGGCCGGCCGCTTGGGATGGCGCGCGGAATATCAAGTGGGCTGTCGGCAGCGGCTGGACCACAGCACCTGGCGAAAGTTTCTACTCCTTCATGTTCATGTTCATGTTCATGTCATGTCATGTTTCATGATCATGTCATGTCATCATGTTCATGACATGTCATGTCATGTTTCAAGATCATGTCATGTCATCATGTTCATGTTCATGTCATGTCATGTCATGTCATGTCATGTCATGTATTGTTTCATGGTCAGGTCATGTCATGTTTCATGGTCTCATGTCACATAATGGTCATGTCATGTCGAAAACTTACTTATCCTACGTATATATATGTACACCATGATATATTTATAACCCGATGATGGAAGTGACAATATACCTATGGCTTCGTTGTGGGGTCCCCTCGGTGCCCAGATGCTCTGCTCCAACGGGTGATACAGTTTGAAACAGAATCCGTCCTTTTTGCTCGGACGCTCGATCACTTGACACGAAGTCAGCAGGACTGTGCCCACCCAGTGGCTGCTCTGCGGACCGATAGGCAGACAGTTTAATTAACTAATCTGACAGTGTGACGAACTAATCTGACAGTGTGACGAACTAATCTGACAGTGTGACGAACTAATCTGACAGTGTGACGAACTAATCTGACAGTATGACGAACTAATCTGACAGTGTGACGAACGAATCTGACAGTTTAACGATCGAATCTGTCAGTCTAACGAACTAATTTGTCAGTTTAACGAAATACTATGACCGTTTAACGAATGAATCTGACAGTTTAACTAACTAATTTGACAGATTAACAAACTAATCTGACAATTTAACGAACTAATCTGACAGTCCAGCAAACTAGTTTGACAGGTTAACGAACAAATCTGACAATTTAAAGAACTAATATGATAGTTTAATGAACCAATCTGACAGTGTAACTAACGAATCTGACATTTTACCGAACGAATCTGACTGAACTAAGTGTGTGTGTGTGTGTGTGGTAATATTTATTATTATTATCAACATACCTTCGCTTTAGGGCTTTTGTAGAGCAGCAAGAGACCCGGTTTCAGTACACACCACAATTTCGTCCACGACTTGAGTGAACCACGAATCTGTAAACAAAAATATATATTCCTTTACGAGTACTATGTTACTATATAGTGGCCGCAACTTCGTACCCGCTATAGTTTTCTTTTCTCTTTTCTTTCCTGTGGGAACCTAACATTTCTATAGTTCTCCTATAGTTTAATAGTTAAAAAGCATCCTATAGTTTAATCCAAGTAAAAACATCAGGGAAAGAGCGTCACAAGCCTTTTTCAAAACATCACCGAGCTCTAAAAAGCACATCTCAGGGCTTTTTCAAACGTCCCTATGCTGTATAAATCGTCAACGGGCTATTCAAAGTGTCATTAGGCTTTTAAAACGTCCATGGGCTTTTTTTAGAGGCATTCTTAAAAGATCTCTGGGCAATAAATAAAGTGTCACTATGCTTTTTGAGAATGTCACTAGACTTATTCAAAGCGTCACTACTAGGCTTATTCAAAGTGTCTTATTTTAGTTGGCTATGATCGATGTTTCTGTTTGTGAATGCGCATACGCATGTATGTGCCTCTGACTGTGTGTGCGGATGGGTGGGGGAAGAGTGTGTGTGAGTTTGTGTGTGTGTGTGTGTGTTTTGTGTGTGTGTGTGTGCGCGTGCGCGAGCTTGCGTTTGTGTGTGTGTGTGTGTGGGTAAGTGTGGGTGGACGGGTATGTACGCGCGCGCGCGCTCGTGAGTTCTTGCGGATGGGTGGGGGAAGTGTAAGTGTGTGTGGAGTGTGTGTTTGTGTGTGCGCGCGTATGTATGTGTGGAGGGGTGTGTGTGTGTGTGCGCGTGAGTGCGTGCTTTCCTTCAACCAATCGGCGAGCACGATGACCGAAGGATCCTCAATCGAGTGTAGCAAGGCCGAGGCGGCCCTCTTCTTCTCCCTCCTGTAGTGCTGTCTCTGCGCCTTGTAGCTCTCCTTGCGCGAGAGGGCCGTGCTCGCCGGACGAGATATGCTGCCCGCGGCCGCCTCTGAGGACTGTGCGACGGTCACCGTTGATTATATATATATAAATGTTGACGGTATGTGGCGTCCGTCGTCACCGGGGAATATAAGCAAACAGCAAAACCAGTGTGAGCTGGCAATCAATCAATCTATCGTCGACTCTTAAAAGCTGAGAGGAGGCGAGGGGGGTCGACGAAACGTGACATTGTGTGACGTCCCATGTCACAAAATCTAAAGCATGCACACTACGGAGGGTAGATGTAAAGAGTAGCGACTCATATCTTTATCAAACTGAAAAATTGTCCTCTCCAACAGTCAAATAAGTCAGCTCATTGAAGCACTAGGCACAAAAAAAAATCATGAAATTCGCTATTCCCCCTAGATTGTAGATGGACCGGAAACAAATACATATTAAAGTTAATCTAAAATCCAAAAAGATGAAAAAAATATATAGTCAAATTCAAATAATCCAACCTTATCGGAGGAAGTTCCGTCCGGTGGGTGGATGCGACCCTCGCCGCAGGCCGGTGTCGCTGCGATGGAGCCAGGCGATCTCGGCGGAGGCGTTAGGGCTGGTTCCCCTGGAAATCGCCATTCAAACAATTCCTTTAATAGTCAATTAAAGTTGATTGAAAAGTGCTCTGTAATGTGACGTTTCGAAAAGAGGCGCTCATTCATTCAGATTCATTCGGCGACATGATATTGAAGAGGTATCAGTATCAGTCAGTCAGTTGATCGAACGCGTTCGCGAAGAGAGGTCGTCGTCATATGTCCGCGCACATTCGTCATTATGTCATTATGTCATTATGTCCGGTCGGACATTAAAAGTATTTCTACGGGTACATTAATTAAAAATCCACTTCTAATAAAAGAAACATTTATTTACCGTATATAGGGGGCGTGGAGGGCGCTGTTGCCGGTAGGCTGACATTTAAGGGCGGTTGCTGTTTCTGTAAAAAAAAATATTACAATAGAATGACTTCCCAGTTGCGAACCCAAACCGTCAATTTCGTCTGTGTACGAAAAATTTGATAGTGGCAGGACACACAGAGTTTTGCAGTCACTTGGGTAGCCCGTCTGGCTGTGCAGTAACCAGTTACCACAACCTTATTCGACGACACGTTTGGTCTAGTGGCTAGTAACCCTAGCTGCTAACCAGGCGGTCGCGGGTTCGAATCCTGCTAGGGGCAAATGTTTAAAATGTGTTAACATTTTACCTTTGTACCCGAGTCATGGATGTTTTGTATTTATAATATTATGTATGTATGTATTTACAAAAAAAAAGTAATGTATGTAGTATATCAACTGTCTGGTATCCATAATACAAGCATTAAGTTGCTTACTTTGGAACTAGATGGTGCTGTGTGGAATGTGTTAATAGTATATTTATATATTTATTTATTATAAAAGACGGCACATGTGGATCGTAGGGAACCACAATTTTTGGCAGCTGTGTTGTGTTTTATTTATACCTATATAGGCGACGGTAGTAATTAGTAACCTATGGTAGGTTAGCCCCTTCAGTAACAAGTGGCCCCTTCAGCCTGTCTGACGACGTTCGGGAGTTTCTTTCGTGTGACTTTATTGTGATAAAAATATAATAAAAACATAAAAACATGTAGAAAAATAGTTTGCATATCAATATATTTAAAAAAAAAAACAGGGTACTGAAGAAAGCATAAAACAAAACTTACCTTTACAACAATGTTCGGTGTGGACGTGTGGAACTGACACTCGAGACCTCGCAGAGCCGGTGAGGAGGGGGTTGTGGTGGAGGGGGATGACGGTTCGACTGCGGGAGACGAGCTCATTGTGAGGCCAGTGTGCATCACAGCATTGCTATATACCGCCTAATTCGCACAGACTATAAACAACTGTGTGTACACGTTCCTTTTTCAAAAGCGTAATCTTTTTTTTTTAAAGTAACATTCATTAATTTTAGCAAAAAAATTTGGCAACACTAAATATATACTCTTTGGCATTAATAAACACTAAATTAAAGCGTTTATAGGATTATATAGAGAAAAATATATTCTATATAATATATATATTTATCCTTAATAATTTTCTAAACATAAAGTTAGCTTTCTATTGCTTATTTTGTTACAGTACTTAGGTATCATAAGTATTTATTTATATTTAATTATAATTAGATAATTTATACTATCTAAAGGCGTAGACAAAATAGAGGTCTTTTTTTTATTATTCTTTTTCAATATAATTCTATATGTATATTTAAAATATTTTATTTATTGTTACAATAAAAAAGTGCTCTGGGAATGACGTCTGATATACATCTATCTATAGGCAAATCGGTGCGTGTTATATTAAATTTATTTATTAAAAATATTCTAATTTGCGGCAGTGCTTTATGAATATTATATTTTTATTAATTAATAATATTATGTATTATTTTTATTATGGAATGACAATGGAAGTATGGAATCACAGGAAATGGAAACATATAATATATAGGAATATTTATTATCCTGAAACAAAAAAAAAAATACACTTCATATACAATCAACATATCAAACGGTGTCGGCGATCAATTCCTAATTCTTATTTTTCAAAATGAGTAATTTTGCAAATTATTATTAGTACGAATTCTTCTTTGTGAAAACTCTTAATTTTACTGATTCTTAATTTTCCGAATGCCTCATTTTCCCAATTATATAAAGTACGAATTCAGTTTTTTTAACACGAGTACAGTCATAATATATTTAATTCATAAAGATATTTTTATCTTTTTACACCTTTTTTTATCAAAATCTATAACAGGGTAAGTCACATTTAATGTTGTTAACAATGATATGGTGTCTTTTATATGCTTATTTTTTATTTTTATTTTTATTTTTTTTATTTAATTAATTATTATTTATAACGCAATGAGTTTCTAAGCAAATAGGCGATATAGTAAACTTACGTTCTTCATACTAAATGAATTTATTCAATCGCGTATTATTATGAATTTCAAAAATATATCTAACTGTACTTTCTTCTATGAAAAAATAGAATTCATACTAACTATAACAAGAAAAATGAAGCATTCGGAAAATTAAGAATTAGTATAATTAAGAGTTTTCATAAAGAAGAATTCATCCCGATAATAATTTACAAAATTTCGCAGGTGGAAAGTTAAGAATTAGGAACTAATCGCCGACACGTATCAAACGTGCCAAACATTTGTCAGTCAGTAACCACCTCAAAATTATAACAATTTTTTTATTAATTTATTTTTTTATAAGAGATGGGTTAGCTCTTGGCCAACAACCAGCCATGTGGCAAGGATGAGGCCTAACATAGAGCGAGCTCACCCAGAAGATGCCTATTCACTCGAACCTTGAAAAGATTAGGGTTAAATGTGCTTGGAAATACAGACGCCGGCAGGGAGTTCCAAACCCTGGCAGTGCGCATTATAAGCCGTATGTATTTTATTTAGATTAAGTACTAATAACTTTTTAAGAATGTTTATTTTGAACTTGATAAATAAATCAGCTAAATTTGAGCTAAATTTCTATCATTTAAATAACTGTACCTAACAAATAGTATCATATAAATACGTGGGTGCCGAGATGGGAATAAACCATACAGAAGACCACCATAGACCACAGTGAGATGTCACTTTTATTTGCTCATTGCTCATAGGTACATATCTTTCTAACATTGAAATATCAACGGCTGGACTGAACTAGTTATGCTCTATGGAAAATTGGACACTAAGATTACATAAAAGATAAAGCATAGATAAATGATTGGTCTCGCTGCGCTCGACTAGACTTACCGCCGTCGTACTTGTGAAATGCGGCATAAAATATTACGCCGAATTCGGCGTACCCGAACCAGTCACGCTGCAAACTGTGTGTGATGTGTACGTGTCGAATGTTTTATTAAATTTTAGGCATAATAAAATACCAGTTTGCGTAGTGAAACTGTGTAAAAATATAATAAAACTGGGTAAAAAGTGATAAAAAGTTACAATTTTTTACACACACTAAAAAGTTGCAGCATTCACGGAGCTATCGCTTTTGTATAGCGCTCTATCTAGTCGAGCGCAGCGAGACCAATCCATTATCTTGGAGATAAAGATTTCAGCGGCTGGGCTAAACTATGCTCTATGGAAAATTGGAAACTAAGATTAGACTAAGATACAGCTTTGGATGATTGCACCAAGTTACAAAGGGATCTTGATCGTTTGAGTAGATACTGTACTGAAAATAGACTGCATCTAAGCTTATCCAAATGTAAAGCAATAACTTTTACTAGGAAAACAAACATAATTAATTATCACTATAATTTGTGTCATACTAAGATACAGCTTTGGATGATTGCACCAAGTTACAAAGGGATCTTGATCGTTTGAGTAGATACTGTACTGAAAATAGACTGCATCTAAGCTTATCCAAATGTAAAGCAATAACTTTTACTAGGAAAACAAACATAATTAATTATCACTATAATTTGTGTCATACTAAGATACAGCTTTGGATGATTGCACCAAGTTACAAAGGGATCTTGATCGTTTGAGTAGATACTGTACTGAAAATAGACTGCATCTAAGCTTATCCAAATGTAAAGCAATAACTTTTACTAGGAAAACAAACATAATTAATTATCACTATAATTTGTGTCATACTACATTGGAAAAGGTACCGGTTATAAGGGATCTGGGGGTTTTTCTTGACTCTAAACTAATTTTGAATCAACATATTCAGCATATATGTAATAAGGCTTTTCAGTTCTATGGTCTTGTTATAAGAACTTGTTCAAGTTTTAAATGTTCAGAAACTTACTTATATCTGTATAAGACTCTGGTTCGATCCCAACTTGAATATGCCTCGGTAGTTTGGAATCCCTTCTATGATAGATATTGCCAACAGATTGAATTAGTGCAGCGTAAATTCCTTAAAACACTTAACTACAAGTGCTTCTACTCAAGGTTGCCGTATGTTGATGCTTTAAAAAAATACTCTATACCAAGTTTAGAGCAGCGACGATTGCTCCTGGATGCTATGTTCTTGTATAACATCTGTCATAACCGCTATGACTGTAACTATCTGGTGAATGGTATTGTTTATCGGTTGCCAAGCGGTTCACAGCGTATAAGAGATGCCTATACGCATAAACTATTTATGCCGAAGCACAGTAAAACCAACGCTGGTGAACGTGCACCCTTAAATCGTATCATGCACAAGTATAATTGTTTATATACAAGTTTAGACCCATTCTCAACTGGCTCGCAAAAATATAAAAATAGTATTGTTAAATTGTTTTAGTTTATGGTGTTGTTCTTTTCTTCGTATTTGTATTCTGGTGTTTTTTCTTGTTGTGTATGAATGTGTATTATTATTATTATTATTTTTCTTCTTGTTTTCTCTGTAAATCTATGTACCAATTCGTGGAAAATGTTGTTGATTGCACGATTACTTCTATTTATATGTATGTCCTTCTTTATATTTACTATATATTGTGTAATTGTTTGTTTTCCTAAATAAAATAAAATAAAATAAAATAAAATAAAATACATAAAAGATAAAGATTGTCTACATTTTTATCTTAAAAGCTAAAAACCTTGATGATATGATTGATTGACACAGTATATGTTCTACATAACTAAATATCATTGAGATAAATCTTTTTTTTTTTTAAAGAGATATAAATAGCACATAACTATATCCTGCAAATGTGTAGCATATATCTATACTAATATTATAAAGCTGAAGAGTTTGTTTGTTTGTTTGTTTGAACGCGCTAATCTCAGGAACTAGTGGTTCGAATTGAAAAATTCTTTTTGTGTTGGATAGATCATTTATCGAGGAAGGCTTTAGGCTATATAACATCACGTTGCGACTAATAGGAGCGAAGAAACAGTCGAAAATGTGAAAAAAAAAACGGGGAAAATTATTCATCTTTGAGGGCTTCCGTTGCGTGCGCTGCGAAAACCGTTCGAGATACCCAAATAATTCCCAAAATAACTATTCCACGCGGACGAAGTCGCGAGCACCAGCTAGTAATATATAAAACCGTTATTGGTCAAACTGTTTTAGAATTGAGTGATTCCATAATTATAATTTGAGATTATAATTTTTTATTAGTTAGACTAGCTTATGCACGCGACTTCGGCCGCGTAACGTTTATAAAACATAGCCCACATATTACTCGCTTATAATGAAGCTTGCAGTAGTCCAGTACTTTTTTAATTTATTTATTCATTATAAACATACAAATATAGTTACTCTCTTTATAATATTAGTATAGATAGAAGTATAGATTATTCTAATAATATAAAACACTAGCTGGTGCCCGCGACTTCGTCCGCGTTCTGTATGAAAGGTACCCTATGTCCTTTCCGGTGTCCCAGACAACGTGTATGCAAAATTTCATGGTGATCGGTTCACTAGTTTTTGCGTGAAAGAGTTACAAACATCCATACATACATCCATAAAACCTTCGCATTTAGTACGGAGGTAGTATTAGTAGTCGCATAATATTAGTACGGATGGTTGCTAGTTGCTTCCCGTTGCCTATTAGTTGTATTTACGTGTTTAGGTTTAGGTTATTTAGTTTAGTTTAGTTGTATTTAGGTGTCACATGTTTGTGCGCGATGAACTCCTAAACTACTGAACCGATTTTGATATAATTATATAATATTTAAAGGAAGATATTGAAAAAATGTTTACATAAAAAAATTTCAATCATTAGACGTTAACGAATTTAATTCTTCTTGCAAACAATGATTTCATGTGATAATGAATATTTAGCACTATTGAGCAAGCACTATTATTCAAGCAATAGGTACACTTAAATTTCCAAGGTTATCTAGATTTGAAGAGTATAAATTCATTTTTGGAGTTTACTCGTTAAGAATCGATTTGCATATTTATAAAAAACTCATGGTATGAAAATTTATGGGAGTAAAATAAAAAAAATTATGTTATGCGTTATAGTTACATTCTTTTTCTTTAAACCAAAGATAATTGATTGGTCTCGCTGCGCTCGACTAGATAGAGCGCTATACAAAAGCTATAGCTCCAAAAATGTGGCAACTTTTTATTGTAGTGTGTGTAAAACATCGTCACTTTTTATCACTTTTTACCCAGTTTTATTATATTTTTACACAGTTTCACTACGCAAACTGGTATTTTATTATGCCTAAAATTTAATAAAACATTCGGCACGTACACATCACAGACAGTTTGCAGTGTGACTGGCTCGGGTACGCCGAATTCGGCGTACCATTTTATGTCGCATTTTACAAGTACGACGGCGATATCTAGTCGAGCGCAGCGAGACCAATCATTTATCTATGTTTTAAACAATATAATTTAAAAAAGAACAATGTTGTTCTTTCGGCATGTTCGAATTATAAATGAAAATTAAAATTTTATAATCGTTCATATAAGTAATTTTAAATAGAGATCAATTATTATTGTTCAACCTTCGACAGTGTCTCTCTCTTTTGGAGTTGTGTGAGAATGTTATTTTGACTTCACATTATTATTACTTTACTGATGTAAAGTATGTCTTTGGTAAATGAAATGTCTACTCTACAAACTAAATATTTATGGTGAGCAGATACTGTCTGAGTTTAATTTAAATTGATATGAATTTAAAATTTTTTTTTATTTTATTTCATTCAGGAATAGCATTGTCAGTATTCTTGTAGGCTAGCGATTTTTAATTATTAATATTTAATAATTAATAATTGCTAGCCTGCAAGAAAATTATAACAAACAAACCAACATAATTATTATGTTTGTTATAATTTTTTAAGACAGCACTTTGGCAGTAGTGATAAACTTATGTGTATATGTATGTATATATGTATTTTTTTTTGTAATATTATGTCATTTGTATAATTTGTAGGTACATAATTTTGTGTTTTTTTTCTGTGTATTCATTTTGAGAGCTGTGGATTTTGTTATGAATAAATAAATAAATAAATGAATTTATGATTTTACACTAGCCGGTGCCCGCGACTTAGTCTGTGTTGAAAAATAATCAATTTAGGTACAGTACTTAATACAAAAATCAATAAATATCAATAAAGTATCAATAAAAAATGAATAGGTATTTATTAGAGTAATGTAGTCGCAGGCATGCAGACAATTTAATGTTTGCCAAACATTTAGTTTTATGGCAACCTTTGGAAATCTGGAAATCAAAGTTTGTTTGCGCAATAACTTGGCAACGATCCATGTTATGTTTTTTGATGAAATCCGATCACTGAGAAAGTTTTTAAACATTGTTCTGATATTATTATTCTGACATTGAATGTTCTGTTTTAACATTGAATATTTTTCATTAATATATTTTACAATAATCTTGTAAAATTATTTTAAATATAATGTACTGGCTGGTGCCCGAGACTTCGTACGCGTTCTGGATGAAAGGTACCCTATGTCCTTTCTGGTGTCCCTGATGATGTGTATGCAAAATTTCATGGTGATCGGTTCAGTAGTTTTTGCGTGAAAGAGTTATAAACATCCATACATCCATACAAACTTTCGCATTTATAATATTAGTACGGATTATTATATGTATGTATTTAGACGAATATCATAAAGAGAAAATATTTGTCTTTTTGGGTTGTGATTTGAATTCACTCCATGACTTTTAAGGGATTTTAATGCTAAATTAGATAGAAACTGATGTAACTTTTATAAAAATATAGTTTTTATTGTAAGAAAATCCATTAAAACTAAATTTTATAAAGATTTTAAAACATAACCTAAATCTGTTATCAAATTTTATATCTACATACCAGGTTTGCTTGTACGCATCACTTAAAAACATCACTACAACACACGTTTTCAGTACAACACAATAAGTTTTCACTGTTTAAAACTGTTTGCAATTATTTTATTTTATCAACTTAAAATTGTTTGTATTGTAAATCAATGTTTCTAATAGTATATCAGACATAGAATAATAAATAGTGTTTATTCACCTAATACTAGTACTCTGTGTCATCATTCAGTTTTGTCTCGACTTTGACATAGACTACTTCTAATATACTTATATAGTGTTTATTTACTTAATACTTTGTACTTATTACAAAATGTGTTACAAGACTTATTTGTACTGGAAATAAATAGGTTAGGTTCCGTTTTGTTTATGAAAATTAACGCGAGCGGAGCGCAGCGGAGCGAGCGCACCCGGAATACTGTTTGTAGCAAAACGACTGTGCACTGATTAGGTTAGTATTTGAACTGGAAACAAATATGTAGATTAGGTTCCGTAATGTTATTACTCTGTGGCTCATTGCTTCTGTGGTTGAAGGTTAAACTATAATCACGTAAAAAATATATTTGGTAAAATAAAATAAATGAAAACACTTTTAAACAGTGAAAACTTATTGTCTTGTACTGAAAACATGTGTTATAGTGATGTTTTTAAGTGATGCTGGTGTTGATAGTACAAACAAACCTGGTATGTAGATATAAAATTTGTATTGTAAACAGATTTAGGTTATGTTTTAAAATCTTTATAAAATCTAGTTTTAATGGATTTTCTTGCAATAAAAACTATATTTTTATAAAAGTTACATAGTTTTTTATCTAATTTAGCATTAAAATCCCCTAAAAGTCATGGAGTGAATATAAAAAAAATCCCGTATTTTTGTTCATAATGAACAAATTAAAAAACCACTGGACCTATTTCAAAAATATTTTCACCTATATAATAACTATTTGGTCAGACACTAGAAATTACTAAAACCAATAAAGACTTTTAATACCAACTAGCTGTTGCACGCGACTTCGTCTGCGTAACTTTATAATATATGTGCTATGTAACTCACTGATAATATAGCTTCTCAACAGTGAAAGAATTTTTCAAATCGGTCCAGTAGTTTCGGAGCCTATTCAATTCAAACAAACAACCAAACAAACAAATCTTTCCAGCTTTATAATATTAGTAAGCGTAGAAAACTTTTTTTTAAATGGCCTGGTTTTAAAGATCCTTTACTTTAACCGATTTTAGTCTCTTGTTAGGTATAGCAGACAAGAAAAGTCCTTTATCAGTTTCAATTACAAATTCCATTCATTTCAAAATTCGCTAAGGCTTACATTTGAAATAGGTATTGATTACTGATTGACATAATTTGTCATCGCTAATGAAGTAAGCAATAGAAATTGTCACTTTGAATTTTCAAAGGGAAACAGACCTTATCATTCTACAACATACAAACAATGTTCAATCTTAGGGTGATAAAGCACTTTATTTGTCGAGTACGTGCAAGGCGACACAGCGGCAGTGTCAAAACTGGCGGTATATTACTGTGAAATAACAGTGTGTTGTCTTTTGATAAGTAAGGAATATTAAATCTATGGTCGGTGTTGTACTCGTAGTATGGATTCTGAGTATAGATAATGTAAACCTAATGTAGGCCTAGGCCTAGACCAACACCTACTAACAAAGACTTTTGTTTGTAGGTGTTGCCTAGACAGTCCAGAAAAATGTATAACAAGGTTCAATCTTAGGGTGATATAGCACTTTATTTTGTCGAGTTTACAAGCCCCTATTTTACTGTTTGAGTTAAAATATAGCTACAATAGAAATTATTACATCTATTATTCATACATGACATACTTTGATCTATTTGAAACCTAAAATACACACACATAAGGCACATTCTTGAATAAGAATAACAAAAGTATTGCAAGCCTATATAACCTATCATAATATGCTTAGTACATATTATAATATACTTGATATGAATGCCTTATAACTAACTTAATTAATGACAAACTATCACGAGTGTAAAGCCTACATAGGTAGCCTAGAAAGAAAATTCTTAAGAAGTTAAAAGGGTTTTGTAATATTTTTAACCCTCGACGCCTATTGAAAAAACGGAATGTTACAAGTCTAATGTGTGTGTGTGTGTGTGTGTGGCATCGTAGCTCCCAAACGGATAGACCAATTTTGATCTGGTTTTTTTTATTTTGTTTGAAGGCTGACATATGGATTATGGATTGTTCTTAGCTATAATTTATGAAGATCCGTTGAGGCATTTGAAGACTATCAGCTCATTTACCAGTTGGCGAAGAAATTTCACTAACTTCCACACTTTTTTTTTATTAGAGATGGGTTTGCTCATGAGCAACATCCATGCTGCTGACCATGGTCAGCATCCAGCAGTGTAGCGAATATGAGTACTATACCACGCAAGAGATTTTAATGATAATTTTCATATATTTATATTAACCTACTAAGTTCTATCTTAAGCGAAGCCAGGAGCTTCAAAGTTGGTTCTGGTCGAGATTTAGAAAGTAGTGACTTTTTAAATCCAGGTAGGATGCCCAAGTTATGGATGGTCATCATATAAGGCGGCAGTAACCACCACCTTGCAGAACACAATTGTGAAATAACAGCATATCTGCTGGTTTTTTTTTTTTCAGTGAGTAAGGGATGTCAGAGCCATTTTCCCCTTACTCTTAATCTTACTATGGTCGACAGCGCATTTGCAGTTCCTATGGCGTGGCGTGTTATGTTATAGGACATAGGTGACAGTAGCCACCTACGATCAAGAGGACCGTCAGCCTGTCTGTCGACTTTTACATTTTAAAAAATATGAAAAAATTAATAATATTTCAAATACTCACAGTCAACGGATGTGTTCCGAAAACTTTGCAATGACGATTTCAACTCCGAATAAACATTTCTATCTCCACTCCGAGCCCGGTTCCGTGATGTTTATTACAAGGCAAAGTTCAAGGAAATCAAACACAACAGCACGACATTTAAAGACTTATTACTACGGCACGCAAAAAAAACACAGAAAAGACGTAAACACGGCACTCAATTATTCCGAAAATTTGATTCGGAGCAATATATCAATATGGAATTTCTTGGACTAAAAATACGGCGGTTACATTTGTAGCATTAAATATCAATCACACTATCAATATGTATTGCACGTTTATTTGCAACGATTCCGCTTATTATCCGTTCAGCAAAGAGCACTGAACGGACGGAACGAATAGCACATTTAACAAATTAAAGTTTATTTTATTAGAATATTGTGGCTTCGTCAAGGCACGACATCCTTTTTCTGGGTGACGTTCAGAAATCGGTGTTGCCATTTCTCAATTATTTTAGTTGGAATGATTCCATAGAACACTATATACTCAATATAGTGTTCTATGGAATCATTCCAAGATCTTGCCGACTTCGCCTTATTATATTATTGACTATCTCCCCGCCCGCCAACTAAACCAATCCATCTGCACATGTTATCTATCAATATTAAAAAAATAGGTTGTGCTTAGGCCACAGGAAAGATGTTAAATTCTTTACGTTATGTATACTACTTACGTTCACTCAATAAAAATTCACTTTAAAAAGTTTTCCCATTAAAAAATTCGCTATCTGCCTCTCTGACCCAAGAACAATAATACTTACTCTGAGATCTACCTTTGACATTAGTAACCAATTCATTTAATTGTAACTAGTAATTTAGTAAAATTAAATTATTGAAAAAAAAAAATACAGAATAGACAAAAATGTTCTTCTTCTTCTTAGGTTTAAAATGGCAATGCGGCTCATTTTAAAATGGCCATTATCTGCCATAGACAAAAATGAATGTCAAACTAGAACTGCCGTCAGTCTTGACAGCTGACAATCAGTCCGCTGCCAAAACACACATCACATACGGACATAACTTTATAATCTGTGCATACGGAGGCGGAGGGATTGTTGATGTTGATTCTATTTCAAAAATAATTTATAATGGAATGGAACAGTAGGTTCTTTTAATTATTATTGCAGTTAGCAATTAGCCAAGCAAGATGTCGTCATTTTTATGTTTCATATGCCACAGTACTGTTAATTCGGACACCAATGAAGAAATTCGCGAGAAATATAGAGAAGTTATTGGAATTAACGTAAGATTTGTTTATATATTTTTAACTAGCTTTTGCACGCGACTTCGCCCGCTTAACTTTGTAAAATATAGCCTATGTTACTTACTGATAATTTGGCTTTCTATGGTGAAAGAATTTTTTAATTCGATCCTTTAATTTTCGAGCTTATTTATTATAAACAAAAATACAAATCTCTCGTGTTTTTTTCTACCAGTTGTGTCCAGATTCTCATCTCTGCTGCATTTGCTGTCACGTGTTACATAAATTGTGGCTCTTTAAGTCTGTCTGTTTAAAAAGGAGCCTGGAATATCCCGTATTGTTTACGTGAGTATATTTCAGCCACATACCATCAAGTCGACCGTCAGTCTGTCTACAAAAAAGACGCTCTAGAATAGATGAAGGTCGTCCTTCGTATAAAAGCGGTTTTTTTTGTAGTCTATATATACAGTTGCCTGAAATGAATGAACATAGATGAATGATTGGTCTCACTGCGCTCAACTAGATACCGCCGTCGTACTTGTAAAATGCGGCATAAAATAGTACGCCGAATTCGGCGTACCCGAGCCAGTCACACTGCAAACTGTCTGTGATGTGTATGTGCCAAATGTTGTATTAAATTTTAGGCATAATAAAATACCAGTTTACATAGTGAAACTGTGTAAAAATATAATAAAACTGGGTAAAAAGTGATAAAATGTGACGATTTTTTACACACACTATACTACACTACACTACAATTTTCGGAGCTATTGCTTTTGTATAGCGCTCTATCTAGTCGAGCGCAGCGAGACCAATCAATTATCTTTGTGAATGAATTTAAATTTTGATTTTTTTAAATTACAGCGAAAAAGGAACACTAAACTTACAGAAGAACGACACAGAAATACACATCTTGTGTCCAGACGACGGCTGCGAATATCAGAAGGGACACATCAACATTAAATCCTATCATTTTAACGATAACACGTTCAATCGTGACGCTCATAGGGACAACGATAGTGAAAACAATCATTATGTTGAACTCGAGGAGGATAGGAATGACTTTGATGATTATTTCAAACCAGATAAATACCCTAGTTACGAGGCTGAAGCGGAGCAGACAGCGATGACGCCAGTTGAGACTGAAATCAGTGAAATGACATACAATCATTCGCAGAGTTCAATAATGGATGATGAGAATCAAGATTATAATGAAGATTTTGATCATCAAGCAGATTTAAACGAACTACATGTTCCTAGTGAAAATTTAAACAATATAAAAGATTTTGAAGAATTATGTAATGAACGAGAAATGGACAAATATAAAGAGAGGGAATCGTCGCCTAAGAGTGCCCGAGAGAAGAAAGTTAAGGAGAAAAAGTTGACGGGTAAAAAGCAGAAATTCTTGCGGGTAGTTTTGAGTTTGGAACAGCAAAAAGCAGAGTTGGAAGCTATGAGAAAGGACAAGAAGTATTTAGAAGCCGAATTCAAATGTTACAATTGCGCGTTGGGGTTTCTTTTCAAAGATTCTTATCAGATTCACATGATGCGGCACGAAGAGGTAATTTTTTTTCTAACTACCTACAAAATTTTTAATTGTTCCATTATACTATTATCATTGTCTACATAGGGTATCTTAATTAAAACCACTTCATGTTTAGTCCCAATACTTTTAATGTCCGACATGGATATATATCAGAACTACAATTCCAATTAATGTAAGACAAACTACAATGAACTGCCTTCGCAGACGCGCTCGTTAAGCTATCAGATTACCTTTTTAATATCATGCCACAGAGTACTTTATATTGTAACTCCATAGAGTACTTTATATGGTAACGTCACAGAGTACTTTATACTAAACTTCTGTCGACATAAATAGCAAACGGATATGATTGGACTAATTGTGTCGCATGGTTTCACCAGCCGTTTGGTTTCAATTACCAAAGGCCAAATTACCAAACAGTTATATATACTCGTTAATAGTATATATAACTGTTTTGAAAACAAAGAGTATTGCTCTGCGGTGTTCTTGGACATTTCGCAGGCCTTTGATAGAGTTTGGCATGAGGGCCTTCTGTTCAAGATCAGAGAGATGCTACCTATTAATTACTTCCTGTTCTTGAAAGCGTATCTAGCTGAACGCCATTTCTTTGTTAAATGTGGTGAAGATACTTCAAATCTTAGGACAATACAAGCCGGTGTGCCCCAGGGAAGTGTTCTGGGTCCCACACTTTACTTACTGTTTACATCTGGCTTGCCATTGACGGATGGTGTGAAAGTGGGAACGTTTGCTGACGACACAGCTATTCTTGCTGTTGATAAAAATGCCTCTAAAGCCTCTGCCTTACTACAACTAAGTCTCAACAATATATCTTCTTGGCTTAAGAAGTGGCGCATTAAAGCGAATGAATCCAAGTCGGTCCATGTCACATACAGTTTAAGGAGAGAAACTTGTCCGCCTGTTTCTCTCAACAATGAAACTATACCACAAGTAGACGAAGCAAAGTACCTTGGGATGTATTTAGACAGAAGACTGACTTGGAGGAAGCATATATTTACCAAGCGCAAAGCTCTTGGCCAAATGCTAAGAAAATACTACTGGCTATTAAAAAGGACTTCAAAGTTGTCTTTGGCTAATAAGGTACTTATATATAAGTCCTTAATAAAACCGACGTGGACATATGGTGTACAGCTCTGGGGAACCTCTGCTAACTCAAACTTGGAAATCCTTCAGAGATTCCAATCAAAATTACTCAGAATTATGGTTGATTCTCCCTGGTATATAACCAACGAAAGGATACACCGAGACCTAAATATCCCTACAGTAAAGGAGGAAATTAAGCTCAGAGGGCCGAAATACAAGCATCGCATAGCTAACCATGTGAATCAACTGGCTGTGGACCTGATTGAGCAGGAATTCACTTTCTCCAGGCTGAAGAGGAAAACTCCATTCGATGAACAGGACATAGCTCAACCTTAGCATTTAATGTGGCCAGGCCATTGGGCTTGGACCACAAAACACTTACCCAAATTTATAAATCTATTGCTGAATGTCCTAATGAGAAGCTCAACCTTAGCATTTAATGTGGCCAGGCCATTGGGCTTGGACCACAAAACACTTACCCAAATTTATAAATCTATTGCTGAATGTCCTAATGAGACAGATTGCAGTACAAGTTGAGAGAAAAAAAAAAAAAAAAAATTACCAAAGGCATATCGGCGCTCAAGATTCTACCATCTATAGAATCCTTTGCTTCGATGCCCACGAGAAAAACAAATATTACTCTGCTGCGTTCAGGATTCTACCATAGAATCCTTCGGGTTCGCTCTGAATTAAAAATAACGCCCTCGAGAAACAAAATATTACTACGCTGCGTTCGGGAATAATAATAATAATAATAATAATAATAATAGAGCGCCTCTGCCAGGGAGGCCGTATGGAAAGAGAAAGAGCTGCACGGGCGGTTTTACAAGGCTCTTCATGAGCCTCATATTGACCGTAAAGCCTCCGTGCACTGGCTGCGCTTCGGTGATCTCTTCGGAGAGACCGAGGGTTTTGTCTGTGCGATACAAGATCAGGTGGTCAAGACGCGGAATTATCGGAGGTACATCATAAAGGATGGCACAGAGGACATATGTCGAGCCTGTCGCCATCCCGGAGAGACACTCCGACATGTCACCTCCGGTTGTTCGGCGCTTGCCAACACTGAGTATCTGCACAGGCACAACCAAGCAGCCAGGATCCTGCATCAGGAGCTCGCTCTGAAATACGGCTTCCTTGAGCAGAGGATGCCTTATTATCGGTACTCGCCAGAGCCAGTCCTTGAGAACGGCCGTGCCAAGCTCTACTGGGACCGGCCCATCATCACAGACAGGACTGTTCTAGCGAATAGACCTGATATTGTGTTGATGGACCGGGAGCAGTCGCGGGTGTTTTTGGTGGATGTCACTATCCCGCATGACGATGGTCTCGTGAGGGCTGAAACTGAGAAGAAGAGGAAGTACCTCGACTTGGCCCACGAGATTGTCGACATGTGGGCTGTGGCCTCCGCTGAAATCATCCCAGTTGTTCTGTCCGTCAATGGTTTGATCCCAACCAGCCTCAGTGACAATCTGAAGCGGTTGGGATTCCGTGGCGGTTCCCTCCCGGCCCAAATGCAGAAAGCGGTGCTGCTCGATACAGCCAGGATCGTACGTCGGTTTCTGTCGTTGTCGCCCTGAACCCCGATCGACTGTGCTTCTGTCGGGGGTAACACCGTCTCCCCCTCATTTTGGCTTTTGGAGGGGGAGACGAGTTAAATAAAAATAATAATAATAATAATGTATTTATTTGCCAGAATAAGTACTTGGTTATAGTAGAATCCTTCGGGTTCGCTCTGAATTAAAAATAACGCCATCGAGGAACTAAATGTTACACATACCACAAATAACTATTTCAGTCTAACGGCGAACATCGTTGTTCTATATGTACCCTCCGATTCGCTTCACCGGCGGTACTACGCGCGCACTCGGCCGCTCACCGCGAGCGATACACGTGCGTCCGCTGCGGCTGTCGGGTGAAGAATGCGCGGCACTCGTGCGACAACAGCGACATCTCGACCGCCGCCTGTCATTTGTGTGCGGCGATGTTTAGGTGGGTAGTTTTTGAAGTTTACTCCTTAAGAATCGATTTTTTCGTTTGTGTGTGTCTTTTAAGTTTTTTTTTATGTACCCATGTCCTTTGTAGCAAATAAAGTATGAAAATTTATGGGAGTGAAATCAAATATCACATGTCACACGTTACGCGTTACGTTACAGTACTTTATATTGTATGTAACATCACAGACAAAGTACTTTATACTATACTTTATGCCTTAATTAATTAACTTCAGCCTACATAAATAAAATAGCAGACTGATGCTAACGGTCTGATGCAGATAAGGTTTTTCTATTGCAGAGACTCGAACGGTTTACAGCAACACCTCAAAAGGTTTCACAAGGAGAGAACAAATAATAAAATATACTCATGCAATATTTGCGGAAAGAATTATAACAATCAAGGCGCCGTGAGGACTCATATGATGTAAGTTTTCTTTTTATTACTAATTACTACTAATGTCCCGACTTAAGGTTAATTTCTGGCCGAAGTTGAACCCGGAGAAATTAAAGCTCTAAAAAAATTTGTTCAAGATTGGCTACAAGTTACAATTAATAATATAAAACGGAAATCGAACCCGGCATTTTCTCAGGTACATTTGCTTAGCCTCACTCAACCGTACTAATATTATAAATGCGAAAGTTTGTAATTTATCTCGTTTCAGCAAACACATAAATCGCAAATTCACATGCGAACATTGTCACGCAACGTTCAGCAGTCCGTACACGCTGAACGCGCACAAAAAGAAGCACACGGACGAGAATAACGAACAGCACTTCTGCGAAACGTGCGGTCTCAGCTACAGCACCAGAAAGAGCTTGTTGGCTCACAGGAGAAAAGCATTAGTGCATCAGCAGACTGTGTGAGTGGTTCTTTTTCATTCGATTTTTTAAACCTCAGTTGTAATGATGCGGGGAGGGGTACGCTCCCTATCGTAACCTCCGCGTACCCGAAAGTAGAGGTGCGACGGACGGCAGTCTGCCTCAAGACCCCCGCGTAAGGGGTACGCTACCAAACATCTGCGTACCCGGAAGGGGAGGTACGCCGGCTATCTCAAGGGACCTTACGACGGGCAGCAGTCCCCCTCAAGACCCCCGCGGGAGGGGTACGCTACCCGAAACCTCGGCGTACCCGAAAGTAGAGGTGCGACGGGCGGCAGTCTGCCTCATGACCCCCGCGGAAGGGGTACGCTACCAAACGTCGGCGTACCCGGAAGGGGAGGTACGCCGGCTATCTCAAGGGACCTTACGACGGGCAGTAGTCCCCCTCAAGACCCCCGCGGGAGGGGTACGCTACCCGAAACCTCGGCGTACCCGGAAGTGGAGATACGCCACTATATCGCAGCAGTCCCCCTTAAGACCCTCGCGGGAGGGGTACGCTACCCAACACCGGCGTACCCGGAAGTGGAATACGCCACTATATCGCGGCAGTCCCCTTAAGACCCCCGCGAGAGGGGTACGCTACCCAACATAGGCGTACCCGGAAGTGGAGGTACGCCACTATACCGCGGGAGAGGTACGCAAACCCACGAGTTATGCTCTGGGGCATACCAGCATACCATCATCTGCGTACCCGGAGGTACGCCAGCCATCTCACGGCAGGTGGCAGTCTTCCTTAAGAAAACTGGGGAGGGGTACGCTCCCAGTCCGAAAAGACAACAGCGGTTGGGGGTACACTCTCTGTCGTAACCTTGGCGCACCCGAAAGTGGAGGTTCGCAGGCCATCTTGGTGGACCTCACAACTTCGATACCCCACTCTAAAGTACTATCTGTTCCCGTTTCAGATTCGAATGTCCGATTTGCGGTCGTGTCTGCCCAAAC
This sequence comes from Synanthedon tipuliformis, assembly GCA_947623395.1. NCBI lineage: Eukaryota > Metazoa > Arthropoda > Insecta > Lepidoptera > Sesiidae > Synanthedon > Synanthedon tipuliformis. The sequence continues at coordinate 3,154,995 of OX392437.1, forward strand.
GCGGGCGCGCTGTCGTCCCATGTGCAGGTGCACTCGTGCGATAAAAGATACGCGTGCGATATATGCGGTACGCGGTACGCGACCCGCGCGTCTCTGGCGCGACACGCAAGATCGCACGTCGCCAGACCGGTGGCCAAGACTGCCGTGTGTCATTTGTGCGGGACCAAATTCAAGGTATTGTAGATCCAACTCGCGGACTTTAAAAAAATATTAATATACACTATACACTGCTGGACTGCAAAGAAAAATGGTCGGTTAGAAAATATTCAATATCTTCAAAAGTATAAAAGTTATAAATGAAATAAAGACTAGAAAATTGTGTATTATGTGATAATGTTTTAACTTAATGTTAATATTAATAAACTTGTCCACAGGGTACAAATAAATTGAATAGACATCTGCGCGAAGTTTGCGAAAAAGCGAAACTCGAAGAACAATTGGCCTCTTATTACGAGCAAGCGGAACATATTATCTAGTTCATTCAATATTATTATCGATAAAAATGAAGATGTTTCTTGTATGCAAAGAAAAGGTAAAAAAAACATACAATACAATAATAACATTATATAATAAAATCGTAACGAGCCGTGTCTTACATCACAGTAAGACTTTATTTGTAACGTCACAGAGCACTTTATACTGTAACGTCACAGAGTACTTTATATTGTAGCTCCACGGATTGCTTTATATTGTAACGTCACAGAGCACTTTATATTGCAACGCCACAGAGTACGTTATGTTGTAACGTCCCAGAGTACTTTATATTGTCACGTCACAGGGTACTTTATATTGCAACGTCACAGACCAATTTATATTGTAACATCACAGACTAATTTATATTGTAACGTCACAGACTAAGTTATATTGTAACATCACAGACTACTTTATATTTAAAGCCACAGAGTACTTTATATTGTTACGTCACAGGGTACTTTATATTGCAACGTCATAGAGTACTTTATATTTTAACGTCACAGAGCACTTTATACTACGTATATTTTCTGTCTTAATTAATTAACTTCAGCGGACATAAATAGCAGACGCTTTTTTTATTTTTTTGAAAAATGTTTTGACATTTCACAGCATTGTTCTTGAGGAAGAAACAATCAGAAATGTTCGGTCGCCTGACGGAAACCGAGCATTACCGAGAAGACCCGAAATGTAAAAAACCGCGTCATGTAAAATATAATTTAATGTTTGTTAATAAATATATGAGTTTGTTGTTATGTTTTGTTTTTCTGATAATAATCCCACCATAAGTACAGTCGAGGTAAGAAAACCATAGTAAGTTTTCAGATTCATAACTTCAAGTCGACTTTTCTTGTCAGTAGTCCAATATGTCCGATCCAAGATAATATATATCTATATAATATACATATGTCTATATCTCTATTCTAATCCGTACTAATATTATAAATGCGAAAGTTTGTATGGATGTTTGTAACTCTTTCACGCAAAAACTACTGAACCGATCGCCATTAAATTTTGCATACACGTTGTCTGGGACACCAGAAAGGACATATATTAGGGTACCTTTCATCCAGAACGCGGACGAAGTCGCGGGCACCAGCTAGTATTATATAAAGCTGAAAAGTTTGTTGGACGGAGACCATAGTAAGATTAACGATGAGGGATATAAAATAATATTACACATATTGCTAATTGGGTTAAATTTATTTAAAAAAAAATTACATTATAAATTAAATACTAAAATATTCACATTTTAATACAAAAAAGAAATACATAAAAAAAATTAAACAAATATTTAGGAAGTACATATTAATATAATATAGATAAATGGTGTAACATATTATATTATGTATTAACACATAATATGTTGAATACCATTTTTATGTCAATTTCGACATTTTTCTTAAGCCTATAGAAAATTTTGAAAATTCTTGGTAAAATTTCGAATCGAATTCGAAAAATTGTATATTTTTATTTATATGTTTTAATTATATATAATAAATTATTTATTTATCGTTCGTATGGAGTAAACCTAAGTCGTGTGTAGTCGGAGTTGACACACACACACACACACTTCTTTTTTTAAAATTTATTTACGATTGAATCACATTAAAACATTGCAATGCTGCAAAAGAAATCAATCCATAGCTTTCAATATTACTACTTATTATATTGTTAAGTATTTTCCCACATACCCTCAAATCGAAAATTTCCAAACTACCCTCACTATTAGTCAATCTTTTATCCTTATCTTGACTAAGACTTGAAATAGCTTGGCTAACAGACTTAGTTAGCCTCTGATTAGTCAGTTTTTCATCCTTGTCTTGACTAAGACTTGAAATAGCTTGGCTAACAGACTTAGTTAGCCTCTGATTAGTCAGTTTTTCATCCTTGTCTTGACTAAGACTTGAAATTGCTTGGCTAACACTAAATCTAGTGAGCCTCTGATTATTCGGTATTTTATCCTTATCTTGACTAAGACTTGAAATTGCTTGGCTAACACTAAATCTAGTGAGCCTCTGATTATTCAGTATTTTATCCTTATCTTGACTAAGACTTGAAACAGCTTGGCTAACAGGCTTAGTTAGCCTCTGATTAGTCAGTCTTTTATCCTTCTCTTGACTAAGACTTGAAATAGCTTGGCTAACAGGCTTTGTTAGCCTCTGATTAGTCAGTCTTTTATCCTTCTCTTGACTAAGACTTGAAAAAGCTTGGCTAACAGATTTAGTTAGCCTCTGATTAGTCAGTCTTTTATCCCTATCTTGACTAAGACTTGAAACAGCTTGGCTAACAGGCTTTGTTAGCCTCTGATTAGTCAGTCTTTTATCCTTATCTTGACTAAGACTTGAAATAGCTTGGCTAAACGATTTAGTTAGCCTCTGATTTTCCTTAGAAACTATCAAAAGTTTCTCCAAAACCACAAAAATGTATGCAAGATTTTCAATTTTATCTATAGAATCAATTTCCAATAATATTTCTGACTTTTCCACCTCACTATTAAACTTTTGTAGTAAGTCGCATATTTTTTTTATTGAATATTTCACTACATGCTGAGACTGATTCAGTAAAAGAATTCGCGTAACACAGTTATCTTTCTCTAGCAACTGAAAGAAGCACGGATAAGTCATGTCTGGCGACAGTAAGTCAACCCTTACAGAAGGTCAAATTGAGGTTAGACTGTTGTTTCGATGAATAAGGGATGTACCATTACTAACGTTCTTTAGTACTCTGTCTGTATGTCTGTCTGCTAGCTGTACACGTTTTCAGGGATACAGGAAAGGACATAGGGACATAGGGATCATAATTATAAAAATTAAATTCTAACGCCTGGCAAAACATTAACAGCAAAAACGATGAATACATTATTGCTCAATATATTTTATCAGGCGTTTAATTTTTTTATTTTTTTATGCTTTTACAAACTTACCTCTTCTTCTTTTTCTTCATATATTTTATGAATGAGAATGTTAACGTCTTCTAGTAAAATGTCGAAAAATTGAGGGCAGCTTTTCTCTTCATACAATCTGTCTATGAATTCACCCAAAGCCTGAAAATTATTTTTTATGTTTAAGTCGGCAGACAGGCTGACGGACCGCTTGATGGTAAAAAATTGTATTATACTAGGTGGTGCCCGCGACTTCGTCCGCGTTCTGGATGAAAGGTATTACCCTATGTCCTTTCTGGTGTCCCAGACCAACGTGTATGTGTCGTCGGCACATAGTAGAATTGGGCATATCATGATATTCCTGGGCAAATCATATTTCTGTTAAAACTGTGAGGGTCGCCTCACTCCGCTCCGCTTCGCTCCACGAAATATGCAAAATTTGTAGATGTAGTAAAATTACTGATGTAGCACGCAGCGCCATCTAGGGAATTCTGTTTGAAACAATGTAGCACTCCAATTCAAATAGTGGCGAAAGGTTGTCATAGTTGCACAGTGTTTTGACAGATGGCGCTACATGATTAATTAATAAAATTAAAGCTGCTGCTCGCGTAACTTTGTAAATTATATACTAAAAAACCTTCCTCGAGAACCACTCTATCCATTAGTGAAATCAAAGCATATCTCCCTATGTATCTAAGCATATATAGGGACAGACAGACAGACAGAGGGAAGCTACTTTGTTTTATACTATGTAGTGAAAAAATTAGTCACGTAGTATGAGTAAATGATTGTTTAAGTACTCACATGTGATATTTCAAGCCTAAATGTCTCGTTCGCTTCCAAAAGAGGACAGGTCTTAATATAATTAATCAGAGTGATAGCCCATTGATTCAACCATGTTGTTGAGCCTGCCAAGTTCAAGTTTTTACTCTATACTAGCTGTTTCACGCGACTTCATTCGCTTAACTTTACAAAATATAGCCTATGTTAGTCTGTGGTAATATAGCTCCCTAACAGTGAAAGAATGGTTCACTGTTAGGAAGCTAATATGCCTACGCCTCCCCTTGGCCCAGGGCCTAGCAAGACCTAGACTCTAGGACGTGCAACTTGTCACATATATAGTGAACTAGCTGGTGCACGCGACTTCGTCCGCGTTGAAAAAGCAATATATCGCCTGGCATCGTTATTGCTATTACACTTGGCCAGGAGTTAGTTTCCTTAATTTTAGATGATCACTCGGGAGCATTTTTTTTTTTCTGGATGAAGAAGATGGATGAGAGATGAAGAAAAAACGTGTATGCAAAATTTCATGATGATCGGTTCAGTAGTTTTTGCGTGAAAGAGTTACAAACATCCATACATCCATCCATCGATACATAATTTCGCATTTATAATATTAGTACGGAAGTACGGATTGCCGAGCCACTGCCAGCAGACACCACATGATATAGGAACGTCACTGGCGAAATGGACACGAAAGTAATTGCTATTGTTGTAAATACTTCTATGTCATCAATGTACTACAAGTATGGATTTCGTGCGCCATACAACACTATCAACTTTATGGAACACTAGCTGGTACCCGCGACTTCGTCCGCGTTCTGGATGAAAGGTACCCTATGTCCTTTCTGGTGTCTCAGACATCGTGTATGCAAAATTTCATGGTGATCAGTGCAGTACGTTTTTGCGTGAAAGCGTAACAAACATCCATACAAACTTTCGCATTTAGTACTGATTTAAAAGTGACATATGCGTAGAGCATCAACTCTGTCATCTGTCATTTAAAACCAACCAAACGTCTGTCGTTTAAGGAAAATGTGACTTTACGTCAACACATTGGAGCTTAAAATGAATAGTAGAAGTTTTAGGCGTACTTTTTATGTGCTGCTTTGGCATTTGTCACGCAAAATCTATAGTTGTAGTATTTCGACGCTTATATTTTAGAATGTTTTATTTTATTATGTTATTAATACTTATACCGTTCGTCAGTGAATATGTCTTTCCCGTGGTTTGCCTCAAATATATCTTCAATTGATTTAACTCAGTGACCACTTTGAAGTTTATAGCTTCCGTCTTCGTATTCTCAGCGACATATTTGTTTATGTCGACCATGTGTAATTGTGAATTTTGCCCGAAAACAGTATCGGTGTCGAAAAAATCATCCATAGATGACGCACCGTAATAGTCTTTATCGAATTCAAAAAGATCTTCCTCTCTAGTCACATTTTCACCATCGTCAATATGGTCACTGATAGATATATATGCGTTTTCTTCTTTACAGTTTTTATTAGCATCATTAACAATTACTTTAACGATTTCTCTAGGTGTAGAATTTTCTTTTTTATTTATATTGAATAAATAATTTTTTGGAATCTTTACGAATTCTGATTGTGACTGAGCCACTTGACTTTCGAGTATTTTGTATATAATTATTTCATTCGAATTGATTGAAGTTGATTCATGATCAGTAGTTGCAATTGAAGCAGGTTTGATGTTAGCAATAGTGTTTGTTATATCAGTGTCAAGGTGTGAGGGTAGAACCTAGAAAGGATAGAAAAAAAAGACTGCAATCAAGTGCATAGTCATTTAGGAATTACCTACACAAAAGAAAAAACCGAAAAAGTATTTGGATTTTTCCCCATTTTCAAATCTTCTTTCTATAATTATACTAGCTACACGCTTCCGGTTTCGCCTGGGTTCAAAATAAAAACTTACGTGTCACCGGTGTCACGTAGTTTGAACAAAAATGAATGACTGAACTCAAAGATAATTGATTGGTCTCGCTGCGCTCGACTAGATAGAGCGCTATACAAAAGCAATAGCTCCGAAAATGTGGCAACTTTTTATTGTATGTAGTGTGTGTAAAAAATCGTCAGTTTTTATCACTTTTTACCCAGTTTTATAATATTTTTACACACTTTCACTACATACGCAAACTGGTATTTTATTATGTCTAAAATTTAATAAAACATTCGGCACGTACACATTACAGACAGTTTGCAGTGTAACTGGCTCTTGTACGCCGAATTATGCCGCATTTTACAAGTACGACGGCGGTATCTAGTCGAGCGCAGCGAGACCAATTATTTATCTATGGACTGAACTACTAAGTTTTTATTTTGTATGCGGGCAAAGCCGGAAGTGTGTAGCTAGTAGTTTAATATTAAAGGCATAAGTGTACAGTAATGTAAGAATTCTATCAGACGTACGTTAGGTATTTTTACCACTTGTTCGCCTAAATCTTTTGCCACTGGCAACATATTTTTAGGTAATATATTTAGACGACACGTTTGGTCTAGTGGCTAGTAACCCTAGCTGTTAACCAAGCGGTCGCGGGTTCGAATCCCGCTAGGGGCAAATGTTTATGTGTTAACATTTACCTTTTTACCTGAATAATGGATGTTTTGTATTTATAATTTGTATGTATTTACAAATAAAAAGTAAAGTATGCAGGATATCAACTGTTTGGTATCCATAATACAAGCATTAGTTGCTTACTTTGGAACTAGATGGTGATGTGTGGAATGTGTGAATATATTTATATTTATTTGTCAGAATATTTACGTTCACTCCCAACTCTTTTTCTTCATCTGTTATACATTCAGTTTTATCAGTGAAGTCATCACGATTGATATCAAAGTCTTCGCTTTTGACACTCATTTCGAAATCATTATCATTTTCATCGTTCATTTCAATGTTTCTTCTAACAACTCCTATATATTCATCTACGGTCACGTTCTCCGGTTTGCTTTTTACAATAGCCAATGCCAGTGCGAGTCTGTGTTTTTGGATGATGTATTGATCTGAAAAGAACGATTGTTCTGGATTGTGTATAGGTTTATATTTCTTTATTCTTATCAAAGCTTAAAGCTAAGTACTTAAATGAGAAATATAACAAAAGATTTAATTAAGAAACGAAACATTATACAGGCAGACAAGACATTAAAATTACACAATTTTTTTTCCTGATTTTCATCAAAACACCAAAATATTTAAACATTTTAACCATAGATAAATGATTGGTCTCGCTGCGCTTGACTAGATACCGCCGTCGTACTTGTAAAATGGGGCATAAAATAGTACGCCGAATTCGGCGTACCCGAGCCAGTCACACTGCAAACTGTCTGTGATGTGTACGTGCCGAATGTTTTATTAAATTTTAGGCATAATAAAATACCAGTTTGCATAGTGAAACTGTGTAAAAATATAATAAAACTGTGTAAAAAGTGATAAAAAGTGACGATGTTTTACACACACTATAATAAAAAGTTGCCGCATTCACGGAGCTATCGCTTTTGTATAGCGCTCTATCTAGTCGAGCGCAACGAGACCAATCAATTATCTTTGGGTTTATATTTCTTTATTCTCATCAAAGCTTAAAGCTACTTAAGTACATGAGAAATATAACAAAAGACTTAATTGAGAAACTTTAAGAGAGAGAGAGAATTACAAATGTTAGTTAGGATAGCCTATGTTACTCGCTGATAATATAAAATAAAAATGGTGATATATTGAGAAACGAAACATTAAACAGGCAGACAAATGACATTAAAATTACAGATTTTTAAATCTTTGCCTATGGGATTAAAAATTAACATTTTTATTAATTCAACTTACTGTAATTCATGTTGAATATCTAATGCTTTATTCTAGAAAATAAAATTTAATACGTTAAATTAGTTAGTATTCAAGTAAAATTTGAATTTAAACTGTCGTGATGCCGTAACTCGCATATTTTTAATAATAATTACTTGCCTATTTTTTAATATATGTAAAAAAATAGGCAAAGAAATCATCAGTCTACGCAGCCTACTCGGCAACATTTAAGAAAAAAGGTTTACGCGTCTCAGAATACTTACCTTTTTTCATTTTGTACTTACTAAGTACTTACTTATACTTAATCTACTTATGCATAAAATAAAATCGTACACGAGCCGTTTTTTTTTTATTTAAAAAAAACTATTGTATTTCTATTTTTTAATTTGTGGCTAGCATCCATACTTTTTTGTTATTTGTTATTTATCAACGATTGTCAAAAATGTCTTAAGTAGTCTGTGCCAATAGTTACTGGTTTGTTTTATTTATAAAACAAACAAGACGAAACAGAATAAATTCACAAAAATGTATTTCAGATGTAATGTAAGTATTAAATGGCTCTACTTATATACGATTTTATTTGGCCTAAGCATCTTCATGTTTGCTTTGGTCATGGCCATTATAAAACGAATGTACTTTCCAAAGATAATTGATTGGTCTCGCTGCGCTCGACTAGATAGAGTACTATACAAAAACGATAGCTCCGTAAATGTGGTAACTTTTTACTGTAGTGTGTAAAAAATCGTCACTTTATCACTTTTTACACAGTTTCACTACATACGCAAACTGGCATTTTATTATGCCCAAAATTTAATAAAACATTCGGCACGTACACATCACAGACAGTTTGCAGTGTGGCTGACTCGGGTACGCCGAATTCGGCGTAGTATTTGTTGCCGCATTCGACAAGTACGAGGGCGGTATCTAGTCGAGCGCAGCGAGACCAATTATTAATCTAAGATAAAAACAATTTTAATTTTCAAAATTTATTTTAGCTTTTAATCTCTCCTCTTTAAACAACTATTTCTTCAATCTGGTCTTCTTCTATATTGTCCCGTTCTCTTGTCGGCTTACTAAAGCAGTCGACTCCATAAACACTGTTGATTTTAATTATATCCGTATCTGATAATAATTCTGAATTTTGACCCAGAGACTTCATCAAGACTCCATCGGGATCCTGGAATTAAATGGATGAATGAATGGACTCGCTTTTAGATTAGACCTCTCGGCAAAAGTAGAGTATGTGCAGTATTTAATTTTTAGGTCTGTTTTACGGGCGGAGGAGCGAGAGACGCGGAGGAGCGAGGGACGCGGAGGAGCAACGGACGCGGATGAGCGACGGACGCGGATGAGCGACGGACGCGGATGAGCGACGGACGCGGATGAGCGACGGACGCGGATGAGCGACGGACTCGGAGGAGCGAGGGGCGCTCCTCCGCCCCCCTCGCTCCTCCGCTTGGCAATAATTTGGGCAACGGGCAACCCCCGTATGGCGGAAGTAACCTACCCCTCACAGAAGACCATCGCGAATCAAAGAACTTACCATAGTTTTGAATGTGGCCACGGAAGCGATTCCCTTTTTGCCCAACTTCCTCCAGAACTGCCAACTCGGGTGTGTTGCGCTTTTGTAGTCGTAGGGCAAATTTAATGTGGCATCTGGCCGTATTTTTTCGAAATGGTGCAGTTTATCTAAAAACGTGAAATAAGTACATATTTTATGTAGTTTTATAAAGCACTAGCTGCTTTATAAAATACCAGCTAGTGCTCGCGATTTCGTCCGCGTGGAATACCTACTTAGTTATTTTGGGAATCATTTGGGTATCTCGAACGGTTTTCGCAGCGCACGCAACGGAAGCCCTCAAAGATGAATAATTTTCCCCGTTTTTTCCACATTTTCGACTGTTTCTTCGCTCCTATTAGTCGCAACGTGATCTTATATAGCCTAAAACCTTCCTCTATAAATGATCTATCCAACACAAAAAGAATTTTTCAATTCGAACCAGTAGTTCCTGAGATTAGCGCGTTCAAACAAACAAACTCTTCAGCTTTATAATATTAGTATAGATATAGCTTCTTAGTTTGTGAAGGTAAGATCCAACATCGTCACCCAACATTTCCATACGTACCGGGCCTTATATGCCTGTTATGAATGACTATATATTCGTCCCGATCGTGTCTGGACACTTCGAAATAGAAGCCAAGCATAGCCATCACAACCATGGCTGTGTGCTGCTTCGGTTGACCGCCTTCCAGCAGTTCAATGACGCCGAATGACTGTAAAATAGTGAGTGTTGGTTAAAATATAAGCTATACAGGGTGTCCCAGAAACTAACGCCAAGTTGATAGGTTATACCAAGTCTGGAAAAAATCCTTACTTTTACTAATATTACAAATGTGAATGTGAGTTTGTTTGTTACGCTTTCACGCACGCTTCACGTACTGAACCGATAACCATGAAATTTTGCATACACATTGTCTGGGACACCGGAAAGGACATAGGGTACCTTTCATCTAGAACGCGGACGAAGTCGCGGGCACCAGCTAGTAAGAAATAAATGCAGGTCACTTGGTCAGGCTATATTTGAATGTGAAGACATAATGTTTTCACTAAATTATAATAAATGAGCAGCGTAAGATGTCCACCCACAAGGTGAACAGACGACCTAAAGTAGTTCAATTGGTTAATGTAATTGAACTACTGGGAATAAAAATTCTCACTAGTTCAATTGATTGAACTAGTGAGAAAATATATAACCCTAATCTTTTCAAGGTTCGAATGAATAGGCATCTTCTGGGTGAGCTCGCTCCATCTTGGGCCTCATCCTTGCCACATGGCTGGTTGTTGGTCAAGAGCTAACCCATCTATTATAAAAAAAAATAATAATAAAAAAAAAAAACTTTCACCTATATAAAGCTACATTATCAGCGAGTGACATAGGCTATATTTTATAAAGTTACAAGGATTTGTGACGCTTTAACTTCTTATCTACTCAACCAATCAGCATGAAATTTTGCACACACGTTGTCAGTGATCTAGAAAAGGATATGGGGTACCTACCTTCGCTCAGAATAAAAGAATCCTGATGACTAGGGTTATTTAAAAGCCGAGATGGCCGGCGTACCTCGTACCTCCACTTTCGGGTACGCCGAGGTTCTGACAGGGAGCATAGGGATGAGAGTACTATATTCCTTGCTAGAAAGTCGTTGGGTTTTTTGTCGGGTACGAATCCAGCATAACCCCGCAGTGTCTGTCTCCTACATTGCCGGGTATCCAAGAAGATTTCCCAACGTTAAAAAAGGGTTATTCAAAAACAAATAGGTAATTTACAAAAAATACTTTATTTTGCAAAATTATGTAGGTACTTGCACAAAAATATTTTAACAATACAATGCAATACTATGCACCTATACACTTATACCTACTTATTGAATGTATGTACAATTTCAAACATTATAAATGTCAAACCATATAGCAAAAACTAATGGTACAACGTATACAAAATACAATGGTATTGTCGAATTTTAATAAAAACACACAATTACACACAATTAAATGCAGAGGTAGTTTCACACAGCCTTCAATATGGTGTCTTTTTTTGAAACTAATCTTACCTATAGTAGTCCAAAAAAGTACTAAAAAAATATTAATTTAAAAAAAAATCAATTATCTAAGTCAAATCTAAGTAAAGTCGGCGGGAAAAATTTTGGTTAACTATTAACTAACATTATCACAGAGTAATTACATATTTGTAACATAATTATATTTGTATATTTGACATTTTTCTAAAGAATTAACCATTTAATTTGTTTAAATAAACATTTATAAAAATTGTTTACAAAATACTGATTGCAATTAGTTAATTATATTTTAACAAATAATTATTTTTGTAACATACTGTATAACGTTATTTTTCTTAGACACTAGCCTCTAACTACATCTGTTGACAAAAAAGGACAAAAACTTCCAATACCTATTTTATTATATTTTATACTAAGCGCTTTAAAAATGCAATATAAATTACTATGGTCGATTATGGTCTGACCAATGGTCAATAATATGGTCATTGGTCAGACCATAATTGACCATTTAGATAGTACTTACCAAAGATTTAAATCTTTGGTATGACCAAAATAACTAGAGCGCGCATCACATACAATTTACACGCCGTGAGAGATCTAACTACTTTGGATAAAATAATACTATTTATCTAAACTAATGAGGTTAGATTCATTTTTAACCTCATTAGTTTACTACTCATTTGCTCTTAATAAATCCATTATTCCGGTTCAGTGAAACCAGTACATACTTAAGAAAATTATTATGAGAGAACCAATTAAACTAGAGCGCGCATTACGTACAATTTACACGCCATGAGAGATCTAACTACTTTGGTATTTACTTAATATGTAATATTTTCATTTAAAAATACTTATTATCGAACCGAGTGAGTTCACTTATTTGCTCTAAATGGCACTAAAAATAACATCACAATATACGTCGTAAGGCATATCTATTAGGTATGTCTATATGGTCATAGTAATGAAATAATGACCAAAATAACTAGAGCGCGCATCACATACAATTTACACGCCGTGAGAGATCTAACTACTTTGGATAAAATAATACTATTTATCTAAACTAATGAGGTTAGATTCATTTTTAACCTCATTAGTTTACTACTCATTTGCTCTTAATAAATCCATTATTCCGGTTCAGTGAAACCAGTACATACTTAAGAAAATTATTATGAGAGAACCAATTAAACTAGAGCGCGCATTACGTACAATTTACACGCCATGAGAGATCTAACTACTTTGGTATTTACTTAATATGTAATATTTTCATTTAAAAATACTTATTATCGAACCGAGTGAGTTCACTTATTTGCTCTAAATGGCACTAAAAATAACATCACAATATACGTCGTAAGGCATATCTATTAGGTATGTCTATATGGTCATAGTAATGAAATAATGACCAAAATAACTAGAGCGCGCATCACATACAATTTACACGCCGTGAGAGATCTAACTACTTTGGATAAAATAATACTATTTATCTAAACTAATGAGGTTAGATTCATTTTTAACCTCATTAGTTTACTACTCATTTGCTCTTAATAAATCCATTATTCCGGTTCAGTGAAACCAGTACATACTTAAGAAAATTATTATGAGAGAACCAATTAAACTAGAGCGCGCATTACGTACAATTTACACGCCATGAGAGATCTAACTACTTTGGTAATTTAATATGTAATATTTTCATTTAAAAATACTTATTATCGAACTCACTCACTCAACTTCAACTCACTCGGAGTTCACTTATTTGCTCTAAATGGCACTAAAAATAACATCACAATATCCGTCGTAAGGCATATCTATTAGGTATGTCTATATGGTCATAGTAATGAAATAATGACCAAAATGACTAGAGCGCGCATCACATACAATTTACACGCCGTGAGAGATCTAATTACGTTGGATAAAATAATACTATTTATCTAAACTAATGAGGTTAGATTCATTTCTCATTAGTTTACTACTCATTTGCTCTTAATAAAGCCATTATTCCGGATCAATGAAACCAGTACTTAAGAAATGTATTGTGTGGTGACCAATTAAACTAAAGCGCGCATTACGTACAATTTACACGCCACAAGAGATCTAACTACTTTGGTAATTTAATATGTAATATTTTCATTTAAAAATACTTATTATCGAACCGAGTGAGTTCACTTATTTGCTCTAAATGGCACTAAAAATAACATTATCACAATATCTATTAGGTCTATATAATTATGATCATAGTAATACAAACGGCCCAAAATAACTAGAGCGCGTATCACATACAATCTAACTACTCTGACTGATATAACTAGAGCGTGCATTACATACAATTTACATGCCGATAGAGATCTAAGTAATTTGGATAATCATAATATTGTAAATATAATATACCTAAGTCTTTTCAATGAGGTAGGGTATGTGTATAGAGTTCACGTTCAGCAGGCGTACAGTGCGGACGTGTTTTGAAAGGGATGGATGGTGAATTTTCGGAAATTTCGTAAATTTTGATCGACTGTAACTTCGTTATTCCTTGGAGTTTCTTGGCGTGGCGTATATCGTCTGAAGCCTTTTTGAAGGCTCTTGCGATCTACCCATACCACTTGTTATTGTTGATTGTTGTTAAGCTGTCTTTGTTGATTTTTTGTTTTTTCGTTTGAAAATTTCATCTTAAAAACCGCAATAAGTCCTGGTTCCCGTAGCCGGATCTTGTTGCGGTGTAGGGCTGGGAAGAGCCTCTTCGGGAGCTCTTTCAGCCAGCCTAAACCTTTTGTTGTTAAGTTTTTATCTCTGTTTTTGTTGGTAGTTTTTATGAAAAATCGTTGTTTTTGTTAATAGCTCTAGTTCTAACAGTCGGTTTTCGTTGCGGATTAGGGTGGAAGAAGTCCCTTCGGGAGCTCCTCCAACTAGTTTAAACCGGCTGTTGGTAGACTTTGTTATTAGATTTAATTGTTGTTTTTGTTCCTTGTCATAAAGGAATTTGTTGTTTCCAACGAATTCTTCGTTGTTTTGTCGAGTTGTCCCCCCTCTTGTAGGGGTGGACTCACCCACATCATCGGAGGTCAGTAGGGCGATAAACTGGCCAATGTCGGATTCAGCCGACACTAGTGGGCCCAGCCTGAAAGAGGGTAAGGGAAGCCGGAAGTTATACCCCAGCGTCTTGACCCGATCGGTGGCGCGCAAGCGGTCCGCCGTTAAGGAAGTGCCGGAGGCGATGTCCTCCAACAAGTTTTTTGGCCTGGTATCAGGGCCAGAGGAGGGGGAGGAGTCAGCGGAACCACCTGTGCCGCAAAAATTCAAAAAAGGAAGCAAAGGCCGTGGCGGCAAGCTACTCGGCCACGACATTGGGATTTCGCGAGCGCGCCGCGAAATGAGGGAGGATTCCGACACGGACTCCGTCAGGTCAACGACGACATTCCGGTCGGCAAAGTCGGCTAGCTCTGTAGAGGAGCTCACGCAAAAGGCAGAGGCCAGCGCTTCTGCCATTTTGGAGATTGTCCGCAAGTCGGGCAACCTCAAGGGCACCTCTCAGAGGACTATCAAGGAGGCCACTGATTCCATTCTTGGTGTGGTTGAGGCGGTGGCGACGCGCAAGTCGTCGAACGAGATTCGGCGACTCCGCGCAGACAATAAACGCCTCCGCTGCCAAATTGACGCGCTCATCGGGGAGGTGACGGCTCTCAGAAGGGCCTTCTCGGAAAGGTCCTCACCGGAGAAAACTCCGGCCGCTGAGGACACAGTTTTGCCTACGACAGTGGCTGACTCTCAGTCACTGTCAAGGGCTGAATTTTTGGAGGCCCTTTCGGCCCTCCAGACGGAGCTGACGGCCCACGTAGGGGGGGTCGTCAACGCCCATCTGGAAGGCCTGGAAGTCGACGGGAGACTACTCCCGGCACGTAGTCTCCGGCCGCCGTTACAGGCGGACAAAAAGCGGGAGGACCGCCAGTCGGCCCCCCAGCAAAAGCACACAACAGGCTCCACCCTCACCCCCCCGGCTAACTTGCCTAAAGCAGCGAGGGGAAAGAAAACGATCGGATCTCAGGCCCCCAAAACCACGGAGCTGAGTCCTGGCTCATCGGCTGAACCCGTGGAAGGGACCAAGGAAACTTGGACGGAGGTCGTCCGGCGCAAGAAGCGCGCCCCCGCCGCTGCTCCAGCCCCGTCCTTCGGGAAGAAAGCGAGCGCTCCAAAGCTCCCAAAGGAGCATAAGAAGTTGGCCGTTGTGGTGGCACTGAATCCCGAGGCGGTTGCGAAGGGCGCCACATACAACAAAGCCATCGCTAAAACGAAGGCCTCGGTCTCGTTGAGCGCCCTGGGAATTGGCCCAGCCCAATTCCGCGCGGGCGTCACGGGCGCTCGTATTCTTGAGCTCCCGAAAGAGACGACGCCCACGCAGGCGGACCAGCTGGCCGCACAAATCAGAGCGGTGTTGGGCGATGAGGCGAAGGTGACGCGCCCAATTAAGTCGGTCGACATCCGGGTCAATGGCCTGGATGACTCGGTGTCGGCTGAAGAGCTGCAGTCTGCACTGGCTCTTAGTACGGGCTGTCCCCTCGAGCACTTCAAGGTGGGCAAGGTCCACCCTGGAGTCAGAGGGGTGGGCTCGGCCTTCGCCTCATGCCCTGTTGAGGCCGCTAGGAAGTTGGCGACCGGTGGCCGACTGACCGTTGGATGGAGCTCCGCCTCTGTCCATCTGCTGGAGCAGCGCCCCATGCGCTGCTTCAGGTGCATGGGGCTCGGCCACCCGGTGGTCAGATGCCCATCCAAAAAGGACCGCAGCGGCCTCTGCTACCGCTGCGGACTGGATGGGCACTCCGCCAATGAGTGCGAGGCGGCGCACAGGTGCGCCGTCTGTGCAGATGCTGGCCTCCCGGCCAGCCACCGCATGGGGGGGATGAACTGCTCCCCCCCAGCAGTAAGAGGCCGCCTTACAGCGGCTATACCGGTGGCCAGAGCGGGGTCCACCCGCATGTCTAGGGAGGAGCCTATGGAAACCACTAATGCCCACTAGGCCCATCACTGAGATCCTCCAGGTGAACATAAACCACTGCGCCGGGGCACAGGATCTACTGTGCCAGTCCATGGCGGAGTGGGGAATTCACTTGGTGGTGGTAGCGGAGCCATACGTGGTCCCCAATAATGCCAACTGGCTAGGGGACCTGGATGATTCCGCTGCTATTGCATTGAGGCCTGGTGGCGGAGCTCCTCCCCTTTCCCTCCGGGAGAGAGGTTCGGGTTTTGTTGCAGCAGACTGGGGGAGAATGGTGGTCGTATCGACCTACTTCTCCCCTAACCGTAGCCGAGCGGATTTCGAGTCCTTCCTGGCTACGGTGGAGGGGGTGGTGAGGCGTGCAGCCCCACTCCCAGTCTTGGTGGCGGGGGACCTCAACTCCAAATCAACAGCGTGGGGTTCCCCCCGTACGGACGTGAGGGGGGGTATCCTGGAGTCCTGGGTGTTGGGCCTGGGGCTTCAGATACTCAACCAAGGTACCACTCCCACGTGTGTACGGTGGCAAGGGACGTCCATAGTGGACGTATCCTTTGCCACTGCCGCCCTTGCTGCCAAAATCCGAAGCTGGCGGGTCGAGGAAGAAGCGGAGACCTTATCGGACCACCTCTACGTCCGATACGAGGTCTCCACGCTGGCCCCCAGTGCGTCACAGCGTCGGGATCCCACGGTGGGTGTCGCCTTTCCCAGGTGGGCACTCGCCAAGCTCCGCCCGGATGTGGCGGAGGAGGCTGCGATGGTGAGGGAGTGGTCCCCTCTCCCCCCTCATCTCGCAGGGAATCCCGACGGCATGGCCGACTACTTTGCAGACGACCTTCGAGCCGTCTGCAATGCTGCCATGCCGCTGTGGCGCCCTCCTCCTAAATGGAAGAAGGTGTATTGGTGGGCGCAAGAGGTAGCCCTCCTGCGCAACACGTGCCTAGCCGCGAGACGCGCTCTCCTCCGTTGCCGGAGAAGGCGCTCCAGGAGAACGCCTGACGAAGAGGTCCTCCTTCGTCAGGCGTACAGGCAGGCTCACAAGGCCCTGCAGAAAGGGATCTGCAGGGCCAAAGAAGAAGCCCATGAGCGCTTGCTGGCTCTCCTGGACGCCGACCCCTGGGGTCGTCCGTATAGGGTTGTGAGGGGAAAGTTTGCTTTGAACTCCCCCTCCACAGCCCTTCTCGAACCGACGCTGCTCGAAAAGGTCGTGGGGTCTCTTTTCCCGACCCCTGGCCCTTTTGAGCCCCCCCTTATGGAGCCTCCGGAACCATTGCCGGAGGCTGCGCTACAGGGCCCTCCCGTCTCCGACGTAGAGTTCGAGGCGGTGAGGGAGCGAATCGGGAGGAAGAAGACGGCCCCGGGACCAGATGGGGTCCCGGCTAAGGCCCTAGCGATAGCGCTAGGGCCTCTGGAGGAGAGGTTCCGGGCGATACTCGACACGTGTATCGCCCGGGGCAAGTTTCCGGCGAGGTGGAAGGTGGGGCGGCTTTGCCTTTTACGCAAGGAGGGTCGCCCTGCCGATTCGCCATCGGGGTACCGACCGGTGGTCCTGCTCGACGATTCTGGCAAAGCCATGGAGAGGATCATGGCTCGTCGGATCGTCGAGCATCTGGATACGGAGGGGCCGAACCTGGATGAACACCAGTTCGGCTTCCGCACCGGTCGGTCCACGATCGATGCAGTGAGCCTCCTCAAGAGGTGGACAGAGGAGGCCACTGGCAGAGAGGAGGCTGTTGTTGCGGTGTCGCTCGACATCCGCAACGCCTTCAACAGCCTCCCCCACGAATGCATTAGGGCGGCACTCAGGTTCCACCGAGTGCCGTCCTACCTCTGCGCTCTCGTCGACGACTACCTCTCCGAACGGGTAGTGCTGTACGAGGGCGCAGACGGGAGGGTAATGCGCCGGCCAATGGCGGCAGGAGTACCTCAGGGGGCCGTCCTCGGCCCCCTACTTTGGAATTTGGGGTATAATTGGGTCCTGCGAGGCAATCTCCTACCCAAAATGGAGATTGTCTGCTTTGCCGACGACACCCTTGTCGCGGCAAGAGCAAAGACGTGGGAAAAGGCAGAACGGTTAGCGTCGGTCGGCACCTCGCTGGTCGTCCGACGCATCCGTCTGCTTGGATTGGAGGTGGCCCTAGACAAAACTAGGGCCATGGGTTTCCATCCCCCACGCCGCAGGATCCCGCCGGGGCTCCGCGTCCGAGTGGAGGGGGTCCGGATTCTGGTCGAGAGGCATTTCAAGTATCTCGGCCTAACACTGGACCCCCGCTGGAACTTCGAGGAGCATTTCAAGCTCCTCGTTCCACGGCTGATCAACACCGCAGCCGCACTCGGACGGCTTCTCCCGAATCAGGGAGGACCCAATTCGGCGTGCCGTCGACTTTACCACGGGGTGGTAAGGTCGATGGCACTCTACGGAGCCCCGGTCTGGGCGGAGTGCCTCACTCGTCGCACCCGGGCCCTCTTGAGGAGGCCTCAAAGGGTCATGGCGACCCGGGCCGTGCGGGCTTATCGCACGGTCAGCCACGGGGCTGCCTGCGTGTTAGCAGGCACACTCCCGTGGGATGTCGATGCCCTGGTTCTGTCCCAGGTGCATCGGCATCGGGTCGCCGCAAGGGCCCTGGGAGAAAGACTCGCTGCCGAGGACGTGCAGCGGGTCCGTGCAGAGGCCCAAGAGTGGGCCATGGAGGACTGGAGTGAGGCACTCCTCAACCCCACCGCCGGTCACCGGACGATTCTTGCGATTCGTCCGGTGCTGGAGGAATGGGTGAGGCGCCGTACAGGTGGCCTCACCTTCCATATGGTGCAGATGATGACCGGACACGGGTGCTTTGGTCGTTATCTGCACCGTATAAAAAGGGAGGAGTCGCCGCGGTGCCACCACTGCGGCGACCCCGATGACACGGCCGAGCACACACTCCAAGTGTGCTCGGCCTGGAGTCCCCAGCGCCGGGAGTTGGTGGCGGCGCTGGGTGGTGGAGATGTCACACTGCCAAACATGGTCGAAGCCATGCTTGGCAGTGTGACAATCTGGAAAGCAGTTGCTTCCTTCTGCGGTTCTGTAATGTCGCAGAAGGAGGCAGCTGAGAGGGAGCGAGAGGAAGAGGCCGGTCTCGCTTCCCTCAGACGCAGACGGTTGGGCAGAAGAAGGCGGGCATACCTAGCCCGTCTTTAACTGTCCATTGGGACCTGCGCACATAGCTGGCTAGCTATGTGCCTGCCTGCTTGCACAAGGTCCCACCGTCTGGGGATTGCCTGGGTGTCTCCGGGCAATCCTCCGTTGGCGTTAGTCTAGCCAGCAATGGCTAGGCTGCCCTGGGGTGAATCGGAGTTGTCGCCTCGGCAGAGCCCGGTTCACCCCGCACAAAGGGCAAGGAGGCACCGGGGAGTTTTAGTGGGTATTGCCGGGCCCGCTATGATTAGCATAGCGCAGTGCGCCGGCTGACCCCCACACACCCCTACCGTCTAGCCAGCGGTAGGAAGTCAATAAATGGATTTCTCCTCGTAAAAAAAAAAAAAAAAAAAAAGGGTATGTGTATATATATATATGTATATTTATTACTATTTAATTGGAGGATGTCAACTGGCAACACTTTAACTGTTTCAATAAAAACAAAAATAACACCTAAAACGGTGCCTAAATATAAAAAGAAATAAATAAAATATATGTTCATATTTTGTCTATTTTAGAAGAATCTATTGAAAATTTGAAACCTAAAAATTGTAATAGAGAGAGAGAGAAAAGCGAGAGCTATAAAGAGGAATTGAAACGGCGACAAATCGACACTGTGACGAAACGCCACTGTGACGAATCGCCACCACGGATTAATTTACCTTTCCGTGTAAAAATAACACGAGTAATAATAATGTATTATGCTAATTAAGGAAAGGAAACTAAATATTTATTAAAACAGTTAGAGTGTTGCCATTTCAACGCTTATTTCACATGAAAGTGTTAATAATGATACTAAAAACTTAAAAAGCATCGAGAATAGAGGTAAGGAGGACCAACTCTACACATGAGAAGGTATCCATCGGCTACCATTAAATAGGTAAAATTAAATACCATTAAATACCATTAATATCTCGGCAGGTTTTTAGTTTGACAACCATATAAGTTAGTCCTACTTACCCCTATTCTCCACGCTAAGAACCCAAGCGACGACGTGTCTACAGAGCAAGAATTCTTACGACTCTGACGACTCCAAATTCCGTTCCTCTGTGTTCTGCCTTATCGCTCTAAACAGAATTGATCGCTCATTCACTTTCATATTGACCAAGGACCATTTCCTCATCAATTCTGTAAGTTTCAATTGGAAATCTTCACACGCGCTTCCCAAACCGAGATCCAACCACAACAACTCTGCCGTACATTCTTTCAATGTTGCATCTCTCTCTTGTGCTGTCAACTTATGCTGATTGTCTAAAACCATTTGTTTCATGTCACAAATGTATGTTTCCAGTTGATTCTTCGCTTCTATACAGCGTCTGCGCTCCTTATCTTCTTCCGTATAACGTTCTGAATCGACTATCATACGCTCCATGTCTTGTTGGTTCAAACGTTTGTCGTTCTTCAAAGACATTCCTTGACTGCGTCCCGTAATCCTGTCGCTAGCTGTCACGGTGACTATTCCATTAGAATCTATGTCGAAAGTGAGGTCAATTTTCAAAGCTCCACGCGGCCCTGGCGATATGTTGTCGAGCTCGAATACACCTAGCAGTCTATTGTCTTTAGTCAAATAACTCTCCCCTTCGTAAACATGTATATCTATTGCGTTTCGGAAGTCACCGAGGGCAGTCAGTTCTCTGGTAATGCGGCACGGTATCTGTGTGTTTTTCTCGACTACCTTACACATTATACCCTCGAGCGAATCGATTCCTAAGGATATTGGCAAAACATCTATAAGCACGAAATTGTGTGTGAATATTTGATTACCGCTAAGCACAGCTGCCTGAACAGCAGCTCCATAAGCTACAGCGTGGTCCGCGTTAATAGAATCCGTTACAGGTTTTGAGAAGAAATTTCTAAGAGTAGTTTGTATTTTCGGCATCCTAGTGCTTCCCCCGATCAGGACAACTTCGTCTATATCGTTCTCCTCCAACCCTGCAAGTCTCAAGGAGTCCACAACGGCTTTTAGTGAAGTCAGAAACAGATCAGAACATAAGTTCTCGAAAAATTCACGAGTTATATTGACTGTGTAGTCGAAATTTCTGCAGATGGACTCCACGTGGACTAACGCCATTGTGGACGCGGTAAGCAGCTTTTTGGTTCGTTCAGCTGCTATCTTCAGACGCATCCAAGTCCTTAGTTCACCTGACATGTCTACATTAAACCTTTTCCTCACATCATCAATGAAATAATCGATCAAACGATTGTCGAAATTGTCACCGCCCAGATTTCGAATACCAGTCGTACATTTCACTTCGTAATTAGATTCGCCTACCCTCAAAATTGAAACCTCCAAACTGCTGCCACCCAAATCAAAAATCAAGACATTCTTGTTCATGATACTCTTAGCCACACCATACGCCAAAGCTGCAGCTGTGCATTCACTTAAAATCCTCACTACATTTAACCCAGCAATTCTACCAGCGTCCATAGTAGCTTGTCTTTGACAGCTATTAAAATATGGCGGAACTGTCAACACAGCGCCGTCAATCTGAACACCTAATAAGCTCTCGGCTAAATGTTTTACCTTAGACAGTATCATGGCAGTTATTTCTTCAAATGTGAAATGTTTTGGCTCACCTTTATAATGTACGACCACCTTCGGCTTACCGTTATCCTCGGTCAGTGCATAGGGGAAATTCTGTTGGTCAATTATTTTATATAAATATTCGTACGTGTGTCCCATGAAACTTTTGAAGCCAAACACAGTGTTTCCAATGTTTGAAGCCGCTTGATTCTTTGCAGATTCTCCAATCAAACGCCCGGCCGTTGTAAACGCAACATACGAGGGAATACTTTTGTTTCCATATTCGTTTGGTATGATTTCCACTCTTCCTTTATTGTAAAAAGCTGCACACGCTTTCGAATGACCTATATCTATTCCAATGATAACCATTTTGAAACATAAAACACACTTTTAACAAACAAAATTAAAATAATGCACGAAATCTTACGAATACCTTACGAGTTCGAAACGTAAAAATTTTAAGCGAGCCGCGTTCGCGCCTTATATACCAACCTATAGGAACTCGAGAATTTTCGAAGGCGGGTAACGCCGTCGACCAATAGAAACGCACGGATGAAAGACGTTTTTAGAAAGTGTTACCATAAATAAAAAATATTTTCTTTTTTTTTTTAAATGATTTGCTAGCTTGGTTTCACACTATTTCGACCAGTTTGTTAAATATTGTTTAAAGTTATAGTGACGTATCTTAGTAACTTTTTTAAGAGTTTAAAACAATAAATTATATATAACTTTACATAAAATATGAACAATTTATTAAATTGAATTTTACAACCTGTCTTCCACCAACTCTTCCAGTAATATAGTCTGGTGTGGCGTCGAGCACCAAATAATCTTCCAAACTTCTAGCTTCTTGTTCGCTTATTTCTTCAATACTTGTACATGTTTTTTGTTTGAGGATATTGTTTACAGCATTCAAACGACTTCTAATGTCTTTGATATCAACTACAAAAAAATACCTATTATTTATAAAAAAAAGAAACAGTAAATATATAATTATATTGAAACTAGATTGAAACACAACAAAATTTTGACCCAACATAGAAAATTGCTTTTAAAATAAGGTTGATCTGAAGTGTGAATTTTATTACTACTTCTGTTTTTTTAAATAATGTTGTAATCCAGGCTGAAAACATGAGACTAGATAGTAACGTAATCTGTGACTAGACACATAATGCGCTCGGTATTTCTATGTATTTAAAAAAAAGAAGTAATGTTTTATATAGACACAAAATTAAAAAAAAATGTAGGGTACTCACAAGTTCCCTCATTACTTATAATGTAAGGCACCACATTGTTAGGCCATTTCCTTAGATTATAAAATTCTTGATTTATTTTCGAAAGGGCCACTGTCTTTGGAACTGATAATTCTTTTTTTACATTCTCGTTACTGTGATAAGTTTTATCTTTATCTTCGTTTGTATTAACTATAGCAGAAAGAGTTAAGGTTTTTTCTCTGAAACAACATCGTATCATTTTCTTTTACTATACAATTACAAGTACCTAATTATTTTTAGGTGGTTATATTAGCAATGAGACGGGAAATTTAATTTTTAGATATTATGTTGTATTTGTTCCGCAAAATATTTTTTACTAATACATAATAATCTATATGCAAATAAATAATTCGATTTGTTTCCTTTAATTCTAACTGATAAACTAAACGTCCGTTGATTCAATAAATATTCTCATGTATTTCAACATTTTGTGTATTCCAACATGGGAATAACTGTCAAAATCCTCGATAATTTTAAATTTACTGTATAACGTGAAATAATATTTAAAGCTTATAGAGAACAAAAGAAAATAATGTTTATTAGTTTATTACAACTCACAAACATGAAAATTTATTGCACCTATACATGGAAAATATATCTCTGTGCATACGACATAGAGTACAATATCACTTGAATAAAGACGCCGTGGAACCTTCTCGATCTTTAATGTGTTTAAGACTTTGGAAGCAAACAACAACATCTCGATGTTTCTGGAAAATTCCATCTTTACTTTTTTTAGATTCATAATTTTTAGAACCATGAGTTCAATAATTATGAATATCCATAGTTGTCATGTGGTTAAGTTGGTTAATTAATTATGCAAGAAGTGATGCAAAAAGCCTAATATAATATCTAATATTATTAGGTTTTGCTTTTAACACTTGCAACACCATAATCTTTGACTCTTTTGACAATCTCATCTGATCTGACATTTCATGTCATGTGATGTATGTAAATATTTACAAATTTTGCATACATAATAAATAATAAACAAACAAAACATCGTATATACAACAAATTTATTGTGTTTTAAAATGCTTTTATTACATAATTAAAGTTTATATAATTAGTCACAAATAAAACTAGGCTTGGTATTTATCTACGTCTTATGCTGACTGAAGCCGGCAAAATGTTGAAGGATTTAAATTCGGTGTTTATGACAGGTATTTATTTTTGTTATCTAGCGATGGAAAATAATCTGGGAGTGTTCCGAGCGGGCTCCCTAGAGGGAGTCCGTAGCGGAGCGCTCCAATTGTAAAAATAATTAAAACTTGACACTGGCAGAAAATGGCCATTTTATAATGAGCCGCATTGCCATTTAAATATAAGAAGAAGAAGAAGAAGAAAATAATCTGAATAATACTATTTTCAAAGATATTGGTTGGTCTCGCTGCGCTCGACTAGATAGAGAGCTATACAATAGCAATAGCTCCGAAAATGTGGCAACTTTTTATTGTAGTGTGTTTAAAAAATCGTCACTTTATCCAGTTTTATTATATTTTTACACAGTTTCACTACGCAAATTTGTATTTTATTATGCCTAAAATTTAAATAAAACATTCGGCACGTACACATCACAGACAGTTTGCAGTGTGACTGGCTCGGGTACTATTTTATGCCGCATTTTACAAGTACGACGGCGGTATTTAGTCGAGCGCAGCGAGACCAATCATTCATCTATGCTAAATAATACTATTTTAATTAACCCTTTAGCTGCCAGAGTCGTGTCCAATTCGCCAGAGCCGGATATTACGACACATTTCTCTACTTGTAGATATAGGTAATGTTTATTTTTAAATCATTGAGTTGCTTTCTCTAAAAAATTACGAGTCAAGTGCTAGGGGCACGACATCTCCTACAAAACTAAGAGGTAGGTAAAGGGTTTTAAAAAAGTAGTTTACCCCTCTTGGCAAGTTATTTAAAAAATTGCCATACAACACACATACTTACTTCTACATATCTTTCTAATTTTTTTTTTATAATTTTATTTTTTTGTAGCTCTTATTGGCGTATGCTGAGCCTCCTGTAATTGCGGCTGCATCCGCCTAGTGATAATTGGTCTGAACGTCTTATTTTAATTTGATGCCTGCCTCATTGGGGGCCTCATATTTCGAGCTATGTTTTCTATGGAAGATCAGTGTTACTGACTGGGGATATTTTTGTATCTTTATTGGCAGGGCACTATACCTGTACTGCAGAGCAATGACCACACTGCCATGTTTCAGTGCTTAAGTAAGGGTAAGGTTGATACATATAGTTGGGCTGGCATAGCTGAGCGTAGAATTGAATATATGTAAATGTACATTCAACGAATTTCTATACTTATAGCCGTGTCGGCTGGATAGATATGAATATAAATGTAGATGAACGAACAAAGTCGAACGGATACTAAATAAAACCCGAGTGATTTTGCCGATCGGTTAAGCCGAATGGTAGCCCTAAGGGATGCAAATTCCCCTATTATCTCTTTAGCTCTTATCCTTTATCCTAAACCAGGAACTAGATAGTGCTGTGTGGAATGTGTGAAGATATTTATTTATCTATTATCGTTTTTTTTTTATATTATAAAGGTTGGCAGACAGGCTGATGGTGCACTTAAAGGTAGGTTGTTAACGTCTTCTGTCACCTAAGAAGGAGTGCAAGGATGTTGCCGAACCAAATATTAGATTTGTTTGATTAGTCTCTCACTTGAACATGCTAAATTTAATTTACTTACTCTGCATATTCTGCTTTAGTATCATCATTATTGCCATAATCGTTTTTTTCATCGTCAATTAGAATTTCTTTACTCTGTGGCTCCTCCATTTCTTTCGGAGAATCTTCTTCGAATATATCGCTCTGTAACTTCGGCTTTGCAATTCCTCCAACTGCATCATTATGGTATTTAACTTTGTCACGTGTATCCCTCTCCACGTCTCTATGTGGCTTTGGTGGTCCTTCGCTTTCGTGATTACGGCTCTCATCCGCATAAGCATAGCCCCTGTCTCGATACGGTAACTTAGTGTTTAGTAACTTTCTGTAATATGAGCTAAAAAAAGGTTTTAATCGATTAGGAAAAGTTTTCTAAAACACCTTGATGTAACAAGTTAAGTTCAAAAACTCTAGACTAGATTTTACGTTCATTTTGCAATCTCCTATTTATGTGATGCCAGATTTTCAGCTTTTGTGGTAATAGAAAGCAAATAGGTAAGTATAGCTCTGAGATCAATCTGGCAAGAGAGTAGAGGTATCAAGCCTTAACTCGCGCTTTGGAAAATGTCTGGTGGAGATCACCAGAGGGCATTCAAGTATTACGACGCAATTTTTGAAGATGCTGTACAATACTCAGTGTAAACGCTGTGCAGAGGGGTTTCGCCCAAAAATTGTGTTAGGCCTACTGCACGGTGTCTCTCCACTCGGATCTGCTTTGGGCTGGGTTGCTCCCCCTTGACCTACGTGTTCGCGAAGCTGCTTCGCTTTACGAGGCCAAGAAGGGAGTACCTCAGCCGGAGCTAGATGACAGGGACGTCGAGCGGCCCCAGCAATCGAGATTCCCCATCCCGCCGAGCATATAAGTCTTGAGTTCGGAAGACTTGGTGGACGAGGAACAACTACAACAAAATAGCGACCACCAACTGCGCATATTTTATATATACGGACGGCAACAAGATTGACGGCCGGATTGGTGCCGCGCTATCCATAAGGCCGAAACGTCGGTCGTCAAACGTGGTCTGCTGTCCTACTGTACTGTCTACCAGGCCGAGCTATCGGCGGTATGTGCGGCGACGAGGGTAACCCTACGAATAGTTGCTTGCACCCTCAGGCGTTAGAGGCTCGAAAAAACTCAAGAGCTTTTAGCAAAAAAGATTTTTTGGCCACGTCGGCGGTAATGAGCGAGCGGACCACCTAGTTAGGGAGGCAGCGCTGAAAAGCAAGACCAAGCCAAAATACGACTCTGTGTTTGCCTGTGCTCGGTCTCATTCGTCAGGCGAAGCATACGAATGCGCTCGTTTGAGGAATGCGACCGCAGCTACATGCAAGGCGACACAGCGGCAGTGTCAAAACTGTTTTTCCCCAGTGCTGTCGGGGCCTTCCGATTAATCGTTTGGGCAGCGTGTCTGGCGAAATATTACTGTGAAAATAACAGCATGTGTGCTGTTGTGTTTTGGTAAGTAAGGAATATTAAATCAATGGTCGGTGTTGTACTCGTAAGTAGTATGGATTCTGAGTATAGATAATGTAAACCTAATGTAGGTCTAGGCCTAGACAGTCCAGAAAAATGCATAACAAGGTAAAATAAAAACGATGAACATCACTGAAACCAACAATTTAAATATTATTATTTATTTAACGCCATTTTGTATTAATATTTTTGTAACATTCTTTTGAAATCATTGTTTTATTTATATGAATAGAAAACGATGAAAATCAGATGTGAGATTAAAATGTAGAAACAAATTTTTTTAGGTATAAAAACTGAACGAAACGCGAAAATTAAAAAAATTAAAATTATTTTGAAAATAGAACACGAGCAAAAAGGTTTTATGCTATGTCTCGCAATGATATTCATCGTTTTTGAGCCACAGTCCAAAGAATTACCGCAACACCGCATGCCGATTGTCACCTTTGACTGTTGTTCTTGATCTCAACGCGCGTTTTACATTTTCACCTTCGCCAATATTTTTGTGTTCTGTGCGAGCACTCTGTGCTTCCTCTTCATTTACTTGTTCTATGTTTTCATTATTTTCCGATCTAAAATATATGGGTTTGTCGTAAGGCCTCGCAGTGTTGACTCTGTTGATGTTGGTCGATATCGGTAGCCAAGGTCTGTGCTGTGTGGACCATCTTGCGGGTCCATGTTTTGTTGAAGCAAAACATCTGTAGCACCTCAGTTTGTTATATGAGTCGACAGATGAGGATGTTTCGCAAAATAATGTCAAATTAGAGACCACATCGTCAACAATGGATTTCGTATATTGCGCTACGACTTCCATAACTCCCAATATGTCCACTGCTTGGTTGGACCTAGCTGCTTCCTTTAATGTGTCGTCTTGGCAATATTTGCTTCTGGCCTTCTTCAGAGCTACTGAAGACATTTTATAAACATATTCCATTAAAGTTTGCATTTCTGATTCGATTCCCAATTGTTTAATGCTGTCCGGGAAGTCTGTGGCCTCATTTGGTTGCTCTGTGGTAATTAAGACATCTTCATCGGTGATGTTCGGTGGAGGAGTGATGTCAGGGTTCACACGCAAACTTTTCCTTTGACTGTGTCTCTGGTTTTCTGCGTCAGTGTTGCCAACATTAGAGTCTATCTCCCTCTTTCTTCTCACTCCTGGGAAACTTTGACAGAGTTCAACTTTCTCTTGCCTGTCCCTCTTCCTGCATTCAGGACCGTAAATAAGTTCGATCTTACGGATGTCCGTCTCTGATAGTTCTAGGCGTTTTTGTATGACGTCATTCTGTAAGATTGGTTAGAGTTTTATTAATCCTTTAGCCGCCAGAGTCGGATTTATCCGACAATTATTTTCGTGTCCATTTCGTCAGAGCCCTAATTTTTCCATTACGACAAATTCGTCTACTTTGTTTATTTTTAAATTATTACGTTGCTTTCAGGATTAAGGATTAGGGATTAGGAAGACATAGGGAAATAGGGTCTGGCATCCCTAATACTCACTCACAGAAACACACCAGCACATATGCTGTTATTTCACGGAAGTCTACTGCAGTCATGAAATTGGTGGTTACCACTTACCACCCCTTTGCAGAAGGTCAAAATTAGATAAAAGAAATGTTTATGTGTTAACATTTTACCTCTCCACTTGAGTCATGGATGTTTTGTATTTATAATATGTATGTTTATATTTACAAAAAAAAGTAATGTATGCAGTATATCAACTGTCTGGTATCCATAATACAAGCATATTTAGTTGCTTACTGTGGAACTAGATGGTGCTGTGTGGAATGTGTGAAGATATTTATTTATTTATGACCAGTGGCTAGTAACCCTAGCTGTTAACCAAGCGGTCGCGGGTTCGAATCCCGCTAGGGGCAAATGTTTATGTGTTAACATTTTACCTTTGCACCTGAGTCATGGATGTTTTGTATTTATAATTATAAGATGTATGTATTTACAAAAAAAAAGTATTATAAGTAATATATCAACTGTCTGGTATCCATAATACAAGCAATTAGTTGCTTACTGTGGAACTAGATGGTGCTGTGCTGTGTGGAATGTGTGAAGATATTTATTTATTTATTTATTACCTTAAACATGATAGTCCTATGTCCATTCTTGGTGTAATCCCTTTCGGAGAAATGCAAGACGCTGTGTATGTCATACGGTAGCTCCCTCAGATCTTCCGGAAGTATATTTTCCTTCTCAAACAAGGAAACGGCGGCTGAAAATAATTAAAAATAGACTTTTAGTTAGCAGATTTCACATACTAATATCACAGCATACTTATTTCGTACAGAAGGCCGACGGAGACGTCTAGACAGAGACAGGGCAATCGTGCGGGGCGAGATCGGTGAGGCGCGAGTGGGACGTGCCCAAGCTGCATACTTCGTCGTTCTTAGTAGCTTGGGATAAATATTCCAGGGCTATAGCGTCTTTCAGATTTTAATTTATTATATAAATCGAAATGGTGCATACGGCATGTGCTGTAAGTGCGTGCAAATCTTTATCTCGCATAAATAAAGAACTAAGCTTTCATCAATTTCCGCACGATGAAGAAAGGTACTTGAGCACATTTTATATTACTTAATTTGTGTCAACCCTTCCGTAACTTTTAAATACCTACACAGGCGGCGGTATCGCCCAACATCAAAGGCGTCGGCCTACTGTAGGAAATAAGTATGCTGTGCTAATATTATAAAGTAGGTAAACAAAAAAGTGTATTGTGTCAGCTCCGACGCACGACTGTAGTTTACTCCTTACGAACGATAATTTAATAAATACGAACGAACGAATACATAAATAATTTAATAAATATAATTCAAGTGTATTGTAGCCTATAACGCGTAACGTGTGACAAACATGTGACATTTGATTTTACTTTCCATAAATTTTCATACAATTTTCAATCATAGGTAAATTAATTATTCTAACTAATTAAAATAAAGACATTTTTATATGCTATTTTTATCTAAGTTTATTATAAAATAATTTTTCCATAATTCTCTTATTTTCACGCAATTTATTTTATATCTAATTGTGATAAGAGATGTCTTATCGTTATTTAATTTTATCAAGAAGAGATTAGGCCCAAATAAATAACGACGACGAAAACGGGAATAAATAAAATTAATTAATATAAATAACCTAACCAAAAGTTGACAACATATCGTTCGTCGTTTTAAAAAAAGCATAAGACATTTTTAAGGCGAAAAAATAAAGGCCACGGTGGATCCAGGCTGCTTCTGACCTACGAATAAGTAATAACCTTCTGACCGGTCCTATTGGAAAGTTATGGGTCCAGCAGTGGACGTTCTGCGGCTGAGATGATGATGATGTGCGCCATGGCAGCAAAAAGGTATCTGGCAAGAAGGTATATAAGCTGATGCAAAGGTACTAAAGTTGGCGACCTTCATGGCTATCTTAACCATGAACAAACAAACATGAAACAACAAGCGTGAAGGGGACGCTGCGGGGTCATGGCAGACTCCTACCGGCTAAAATGCAAAAAATATGCTAGGATCCTATGGGATCCTAAACGTGGGAGCCAAGTGGAGGGAGGCCGACTTTCTAGGCCTGAGACAGAGAACGAAGCCTAAGCCAACCGATCGATTAATAGGCTCGTTGGAAATTTAAAATTTGAGTTACAAATTTTAAACACACACACACAGAGAGAGAGAGAGAGATTTTTAAAAATAATGGATCCTTTTACATATCCGTGATTTTCGTCAATAATAATAGGACTAATAGCACACAAGATCAACGTACGTTGACGTTTAGAAATAATTAAAAACGTTCACCACTTATCAGGAATGTCGCTAAAGACATTTCAAAAGTCGCACACATTTACTTATCCTTTACATTCGTCACAATAAAACAGCTTAACCGCCAGCGATAAAAGGACAAACATTTGCCGCAATTATTTGATAAAGACATATTAATAAACAACTGATAACTCTCTTCAGTCGTCCGTTGTATACTTGAGGATAATGACGCCGAACGAATTCAAGTTATACGAGAACATATTCATTGAGATTAATCCACAATCCCCAGATTACGATGGGGTTATCTTGGTGCTGTATCCGCAGAAACTCAACGTCGGTTTACCAAGAGACTTGGGCAGTTTCGTAGATCAGATATCAAAGATCGATAAGAACATTCGTAAAGCGCCAACAGTGTGGAATTGCGATCACGTATCCGGTGGAAGAATCGTTGTCGCACCAACAGGCGATATAACCCCGTACCACGATGTGAGAGTTGTCAAAGAAGCTGCTAAAAAGGGTGTCACTAGAGCTTTGGAAGCAGGAATGGTTAAACCTCTACTAATAATACCGAATGTCGACAAGTTTCCTGATGGACAACTCGTGTGTATACTTGGCGCTTTGGAATCCCTGTATGTTCCCATTCAGATGAGAGAAAGGAGTGATGTCAAGAGCATAATACGAATCGGGTTTCACGCTGAAGAAACTTTGAGCGTGGAATTCGAGAAGGTCGTCCGAAACGCAATAGCCTTGGAACGATCCAGGATTTTCGCTAGGGACATCGCTGGTGGCGATCCGGAGAGAATGTCGCCGGAAAACATAACGAAATACGTTATAGATTCCTTCAAACATGACAGCAACGTCACTTTGACAGTGATCGATGATGATGAAGTCTTAGCTAATGAGTATCCACTACTCAGCGCTGTATCAAGGGCCGCCAGTAGAGTTGAAAGACACAAACCACGCATTGTTGAAATACTTTACAAGCCTTCAGACGAGGGCAGAGTTACTGAAACCTTAATGCTAATCGGCAAAGGTGTCACTTACGACACCGGAGGTGCAGACATTAAAATTTCTGGCAGAATGGCGGGCATGTCGCGCGATAAATCTGGGGCAGCAGCCGTAGCTGGCTTTCTTAAGGCATGTTCAATACTAAAACCTCAACATTTAAAAGTCCTCGGAGTGCTATGCCTGTGTAGAAACTCTGTAGGATCAGATTCTTACGTAGCCGATGAGTTACTGGTGTCGAGGAGTGGAAAAACCATTAGAGTCACTAATACGGACGCCGAAGGTCGTCTAGCTATGGCCGATGCTTTATTCAAGGCGACGGAGATTGCTGGCAAGGAGTTGAACCCTCACATTTATACAATAGCAACACTGACTGGACATGCGAGGGCTTGTTATGGGAATTACGTGGCTGCCATGGACAATCATAGCGCCGGAGCTATACAGCATTCGAGTAAACTGCAGTTTATTGGCTCAAGGGTTGGTGAGGGTATAGAAGTTTCGACAGTGAGACACGAAGACTTGGCAGTGAACCTTGGAAAAGGCAAAGGCGACGATCTAGTCCAGTACGATACTGACGCGAAGAGTAGAAATCATCAGTTGGCCGCTGGTTTCCTGATAAAAGTTGGATGCTTGGAGGATAGGAATATAAAGTACACACATTTAGATATTGCTGGAGCCGCCGGCTACCTTCCCGAAGAACCGACAGCAGTACCAATCCTATCTTTGTCGCGTTTGCATAAAGTATTCCTATAATTCTATTTCTATCTCTTAAGGCGAGGACTTAGCAGAAAAGCATTACTTTCGTAGCCCAATTTCACTTCTTAGAGTAAAATTAAATTTTCAATAAAAATACAGTAAATAATAGACTATATTTAAAAAGGTTTTAATAGGGCAGGTTCACACGAAAAGTTCTATTTTCTGAGATTTTTTCAGTAATTACCTTAATTTCTTAAAAATCTGTATTATCACAGTGATAAAACAATTTCAGCGACATCTACATTAAAATTGTTTTTAAACTTATTAACTTAAGTTCTGTACTAAAAAATTCAATCGGCTACTTTATTTATTTTTTTTTTTTCATATTTTACACAGCATTCAAGAAAAACCTTCCAATTTTAAATCTAGTTATTTGTCTCCGAGAAGCTACCAAAAATTTGTTGTGCAATATTGCATCTTAATTCATAGGTTGTTAGGTTGCGTTTACTTTGATAAAAATTGTATTTACTCTGATGTCCTTTTCTTAAGAGAGCAATAAAAAAAAATTGTGTGCGTCAACTCCGACACACGACTGGAGTTTACTCCTTACGAACGATTATAAAATTCATAGGTTGTTAGGTTGCGTTTACTTTGATAAAAATTGTATTTACTCTGATGTCCTTGTCTTAAAAGAGCAATAAAAAAAAATTGTGTGCGTCAACTCCGACACACGACTGGAGTTTACTCCTTACGAACGATTATAAAATTTAAATTTTCACAATTCGAACAACATTGTTCTTTTTTTAAATAATATTGTGTAGATGGCGCAATATCTATGAAACTTCAGATATTCTAAAATATTCAAAAAAATAGAACGTAACTATAACGCATAACATAACGCATTCGTGTGACAATTCTGATTTTACTCCCATAAATTTTCATACCATGGGCTTAAGTATATACGCAAATCGATTCTTAAGGAGTAAACTTCAAAAATTAAAGTTATTTAAGTAATTATAAGATAATGAAATTTTATAAAATCCGCATTATCTTTAGTTATCAGTATTTATTATAAGCGTAAATACATTATGTACCAACAATACGAAAATAAATAAGTATTTTTATCTAACTTATTTTATCAGCCTACTGTATTATATGTATCCGTAAATTATCTTCCCTAATCTATACTATAGATACTAATTAGTATTTCTGTTTGTCTATACTTACTATTACCACAGCATACTTATTTCATACAATAGGCCGACGGAGACGTCGAGACAGGGCAATCGTGCGGGGCGTGAGGGGTGAGGCGCGAGTGGGACGTGACCAAGCTGCATACTTCGTCGTTCCTAGTAGCTTGGGATAAATATTCCAGGGCTATCGCGTCTTTCAGATTTTAAATTATTATTTATAAATCAATATGGTGCATACGGCATGTGCTGTAAGTGCGTGCAAATCTTTATCTCGCATAAATAAAGAACTAAGCTTTCATCAATTTCCGCACGATGAAGAAAGGTACTTGAGCACATTTTATATTACTTAATTTGTGTGAACCCTTCCGTAATTTTTAAATACCTACACAGGCTGCGGTATCGCCCAACATCAAAGGCGTCGGCCTACTGTAGGAAATAAGTATGCTGTGCTTTTACTAATATTATAAAGAAGAAAAATTTTATTGTTTGTTTGCATTGAATACTTAGTCTCCGAAACTACTGGACCGATTTGAAAAGTTACGAGGACGAAGTCGCGTGCAACAGCTAGTAATAGTATATGATTACATACTCACAAGATTCTATGTTTTCCTTATTAACGTTGATATAGTAATCTCGAATGGGGCGATTGTGCTCAAAGGGAAAGCCCAAAGCTCTCATCACAACCATGTTGAGCGTCGGTTGTCTTATGCAATTGTAACCAAGCGAGATAGACTTTAAAAAAAAATTAAAAAGTAAATTATAATGGGGAGTAAATATTAAAGTAAAATCGATGTAGGGCAGTAATGAACAGTAAACATTAACAAAATGCCTTTTTTTATTGTTAGCGTCTGCTATGTATGACGACTGAAAAGTTGATTGATTCAGACGGAAAGTATATTAAAAAGTGCTCTGATATCATGATATTCCTGGGCAGATAATATTTCTATTAAAATTTAGAGAACGCCTTTCTCCGCTCGGCTCCCCAAATTTATTTCCATGTAAACCTAACACGCTCCTCCTCGCTTTGCTTCGCTTCGCTCCTCATCGCAACTATTTTTGACTTGGTGAAAGGTTTTTGATTACATTCTTTACGATCTGCCCACAACATAATATATAATAATAATAAGACGGTAACACTGTCTCCCACTTATTTTGGCTTTTGGAGGGTTCGTACGAGTTCTAATGTTTTCTAACAGATGGCGCTAGTATTTGTCTATAAGAAGTAGGTAACTGTATAAAATTTAAATTAACCAGTAGGTACTATTTACTCTATGGTAAAATGTTCCGTTGGGCGTATCCTTACTTTGAAATCACTTACATCTTAAATTATAGTCAATACTTACATGTGGTGAGTCGACAGGGTGTCCTCCTACGTCGATGTTACACTGTCTTATTCCTGTCGGATTCTCGAAGACCAGAACGTGCTGATTGGGTTTTGGTTGAACCAATACAGGAAAGAATTTCATGCACGTCTTATAAGCAAACATGCTTAGGGTGGTCATTATGGCCATAGTTTGTTCGTGATCTAAAAAATCCATACTTTTACTAATCTATACCATAATATTATAAAGCTGAAGAGTTTGTTTGTTTGAACGCGCTAATCTCAGGAACTACTGGTTCGAATTGAAAAATTCTTTTTGTGTTGGATAGATCATTTATTGAGGAAGGCTTTAGGCTATATAACATCACGTTGCGACTAATAGGAGCGAAGAAACAGTCGAAAATGTGGAAAAAAACGGGGAAAATTATTCATCTTTGAGGGCTTCCGTTGCGTGCGCTGCGAAAACCGTTCGAGATACCCAAATTATTCCCAAAATAACTATTCCACGCGGACGAAGTCGCGAGCACCAGCTAGTATTAGATATAGGTAAATGCGAAAGTAACTCTGTCTGTCATTGTAAACTCATGGTATAGTTCCCGAGTAATCGTCTAAAAATATAAAGAATTGGGCGCCACTGTTGCGTGGCGGCGCCACCGTCGTCACAGTGATAACAATGTCAGGCGTTATTATCTACTCATATATTTTCTTTTTCAACGCGGACGAAGTCGCGTTCACCAACCAGCTAGTAAATAAATAAATTCTCAGTCGTAAGACTGATCGTCAAAGGTGAAAAAATAATTTTCACTTTTCTATATACCTACTAATACTAGCTACGCGCTCCCGGCTTCGCTTGGGTTCAAAATAAAAATTAATCTTTTAAGTTGGATCGAATTACACATAGCTACTTACGAAGTTTTATCAAAATCACCTATAGAAAGCTACGTTATCAGCGAGAAACATAGGCTATATTTTATGAAGTTACGCGGGCGAAATAGCGTGCAACAGCTAGTGTTTGTATATTATTGTGCATACACTTACCAAAATGCTCTGGATTAATGTAAAATGGAACCGATCCATTTGGCCAGAAGATAAAATTTTTAGACTGCTTTACTGAAAAATATTTAATTAGTAAAATATTTAATAGTAAGTAAGTAAGTAGTTAAGTATATAAATTATTATCTTAATACGTTTACATAATATAGTAATGTAAACAAGCCATGTATGTACATTATTAAAATTAAAAAACAATTGGTAGGTACACTTTTAGTTTACTAATGGCAAAAACAGACGTCAAAAAAAGTAGTTTTTGAATTTTTGTCTGTTTGTGCACGGTAATCTCAGAAACGGCTAAACCGATTTGGATGCGGTTTACACTAATGTATTGATGATTATTCGGATTAAGCTATAGGATACTTTTTATCCTGAAGTACCTGTAGGATTTTTTAAAAAAACAACTAATTACAGTGCGTACGAAGTTGCGGGGCACCAGCTAGTTTTCTATAGGTGTTCGCGGGGACGTTGTGACACGACATCTGTGCCCCGCCACGGCTATTAAGCGCGGGGAGGAGTACGATCCCTGTTGGAACCTGAGCGGGGTCGCGGGAACGTATGACACGACATCAGTGCCTCGGCGCGGGGAAGGGTACGCTCTCTGTCGGAACGTGAGCGGGGTCGCGGGGCCGTATGACACATCATCATTGCCCCGCCTCGCCACGGCTATTCAGCGCGGGGAGGGGTACGCTCTCTGTAGGAACCTCGGCGTACCCGGAAGTGGAGGTACGCCGGCCATCTAGAGAGACCTCACAAAGGGTCTTAAACTCGGCAGTCTCATCAAAAGCCATGATGATGATGATGATGATGATGATGATGACGATGATGACGATGACGATGATAACTATAGAAAAAGAAAAACTCACTGGCCTCCTCATCGATGAGATTGTCGAAATCGGACGCAACCAAATCAAAAATATATAAAATAACAACAAAATACAATTTCCACATTTTCGTGGAAATAAAAAAATAAGTGGTGAATTATAATTGAATTATAATAATTTGTAGCTATCGACTGAAATATCAAATTTATTGAAGCGAATATAAAATTTATAAACATTTCAGAATTGGTATGATAAAAAAAATATTAAAAAATTTACAGCCTTTCGTGAGCAAGTGATAGGCCTTTCAATAAGTATATTGAAACGGAGTTGTTACGGATATTCGCTTCCGCATTATAAACCAGTCACACACGTAGCTATAATATTATCTAATACTAGCTGGTGCTCGCGACTTCGTCCGCGTGAAAAAAGTCTATCAAGTTTAATAACTATTCCACGCGGACGCGTGCCGCAGCGCACGCAACGGAAGCCCTCAAAGATAAATAATTTTCCCCGTTTTTTCCACATTTTCGACTGTTTCTTCGCTCCTATTAGTCGCAACGTGATGTTGCCTAAAGCCTTCCTCGATAAATGATCTATCAAACACAAAAAGAATTTTTCAATTCGAACCAGTAGTTCCTGAGATTAGCGCCTTCAAACAAACAAACAAACTCTTCAGCTTTATAATATTAGTAAGTATAGATATAAAATTCTCGTGTAGCGGTGTTTGTTGCCAAACTCCTCCGAAACGGCTGGACCGATTTTGATGAAATTTTGTGTGCTTATCTGGTAGGTCTGAGAATCGGCCAACATCTATTTTTCACACCCCTAAATGTTAAGGGTGGTTTCACCCCAATTTTTTTTATTTTTTGGCAAAACAACGTTTGTCGGGTCAGCTAGTTTTAATATAAATTATAGCAAGGCCTATTACGATATATCTACACCTACGTACAAGCTACGTTATCAGCGAGCCAACATAGCCTATATTTTATAAAGTTACGCAGACTAAGTCGCGTGAAAAAGCTAGTATTTCTAATTTTTCTACGCGCACAAAGTCTCATGCACCAGCTAGTAGTGGGTAAGTAAATAAAAAACGCAAGAAATCTATACAACTTATAATTATTACAATAAATCGGCTAATTCACAATTTTTTTCTCTGGCAACCCCAACAATTTCCTTACAACTTTCCCGTAATTTTCTACTGTGGTATCACTCTCTCCGTCGTTCAAATAACTGGACACTGCATCTTTATACTCATTTGAATTTGGAATCACACTTATGTCGAACGATTTATACTCTTCATCGGTTAAATCTTTAGATTCATTTTTTGTATACAAATACCATTTTATTAGTGATTTTTTTGAGGCATTATTATCCCAATCGTAATATTCCATGTCATCCTCTGTCTTATCCTTTTCCCAATCCTCATAATTCCATGCTTCATGGTAACAAGCCGTCAACAAGTAGTTCACATAATCCAAGTTCTGTTTTCTAACCGGACAACGATCGGCCGTTATGGTGACCGTATCCGTCTCATCATCATATCGGTCACCGACCAACCTTATAAACTTGTCTTTGGCATGTTTATCCAGTTTTAGATTAGACAGTTTTATCCTCAAATTGACTATTCTTGCCAACGGATTCCTTATGGACGGACTCGCGTGACAGTAGTCCGATGTTATCACCTCTAGGGGATAATGTTTCTCTATGGCTTCCTCCGAGTTGAGCAGTTTGGGCCATTCCGTGCAGAATTGCTTTAGGGCTTCGCATTGAGACTTTATCACTGGTGGTGTCAAGTGTAGGAAATTTGGTATTTTCATCAACTCCGCGTTAGCTTTTCTGCCGGGAGGCGCTTGGCCTTTGGGCACATAGCCTTGACGGAGCGGTAAAGGCACGGACGATGGGTGAAAACTTTTAGGGCCCGGCCAAACATTGCCCCAGTTCTGTAAAAAAAAAAACGAGAAAAACATTAAATTTAAAATCTGACGACACGTTCGGTCTAGTGGCTAGTAACCCTAGCTGTTAACCAAACGGTTGCGGGTTCGAATCCCGGTAGGGGCAAATGTTTATGTGTTAACATTTTACCTTTGCACCTGAGTCATGGATGTTTTGTATTTATAATATGTATGTATTTACAAAAAAAAAGTATTGTATGTAGTATATCAACTGTCTGGTATATATCCATAATACAAGTATTAAGTTGCTTACTTTGGAACTAGATGGTGCTGTGTGGAATGTGTGAATATAAATAAAAATAAAAAAAAGCTATTGCATGCGACTTCGTCTGCGTAACTTTATAAAATACAGCCTATGTTACTCGCTGATAATGTAGCTTTCTATAGGTGATGTTTATTCGTTACAAACAAAATTATGAAATAACAGCATGTTATCTTTTGGTGAGTGAGTAAGGGATGCCAAAGACCTTTTCCCTATTCCTTGTCCTCAATCTTACTATACTCTGCAGCCTGCAGCGTGCTTGCAAAGTTATAATAATAATAAATATTCACACATTCCATACAGCACCATCTAGTTCCAAAGTAAGCAACTTAATGCTTGTATTATGGACACCAGACAGTTGATATACTACATACAATACTTTTTTTATTTGTTACATACATATTATAAATAAAAAACATCCACGACACAGGTGCAAAGGTAAAATGTTAACACATAAACATTTGCCCCTAGCGGGATTCGAACCCGCGACCGCTTGGTTAACAGCTAGGGTTACTAGCCACAAGACCAAATGTGTCGTCAAAGTTCTGCCAAAGTTGCAACACCTGTGGCATTGCTTTTGTTATAGACACGGTAGCTGTTGCCTGCGACTTTGTCCGCGTTTAAAATATTATATAGCCTAAAGCCTTTTTCGATAAATAGGTTATTCAACACAAAAAGAATTTTTCAAATCTAACCCCCATTAGTTCCTGAACAAACTCTTTAGCTTTGTAATAACGCGTTCAACCAAACAAACACTTCAGCTTTGTAATATTTGTATAGATTTTCTGTATAGTAAGGTTTTTATTCAAAAATAAAGATAAATAGAATGATAATATTACCTGATCGGGAGCCTGTCTGTCAACTCTATCCGGCTGTACGTCCCACCTTTTCGCAGTTCTCCTTTGAGTTCGTTGTTTCTTCTTCAAAATATCTAGAACTCTGAACTCCTCCCGGTCGTCCTTACTTGTTGAAGTCTCCGCTATGGTCGAGTTAAAGCGCCACAACTTTCCATTCGACACATTCAGCAAGCAATTCGGTTTATATATTTTAATAAATGCGGTCATTTTTGTTTTGTAAAATGATGTTTTTATTTTAGTTAATTCATTTTCTAGGTTAACTTACATACGGACGACTATATATAATATAAATAATAGAATAAAGAATAAAGTGAACGAACTGTCACTCTGTAGCCACAGATTATAAAGCTGTAGTCTGTACTCTGTACCATAAACATAGTATACTTGTCGTACGGTGGTATACGAACGTCTCGCGACAGTAACGTTTTGGCACCCGCCCGCCGCCATTCCGAATTTCCGAATTCCGATTTCCCAATCCAAGCAACGCAAGTGAATATTTCGTAGATGTTTTTATACTTTTCTTTTGTTTAAATGTCTTTTCCAGGAGAATGTCATCCACTAATCAATATATTGATATAACACTATATTAATTTTATTTATGGAATAAAACATTGATTGATAGCTGTACATAATATGACAACAGACAATATATAAAAATAAATTTAATATTCTTTTGACTGTAGGTACTTGCGCGAACTGACGTTCTCAGAGCTTATTATAGTTGTTTGGTATTATCTTACTTTGTGTGGTCTAACTATGGGCCTCGTAAGGAAGCCCAATGTCGCTCAACGAGCTATGGAAAGGGCTATGCTCGGGGTTACACTGCGAGATCGAATCAGAAATGAGGAGATCCGCAGACGTACGAAAGTTACCGACATAAGCCGGCGGATTAGTAAGTTGAAGTGGCAGTGGGCAGGGCATATAGTACGGAGAGCCGACGGCCGCTGGGGCCGGAAGGTTCTCGAATGGAGGCCACGGACCAGCAAGCGCAGCGTAGGACGTCCACCCACAAGGTGGACAGACGACCTAATAAAGGCCGCGGGTCAGCGGTGGATCCAGGCTGCTTCTGACCGGTCCTATTGGAAAATTATGGGGGAGGCCTATGTCCAGCAGTGGACGTCCTACGGCTGAGATGATGATGATCTTACTTTACTGCACTACAAGTAGTCCTACTTTCTACAATTAAGAACTGGATTGAATAATCCTATGGCAAAACAATCAATGTACCTACATAAGTTTGTTGTCTGATTAATAAAACATTATTATTATTATTCTCATGTTTATTTATTAACCTTAATTACTTAGATAGGTGCTTATTAATATTTCTAGAACTAAGATTTTATCCTACATTCTTGAATTTCAATACTTACTTACATAAGTTTGGTAATACATATTTTATTTTATTGAATAAATACATAACAATAACGAAAAAACGTTATGTAAAAGTATAAACAACTATCCTCCCACAGCGCCGACAAATTCAAAATTTCGCGCCTTATGTCGGGTGCCAAAACGTTACTGTCGGGAGACGCTCGTGGTGGTATGACGGATGACGGTGTTTGATTCAATCCAGTCACAGAACAAACACTAAACAGAGAGTATATTATGTTCCTTGCCTGTTGTTTTTAAGTAATATAATGGTCATAGACTAAAAATTGGTCTCGCTTCACTCTACAAGACAAAGCAGTCGTAATTGTCAAACGCGAAAAAAATTATACGCCAAAGTTGGCGTACCGGAGCTAGTCACCACCCAGTCACACTGCAAGCTGTCTGTCATGTGTACATGCCGAATGTTTTATTAAATTTTGGGCATAATTCAAACTAAAATGCCGGGGTGCGTAGTGAAACTGTGTAAAAAAATACCACAAAAAATAAGAAGAACACTGGGATCACATACCATCAGTAAGTATCGTATAATTTCGAAATTTCAACATAAAATAATATGAACCCAAAACGCCATTCAGTGTTGCCGCGTATACAAGAATCAATTTCCCCATGGTTGAGATTTTTATAATGTGAATTTATTGTTTTTATTTTATTTTATTATATAACATATTTCATTTATCTAACCTAGTTATTGGGAATTATTTAGAATCGTGTGGGAAGATTTTAGGGTATTTAAAGGTTAAATTAGTTAGAAATGGATGTTAATTTTATAAAAATATAGTTTTTATTGAAAGGAAATGAGTCTACAATTAATTTAATAATATTTTAGAACATAACCTAAAAGTGTTTACAATACAAATAAATATGCAGGTTTGTTGCAACTATCAGCATCAGCATCACTTAAAAACATTATTACAACACACATATTCAGTACAACACATAAATTTTCACTGTTTAAAACTGTTTTCATTTATTTAATTTTGTTGTATCTACTTTTTACATACGTGTTTACTTCAAGTTTAATCTTCAACCACAGAGCCAATGAGCCACAGAGTCATAAACATTACGGAACCTAACCTATTTGTTTTCATCCAGTACAAATGTCTTGTACCTACAACATGTATGTAAATATTGATGTACTATACAAACAATTTGAGGTCATGTTTTAAAATCTATATAAAATTAATTGTCAATGAATTTCCTCCATAAAAACAATATTTTTATAAAACTAACATCTATTGTTAAATAATCTCACTTCCAAACACTTTATAAGCCTTCTATATTACTGGTATGTACATATTTCTTTGTATTGTAAACAATTTTAGGTTATGTTCTAAAATCTTATTAAATAGGCCAGTGAATATAGACATTTAACTTTGCACTATCCTACCGATTCAATTTTTTTTTCTATATGGTTTAGGATCACTTACTGAATATAAAATCACAAAATGCTGACAGATTCCGGTGACAGCACAGGCGCCATCTTG
Source organism: Synanthedon tipuliformis (assembly GCA_947623395.1). Lineage (NCBI taxonomy): Eukaryota > Metazoa > Arthropoda > Insecta > Lepidoptera > Sesiidae > Synanthedon > Synanthedon tipuliformis. Next base: position 3,198,426 of record OX392437.1, read on the forward strand.
AAAAAACGTTTCTGGCCGATATCTCGGAAACTATGCACTTTAGGGCAAAAGTGATAGAGACCATTATTGTAGAGAATACTATTTCGCATCTTTTATTTGTTACGCATTTTTTTGTAAAACTCACCGCTTACGTTTTATGGCTCATTTAATTAACACATTTTTCTATCTCTGCCGATAACTCTTATAATATTGGATTAATCAATAAAATGCATTAATCCATTTTTAAAGATCAATCTATTCCCCACAACTTTTATTTAAAACTTTTTTTTTAATGTCCATAGTTTTCGAGCTATAGGACGTTAAATGTATCTTTAAAAATGGATTGATGCATTTTATTGATTAATCCAATATTATAAGAGTTATCGGCCGAGGTAGAAAAATGTGTTAATTAAATGAGCCATAAAACGTAAGCGGTGAGTTTTACAAAAAAATGCGTAACAAATAAAAGATGCGAAATAGTATTCTCTACAATAATGGTCTCTATCACTTTTGCCCTAAAGTGCATAGTTTCCGAGATATCGGCCAGAAACGTTTTTTCAAGATGGCGCCTATGCTGTCACCGGAATCTGTCAGCATTTTGTGATTTTACACTCAGTACGTGATCCTAAACCTTATAGAAAAAAAAATTGGATCGGTAGGATAGTGCAAAGTTGACCAAAAAAAACGACTATATTCACTGTACTATAAATTAATTGTAGACTGATTTCCTTTCCATAAAAACTATATTTTTATGAAATTAACATCCATTTCTAACTAATTTAACCTTAAAATACCCTAAAATCTTCCCACACGATTCTAAAGCCAACCCTTATTAACCCTTATTTTTAATAATAACTTGTAAATATTACATGTAAATAAAAAAAAACTATTAAAAATGAGGCCTAATCATTGATATAATATATATTTTCCATTTTTCTATATATAAATATATTTATACATTCCGTTTTAATTTATTGTTCATTTTTAAGTATTTTCTGAGCTATATTTATAACTTAATTAACTAATAGACCACAGCATAAAATATTTTTCCCATTAACTCGGGTAACAGTTAGCAGCTGGTAACACAATTCTTCACGCACACTAGTTCACAATGTCAACTGACAAATGTTGCTTATTCACACTAGAATAAAAAACGGCCGCATTTACGGAGCTGTCGTTGTTGTATAGTCCTCTATCTAGTCTAGCGTAGCGAGCGAGACCAATACAAAATCATTGATAATGGTAGAGAAATTTTCTCCAGCTCTGGAGGAGTCTTTTTGCGCAAAAGTCTTTTTACGCAATCTTTTTGCGTATTATTTCCTGTTTCCTGGTCTAAGCCAGGAAATAATACGCATTTCTTAAGATATTTGCGTTGCAATGGTCCAGTTCGTTTTTTGCAAATATAATTATCTATTTATAATCTGGAGAAATATTTGTAAATGTCATAATTCAATGAAGGAATTAATAGATACTAACGTGTTTAGTTCCTAAATTTCTTATCACTATACTAAATTAGTCCTAAACAAGTCCGAACAAGCCTTATAAAAACACTATTCTGTTAAAAATACAATACTCGCAATATGTACTCCGTAAAAATTTCAAATCAATCCATTATTTTGTTTGCATTTTGTTTTATTTTACAAACATACGGAAACTTTTGTATACGTACCTACTTACTTACCTACATATTATAAAGATACGCTAGCTTCATTTTTGGTTGAAAACTAATGCTGTGATTACATTATCCGATTTCTTACAGTCCAGTGTAGGAAATCGGATAGTGTGATCGCAGTTAGAAACAGATCGGATTCGATTTGAAGAAATTGAAGGTCCTTCAATTTGATTTCTAAACACTACGATTTAGAAATTGAATCGTCAAATCGGATAGTGTAATTGCGTCTCTCTCTACCATGGTCTCCAAATTGAATCCCTTAAATTGAATAGTGTTATAGACGTTTAAGATTCTTCCTTGCATCTGCTAAAAACACAGTAAAATCTCAAGTTTGCGGAAAAAAATTTAAAAAAAAAACCTTTTTAATTTAAAAATATTTTATACCGTCTTGAAGTTGTAATAAAACTTAAATAACATTTTATTCGTGAAAATGTCAGATAATAGTTCATTTTAAATACACACAAGCAAACAATTTTATTATTTCATTAATTATTTGGTTACATCATAGCATAGAGTAAATAATACTTAACCAGACTCTATGCTCATAGTTACTTAGTCAACTGAATAAAGGAATTAATATAATAGAAAACATATAACACATGCAAGAACTATAATATAAACCACAAAACAGTAAAAACTAATTTTATTCTTAAAAATATTTAAAGTATGCAAGCCTGAAAATTCTGGGCTAATACGTATGTATCATCGAAATACATACTACAATGGAATATGTTTCACAAATGCCAAAGCGGCACATGTCATGTACGCCTAAAACGGAATCATGTCGGAGTCAATTCAAATTCAAATTCATTTATTTCTTTGATTTATTTTCAGGTAACTAGACCCATATTTTACATTTTTATACATAGGTAGAGCTATTTATACATAAAAAGTAGTTCTTTCGTTCTTCCTTTCCTTCTTTCTTTCTTTAGAGGGTACATTTTTTTCTTTCCTTCATTCTTTCTTTCTTTCATTCTTTCTTTCCTTCATTCTTTCTTTCCGTCATTCTTTCTTTCTTTCGTTCTTCCTTTCCTTCTTTCTTTCTTTAGAGGGTGCATTTTTTCTTTCCTTCATTCTTTCTTTCTTTAGAGGGCGCTAATGCTAACAAATAATTCATTCTATTGACACGTGACATAGTTATGTCACAGGATATTGATGGTATGGTTGTATTTTAAGTGCTTTTTCAGATCGTGCCATTTCCTGAAGCCCGCATGGCAATAGTTGCAATCGTGCTTAGTCTTTCTTTCTTTAGAGGGTGTATTTTTTCTTTCCTTCATTCTTTCTTTCTTTCCTTCTTTCTTTCATTAGAGGGCGCTAATGCTAACAAATATTTCATTCTATTGACACGTGACACCGTTACGTCACAGTATATTAATGTTGTGGTTGTATTTTAAGTGCTTCTTCAGATCGTGCCACTTCCTGAAGCCCGCGTGGCAATAGTTGCAATCGTGCTTAGTCTTTCTCGACTTGTGCACGGACCACATGTGGTCCCACTTCACTTTCAACGAGGGGAACCTCTCTTTGCATATGTGACACGGGAATCCGCGCGATAGCTTCTGGTGATAGTTTTTCAGGTGTTTCCTGTACTCCGTGTTCAGGGGGAACACCCTACGGCACAGTTTACAAGTGACCGGCTTGTCGTGGTCCTGTATGTGACATCGGTATTAGATAATAATTTTAGAAACAAAATAGCACAACATACTTATTTCGTACAGTAGGCCGACGGAGACGTCTAGACAGAGACAGGGCAATCGTGCGGGGCGTGAGGGGTGAGGCGCGAGTGGGACGTGCCCAAGCTGCATACATCGTCGTTCTTAGTAGCTTGGGATAAATATTCTAGGGCTATCGCGTCTTTTAGATTTTAATTTATTATATAAATCAAAACGGTGCATACGGCACGTGCTGTAAGTGCGTGCAAATCTTTATCTCGCATAAATTAAAGAACTGAGCTTTCATCAATTTCCGCACGATGAAGACCTTTAAGGGTTGACACAAGTTAAGTAATATAAAATGTGCTCAAGTACCTTTACTTGTCAACCCTTCCGTAATTTTTAAATACCTACACAGGCGGCGGTATCGCCCAACATCAAAGGCGGCGGCCTACTGTAGGAAAATAAGTATGCTGTGCAAATAGTGTACTGTTGCTTTTAGATTGTAGTAAATTCGATTACAATAATGGGATTTTTATTTAAGTATATACTTATTGTCTTTCAAATGTGGAAAAATTAATGTAAGTATGGTATTTTATTTGTTTTGTTATCTTTATATTATGTATTCGTGAGTGTCATATGTATTGCAAATAAATGTTTTTCTATTCTATTCTATATATTAAGGTGCATTCTATATACACGCGTGCATGTGTGCGCGTGTGCGTGTGGGCGCATGTGCGTGCGTGCGTGCAGGTGTGTGCGTGTGTGTGGGTGCACGCGTGCATGCGTGCGCGCGTGTGTTTGCGTGCGTGCGTGTGTGCGTGAGCGCGTGAGTGAGTGCGTGAGCGCGTGCGTGAGTGCGTGAGCGCGTGCGTGTGCGCGCGTGCGCGCGCGTGTGTGTGTGTGTGGGTGGGTGTGAGTGTGTGTAACATACCTGCAGGTGCTTCCCTAGGGACATCTTCGATTGGAACTTCCTCCTGCACAAGTCGCAAACGAATGTTTTCAAATTGTGCACCTTCTTGTGCTTAGTGAAGTTGCTCGAATCGCTGAACATCTTGTCGCACAGTTCGCACTTGTAAATTGGCAGATTGCCGTGATCGCGCATGTGCTGTTTGTACCTTAAAAAAAATTATATAAACAATATAAGTTAGTAAAATATATGAATATTTAATTTTCAAAATTTATTTTAGCTTTTAATATCTCTAAACAACTATTTCTATGAAATTTAAAGTTTTAAAGTATGAATTTCAATTCCAGTTTTGTTCACCAAAGATAATTGATTGGTCTCGCTGCGCTCGCCTAGATAGAGCGCTATACAAAAGCAATAGCTCCGAAAATGTGTAAAAAACTTTTTGTGACTTTTTATTGTAGTGTGTGTAAAAAATCGCCACTTTTTATCACTTTTTACCCATTTTTATTATATTTTTACACAGTTTCACTATGTACGCAAACTGGTATTTTATTATGCCTAAAATTTATTAAAACATTCGGCACGTACACATCACAGACAGTTTGCAGTGTGACTGGCTCGGGTACGCCGAATTCGGCGTACTATTTTATGCCGCATTTTACAAGTACGACGGCAGTATCTAGTCGAGCTCAGCGAGACCAATCATTTATCTATGATGTTAACCTTAAAAATAAAATACCCTTAAGGGTAGTTAGAAATAAAATGAAAAATCACCATACATACATCATCTTCTGGTCGAATTTCTCCCCGCAAAATTGACACCTGAGCCCCTCGTACAGCGTATAGGTGGCGTACGCGTCGCACAGAAGGTGCTCGATCAGGTGACGTTTCGCTTCGCAAGTACGATTCGAAAACTTGGAGCAAATCAAACAAGTCCTCCTCTCGATCACGTGCTTTCTGTTCATTTCGCGTACATTGTTCCCTATTAGCGCGTCTGCAATGCAATGAATATATTCGACGGACATTCGACGACACGGTTTGGTCCAGTGGCTAGTGACCCCGGCTGTTAATCTAAACGGTCGCGGTTCAAACTCTAGTGATTTAAGTCTTGAGGTCAAAAAATTATATGAAAATACGCTTTTAAAAGAATTGAAAAAGTAAGTGCATAATTAGTAATAATATATTGTAAGCATAATTAGACGACACGTTTGGTCTAGTGGCTAGTAACCCTAGCTGTTAACCAAGCGGTCGCGGGTTCGAATCCCGCTAGGGGCAAATGTTTATGTGTTAACATTTCACCTTTGCACCTGAGTCATGAATGTTTGTATTTATAATATGTATGTATTTACAAAAAAAAGTAATGTATGTAATGGTCGTTTTTATAATTTGCCGTAGCACGGTACGGCACGGCACGGCACGTTTTTACCGTCACGGTAAGATAGGAAAGCAAAATGTATGTACATAATTGTATCCAGACGCTTTTAATTTATCGTCCACGGCACGGCGTCGACGGCCACAATAATACTTGAGACGCCCACGGTATTACCACAGCATACTTATTTCATACAGTAGGCCGACGGAGACGTCTAGACAGAGACAGGGCAATCGTGCGGGGCGTGAGGGGTGAGGCGCGAGTGGGACGCGCCCAAGCTGAATACTTCGTCGTTCTTAGTAGCTTGGGATAAAATATTCCAGGGCTATCGCGTCTCTCACATTTTAATTTATTATATAAATCAAAACGGTGCATACGGCATGTGCTGTAAGTGCGTGCAAATCTTTATCTCTCATAAATAAAGAACTAAGCTCTCATCAGTTTCCGCACGATGAAGAATTAAGGTACTTGAGCACATTTTATATTACTTAATTTGTGTCAACCCTTCCGCAATTTTTAAATACCTACACGGGCGGCGGTATCGCCCAACATCAATGGCGTCGGCCTACTCTTGGAAATAAGTATGCTGTGATTAGATTAGTATTGATCTGTTTCTTACCCTTCAACTGTTTTATAACATTTGCACTCAACACGTTCTCAACTTTACCCTCTTCTATGGGCACGTCGGGCAGAGTCGCGTTCGAATGTTGACTTGTCTCTCTGAACTGAAAATGCTTCTCCCAGTGTGTGAAAAAGTGCTTTTTTAGCACTTTGCTTCCGCACACTGTGCACTTGAATGGTCTACTTTTGAAATTCGGTTCCTATAATAAAAAAAATATCTATGAAACACATAATGAGCACTTGCTAGGTCTGGATATTTTCAGATGTCCCATAGGAGCCTATAAACGATGCCTTAAACAGGCCCTCGATAATTTAGTTGTGCAGTATTCTTTTTGTAGCGGTCAGTTTATTTATTTATTTATTTTGTATGTTATTGTTATATAGAATAGAATAGAATAGAATAGAAAAACATTTATTTGCAATACACATGACACACAGATACATATAAAGATATCAAAATAAATTAAATACATACATTAATTTTTCACATTTGAAAGACAATATATACTTAAATAAAAAATCCCATTCAGTGTGCGCCATGGCAGCAAAAAGGTATCTGGCTCAGCATAAGCTGATGCAAAGCACAGCGCTGATTTTACGCCAGTCCTAAAATTGAAAGTTTCACGCCGGCGGAATACGCGTCGTTATTATTCCACTCGTTATAGAATTGTAATCTAATTTACTACAATCTAAAAGCAACAGCACCTACACCATTCCCGATCAAGTCTCCCTCAGTTATCGTTCATTATTATATATTTTTATTATACCTATCTCAAAACTAAATACCTGGCTCAAGTGTTTATTCACCTTTTTGTCTCTCAATTAAACTAAATATAGGTCACGCTCTCCCCACTCGGGTCCCTTTTCCATCCAGGCATATAGGAACAACACGTCATACTACAATCCCCTAGTTAGGATGTGTCGAACCTACAATGACATGGTGATTGGATCTGAGGTGGATATTGACATATTTGACAGTAGGTTCCCTTTATTTAAAGCTAGATTAGGGTTGTTATTTAGGTAGGCTTATGTTTTGTTTGTTTTATTTACTTTTAATAATTAGTGTTAATTAGTTAAGTTACTTAATTGTTCTAATTAGTGTTTATTTAGTATTAAGTTAATCATGTTAGGCACTCAATTTGGGAATACAATTTAGCTAATAATTTTACACATGTATCCTTGTTTTCACAAATTTAATTGTATTCTGTCTGTGTGCTTTGTTTAATAAATAAATAAATAAATAAATTAATAAAGCAGTATATTTTGCTTTGAAACCAAATTTCGACTTGAGATTACGGAGAGGGGGAGGAATATTATTCCAACACTTTGAAGCCAGGTATCGGAAACTACCACTGAATGCTGCTGTTGAGCAATAGGGAACATTTAATGTATCAACCGGACGTCTGCAAACAAAGGAAGGATCACGCCAATTCAATTTTTTAAATAAATACTCAGGTCTTTTAGTACCAACCACTTCGAATATTAGGGTCGCATAATAAAGTTGTTGCCTGGCATTCATACGCAAGATATTGTATTTATTTAAGAAAGGCGTTATATGCGATCTAGGAGGCACCCTCACGCAGAAACGTAAACAGGCATTTATATATGTTATTTGTTAATTGGTTTATTTATTTGTTTATCTCTTTCTTTCTTTTTTTTTTTTGTATGTTTTCTCCCAGCTCCGATTCAAAATATGTTTTAGTAATTTAATGGAAACTTTGCTGATTTATGTTTTTCTTATATGTATGTGTAATATGTATCAAGATATTGTTTGTTTCCCAAATATAAATAAAATAAAAATAAAATAAAATAAAAAATATTAAAGTACTACTTAGCTGGTTCCCGCGACTTCGTCCGCGTTGAAAAAGCAATATATCGCCTAATACATCGTTATTGCTATTACACTTAGCCAGGAGTTAGTTTCCTTAATTTTAGATGATCCCTCGGGAGCAGTACTTTTGTTCTGGATGAAAGCTAGGTACCCTATGTCCTTTCTGGTGTCCCAGACAACGTGTATGCAAAATTTCATTGTGATCGGTTCAGTAGTTTTTGCGTGAAAGAGTTACAATACAAACATCCATACATACATCCATACAAACTTTCGCATTTATAATATTAGTACGGATTTAGCTTCGGCCGCCTACGAAACCAACACTACGTAACCAGTTACGTGACGAGAATTGTTTTTCTTGTTACGAAACCGGTTACGTACAAAGATATTTTTTTTCTCTCTCTCTACCAAACTATTTTATTTAAGTATAAAAAATAAAAATTAATTATTAAGTAACAAACAATACGTTTATTTACGTCTTGTAAAACGTTACGATGCGACAAACAAACAAACAAACAAACAAATCTCTCCTCTTTATTATATACTAGCTGCTGCACGCGACTTCGCCCGCGTAACTTTATAAAATATAGCCTAAAGCCTTCCTCGATAAATGAACTATCCAACACAAAAAGAATTTTTCAATTCGAACCACTAGTTCCTGAGATTAGCGCGTTCAAACAAACAAACAAACAAACTCTTCAGCTTTATAATATTAGTATATATATCAATCAATCAATCAATCAATCAATCAATCAATCAATCAATCAAATCATTTATTTGTATACATGGGTGTAGAACCAGATGTCAATAGATATATAGAAGTACATATAGAAAACACTCACGTCATTTTCCTGCTGGCTCTTTATAACCCTAAAGGACACGAAGCTTCTTGTAATGTGATAAGTTTGTATGTGATTGCAAAGCTCTATATTTGAATCGAAAACCGTTTCGCACAGCGGACAAGTGTTCGGTTCTATATCGTGCAAGCTAAAATGGCTGACGTACCTGAAGAAAAAACAAAAGGGTTTGGTTCTATAAAACAAAAGGGTTTGGTTCTATAAAACAAAAGAGTTTCAGAAGGACAGAGATTCATAAAGTCAGAGTTTCTGAAGGACAGTTTTTCATAATGTCAGTGTTACATAAAGTCAGAGTATCAGAAGGACAGTTTTTCATAAAGTCAGAGTTTCAGGACAGAGTTTCATAATTTTATTTTATTATTAATAATGTGAGTTTCAGAAGGAAAGAGATTCATAAAGTCAGAGTTTCAGAAGGATAGAGATTCATAGTCAGAGTTTCAGAAGGACAGAGTTTAGAAACGTCAGAGTTTCTGAAGGACAGAGTTTCATAATTTAATTTAATTTTTAATAATGTCAGTTTCAGAAGGATAGAGTTTCGAAACGTCAGAGTGTCTGAAGGACAGAGTTTCATAAAGTCATAGTTTCTGAAGGACAGTTTTACATAAAGTCATAGTTTCTGAAGGACAGTTTTTCATAAAGTCATAGTTTCTGAAGGACAGTTTTTCATAAAGTTAGTTTCAGAAGGACAGTTTTTCATAAAGTCAGAATTTCAGAAGGACAGAGTTTCATAAAGTCAGAGTTTCGAAATGTAAGCCTTTAAAAGGTTCAGAGTTTTAGGTTCAAATCATATATTGTAGCCTGTAACGCGTAACGTGTGACATGTGACCGGGTATGAAATGTTACTCCCATAAATTTTCTTAATATGAAAAACGATTCTTAAGGAGTAAACTCCGGTAAAAAAAAAACTCAAAACTTACGTATGGTACGATTTATATTTTCTCCGGCACTTGGTACAATTGTACAACATGTCTTCCGTAGCCAAGTCAGTAAGATTTCTGAGACTGAAAGTGTAAATACAAATTGCATTAAATTAAAATGAACAAACGGAAAAATCAAGCTTCGATCCGATCGTATCAAGATTGTGATAGGCATTGTATAGTTAAACGAGCTTTTGCGCGCGACTTCGTCCGCGTAACTTTATAAAATGTGAAAAAATGACTTACATTTCAACCGCTGAACTAATGCGACGACAACGTCGCTTTGGAGGATGACATTGCTGTCTGTGTCGCGCATAGTCCATATGAAAACCTTGGAACGAACATTTCTTGCATTTGTAAATCTTCTTAAAACGGCGATGTATCGTTCGCCAATTTTTTTTCTCCTCAGAGTTTAGAAATTTTCTAAAACCTCCCTTTTCTTTTATTTCATTTAAATCTGCATCAATTTCACTCCCATTCTCTTGCTTTTGTACTACATCTGTCTCAGTTTTAACGATGACACCTATATTTGTGTCATCGTCTGCTTCGAAATGACTGTTAGACTTGTTAGACTTGGACGCCTCGAATAGGTGCGTCAAAACTGCGTTACAATCGTCCGACTCCTTTTTGATAACCAAGTCGTCCACGTAGAGCTCCTCGTCAATTTCCAGCTCAAAATCTTCGTCAATTTCATGTTTTATTAGACTCAAATCGAATTTAACACCGGTTTCTTTTTCGACTATATCTCGTATGTCTTCGTGGTCGACATATATTTCTTTTATAGTTTGCGAATTATCATTTGTCACTTTCGAATTTTCATCAGCGACTTCGGTTTCTTTTTCAACAATCTTCCTTGTGTATTCGTGGTCAAGATATATTTCTTTTATAGTTTGCGAAATTTCATTCGCGACTACTTTTGAGCTCTTTTGAGACTTTTTTACGTATTTTTTAGGGTCGACAAGGTTTTTATTAATTTTTATACTATCGATGACACTAAAATCTTCTTTAATATTTTCTGTCGATTCAACGTCACCTTTGCTTTCTTTTTCATTGTTTGTTTCATCGTCAGAGTCGGACGTATCTATTATTTCTATCACATTATCTCTATGAGAATTATCCTCAATCAGTATGAGATCATCGTCGTATGTCTCGTCTATTACAAGTTCATTTTGTTCGTCGTCAGTTTCATTGTTTGCGCTTTTGGAACTTTCTAAATTTTTGTTATCCGTTGAAATTTTTGTATTTTTAATAATATCATCAATAGATAAATTATGTTCTATATTAGCCTTCTTTTCAATTTCTACTTCAATTGATTTTACATTACTAATTATGTCGTTAGTACTGTCTTTGTTATTTTTGACTTTTTCAGTTATGGCGTTTTTTTGTTTATTAATTGCAGCTGAAAAAGAAAAGCCTAATAAGGCTTTTTTTTTAAAAAAAAGGTTAATTAGATAGCTAAGATAGTGGCGGTATAAGGTTTAAGTATTACTTGTAACAATTTTTGAGTCTTAATTTTAAATTAAAAAAAAATACTCACATATATCCATTAAATCGTTACTAGGCCATTTTTGTACAATAACTTTCGGTATTATAACCTGAAATAATAACAATAATAACAATAAATATCTTCACACATTCCACACAGCACAGCACCATCTAGTTCCACAGTAAGCAAGCAATGCTTGTTTGTATTATGAATACCAGACAGTTGATATACTTTAAACTCTCTTTAAATAGTTTGCTCTTGGCCAACAGCGAGCTGTGTAGCAAAGATGAGACCTATGAATGATGGAGCGAGCTCACCCAGAAGACTGAAAGAATTGGGGTTATATGAGTACTGAAATACAAACTTACCATATCGTGGAAAGTCCTGTTCCTAGTCTCTATCTTATCGTGACAAGCCTTCATGTGATATTTGGCCGAGACATCGTCCGGAAAGACGACGGGAACTGTGCAAAGGGAGCATTTGGGCACCATCGCAAAGTGTTCGCTGTGAGCCGACAGATGCTCCATTAGCATGCACTGCTTTGGCAACAACTCAGAGCATATCTGGAAACCATTATAGAGAGAATGAAAGACTGGGATTCAACACAGACATTAATATTAATAATTATCGAAACTTATAAGTTTTATAAGTGGCTTATAAGTTTTATAAAATAAGAACCCTATATTTTTTTTTCATTTCATTCATTACAAACCATAGATTTAGTATTGCTACCGTTCCGTTAGTAGATCGGCAATGCAAAAGAGAAAGATCATAGTATACGTGTATGTTAGAGTGAGACAGATAGGCAAGACCATTCACGTACACGCTAGTGTCTAATAGTGTCTTAGGGTCAGTTGTGAACGAAACAAATTCGTATATTTTTCGCAAAATCTCGTGTTTTAAAGTGCAAATTAGTGTTTAGCAGACGAGATTCATTATGGTTAAGTGTTCAGTACCTGGATGTAACTCATCTAAGCAAGAAAACCCACAAAATTGTACATTTCACAGGTAAGTACGATTGAAATATTTTGCTCTCTAGTTGCTATGTTTTAGAACTGTTACAAAAGTTTTGTACACAAATGGATGTACAACATTATCACACTTTATTTCACTATTGCTGTAAATGCATAGAAATTTGATTTAAAAAGATAACAAATACGTGAATTCTTGTTATTATTTACCAAATTTTTGTAGAGATTGACACTATCGATAACTTCTTATCGATATTGCCATAGAGTAGTAGTATATACTGAATATATTATAAATATCTCCCTAACCGGCAAAGGTATGACTTGTATGCAGCCTTATTCAACTTCGTAATATTAAATCTAAATTTGTTTTTTTTTTGAGTTCCGTAGCCAAATTAAACTGTTGTAAATATTCTTCTAGAATAATTTAAACTCTAATGTTTCAGATTTCCTCAAAATATTGAAGTCCGACAAAAATGGCTAAAAATGATAAATAGAGAAGAATGGGTTCCCAAAAAATATTCGAGTATATGCAGTAAGCACTTTGAACCAAAATGTTTTTCTCCTACAGGCGTACAAAGAGTAAAGTTACGTTCTGGTTCGATACCCACATTATTCATGCCGGTATGTTATTTCTTAATCATAATATATTTTAGTGTAAATACGTAAATTTACGCATGCCTTTGAACTATGTACTAATCAATTACTTCATGTCATTTACTGCATTTTTATCTGCATAAATTAAAATATATATATTAAAGATTATATACAAATAGGCCTAAAGAATCATAAAAATTATATATTTAAATTTATCTATTTAATTCAAAAAAAGATTATATCAAAGATTATATGAAAAAACCCACTACTGTATCTTTGCTTGTTTATATTGTACATATTATAATTATTGTTTTGATTTTTTTTTGTAATTGAGGTAGATAGTATTTAATTTAATTTTACATAATTGTTTACTTCCCCTATAGGACAGGCAAAGCCTAGTGTGGGGGACAGAAATATGATAAAACTAAAGTTGTTATGTTATTCTGAAATAGTTGTTTGTTTGTTTTGTTTGTTATTAACCTTTAACTGTTGAAGTAATAATTACAAGTTAATTACTCCTCTCCTGCACGCGACGCGTACGCTGCTACTTGAAGATCTAAGATCCAAAACAATGTCTGAAGTTTCAGGGGCTTCAAAGGAAAACATATTTCCTTTGAATTGTTTATATATTTATGTAAAAAACATAATTTGTCTTCAATATGCTTAGAAAGTTTGCCTAGATTGTGCGTAAATTGTGAGAATTGGTGCCTTAGGTTGATTATTATAAGGTTTATTAGACATTATTAAGTTTTATAAATTTTAATAAGACACGTAAGGTAATTTCTGCCAAAAAAGTGTTAACTGTAATTTAATTTTCAAAAGTAAGTCTGATTTAAATATAAAATTGTTATGTGTTATTGTTTGTTTTCTCAAATAAAATTAAAAATTAAAAAATATTTTTATTGCTTTCTAAATTTTTTTTATTTATTTATTAATTTATTAATTAATATTAAGTTATTCTATATAATACATCTGCGTCAAATCACAAGAGACGAAAAAAGACATTGCAATCTGTACTTATCGATAAATCGAAGTAAAGGCAGCAAGGCGAAGCACTATTTGTCTCGCACACATGTATATCACATGCACACTAATGTATTTCGTTTTTGGTCTCGCTCAAATAATTGCATCGCCGATCTATATACTTTATATCTATGTTACAAACATACAAAAATACAAATCTTAAAACAAATTTGTTTGTTTGTTTGTTTGCATTGAATAGGCTCCAAAACTAATGAACCGATTTGAATAATTCTTTCACTGTTGCAAAGCTATATTATCAGCGAATAACTTAGCACATATTTTATAAGGTTACGCGCACGAAGTCGCGTGCAAAAGCTAGTATAGAAGTATAGGATAGATATACATACCGGACATGTAACATCAGAATTAGCTATTTCCATATGTAATCTACAGAGTAAGGCGTTATGAAACTTTCTCGTACAGTAATGGCAATAAATCTGCCTCGTCTCTAAGGGACAAGCGTGCGACTCCAGACATACATATTTCATGCCACAATCCTTGTGCTTTTTGGGCATAAAATCTACAGGTTCATCCGAACGCACCGTATGTTGTAATAGTCTATGATTATTCATAGAGGAAGATTTGCATTTATATCCGCATATAGTGCACGTGAGAATGTCCGGTACCAAAATGTCTGGACGACTAAGTCTTGGCGCTAGGCAATTGTGTCTATAGTAAGCTGAGCAATAAGGAAAAACCTTCAGGCATGTATCGCATCTGTGCTTTTCGTGGTCCTCTACATACTTGAAACACTTCAAGCAAGATTCAGCTATTGCTACCACATTTGGTTCAGGTTTTTCGCCAATATATGCAATCATATTGCATTGTAAACCCAAAGTTTCCACTGAAACCTTCAATTTTTCATCGTGGGTCTCAATGTGATCCCTAAAAGGATTCAAACGCCACCATCCCATCGAACAAACATAGCACTTGTAAGATGTTGGTGTCTCGACAGAGGAGAATTTAGATTTATTGGTGCGAAACCAAATCAACCACTCAAGCAACGCTCGCTGTATTGCCAACTCATTCTTTGATTCTTGATGATTTTCTGCCTCCAGTCTGCCCCAAGTGTTGCCAACTTCAAGAGCTAGCTGCCTATCTGCATAGTTGGTGAGTCCATTTCCAAGGACGGAAATTGATTCCATCACTTGCCACATTCGCTTTCTGTCGATGATTTTTTGTTTCGTTTTAAATTTGTAGTCTTCCTTGTCGTTCGCTATATCAATTTGAACATCTTCAACTTTCTCTTCCTTCACTTGTTCAACGGTTACGGCAACGGCGATGTTCCTGTTGGCCTGTTTGAAATTTTTGGAGGTCACGTTCTTCATCATACTGCTCACCTCTTGTACAGAATTCTGTAATGCAATTATTTAAGGAATAAATATTAATGATTTTAAACAATCTATACTAATATTATAAAGCTGAAGAGTTTGTTTGTTTGTTTGTTTGAACGCGCTAATCTCCGGAACTACTGGTTCGAATTGAAAAATTCTTTTTGTGTTGGATAGATCATTTATCGAGGAAGGCTTTAGGCTATATAACATCACGTTGCGACTAATAGGAGCAAAGAAACAGTCGAAAATGTGAAAAAAACGGGGAAAGTTATTCATCTTTGAGGGCTTCCGTTGCGTGCGCTGCGAAAACCGTTCGAGATACCCAGATTATTCCCAAAATAACTATTCCACACGGACGAAGACGCGAGCACCAGCTAGTGTACCATACGTAGAGTTAAGATAAAGAGTAAATAGTGGTCATTAACTCTTAAATATGTATAAAATTATATTGATCTAAAAACTTAATACCTACCCCGCCTTCTACATATTTTGATAGACTCAATCTATATTTTAAGTTTTCTGTGTTTTTTTTATTTTGTGATAGATAAATAAATTCATAAATTATGGCTAACAATCAGCTTGTTCTTAGCCATAATTTATGTCAGCTTTCATACAGATTTTTTTTTTATTATTTTATTTTTATATCTGTTTTCAACTTATCATGTCTTCGACTTAGAAATCAATTTAGTGTAGTGTGATCAATAAGTTCACTTAGGGGGACCTTTGATCACTTAGCATGCAATCTAAGTGCATAAAAAAAACTTATTAGACAAACGTAGAAAACACTAGCTGTTGCACGTGACTTCGTCCGCATGACTATAAACTATGTTTGTCGCTGGTGATATAGCTTTCCAACAGTGAAAGAATTTTTCAAATCGTTCCAATAGTTTCGGAGCCTATTCAATGCAAACAAACAAACAAATCTTTCCTCTTTATAATATTAGCATAGGTTACATAAGTACAATCCTTAGAAGAGGTCTAAAACTACATCCAGCAGTGGAGACACAGGCTTCCTAGACCTAATGTTTCCTAGACTTGGCCCGAGCGAAGCTCGGTCACCCACTCTATTATATATAATTTAGGATTAGATTTTATTTTAAATATCTTATTTATAGTTTGTATTATAGATATAGTTTAGATATATTCGATCCAATTGTTATAGAAATAAAGATATTCAATAAATATTTTTGTATCATATATAATTTGTATAATATGTACTAAAATAAGTACATAGGTACCTACCTATATTACATTTTTTTTTGAAAGCTTGTCTACTACAATCGAGTTACCCTACCACGTTCTACCCACGTTTTTAATTAGGTACTTACATTATTTTCTGGTTTTAATAAATGCTTAGGTTGTGGCGTGGGTATTCCGTTTTTAAATTTTACCTTTAAAGTTAAAATGATAAAATAAAAAAAAGTGGGTTAGGTATGTTAACATAATTTTCTGGCTTTAATAAGTCATGGCGCGGCGTGGGTAATTTAGAGATAAAAAAATGCAATTATCAATCAAATATTACAAATGAAGGTAGGTTTCTAGTTAAAAATTAACTAGACACCTACATTCATATACCTACATATTTATAAAATTAATTTATAAATACCCAACCCGATACGAATAAACAAAATGGTGGCTACCTGCAGACGTAGTATTTCAATATAGTCGTCGTCCATCTCAATATCAGTTTGGTGCATTAATTTGCTTTTTCTACGCATTTTCGGCCGAGTTTGGTCCATTTTAAATCAAATTAACAATTGCAATCAACTAACTACATATCCATAAATAAAAACAATAAAAATCTGTAAACACAGGGATTTAGCACATTTCATTCAAGAACTTTACAAAATTCCTTTCGTTTCGAAGGTATGAAACAAACTCGTGTAGCGACCTTCACCACTAATTTAATCAAGACTATTTATCACATCTCTTTTTCTAACCTGGTAATTTTTAATGCGATACTAGCGCCATAAATGTTATGACAGCTAAATATACATTTAGTAGTATTATAAAGGAATAGCCTCTACAATTTTGTCGGTAGTTTAATTAAAATCTTAGAAATAAATGTAATAAAACAATAAATGAATCGTATATTGCATTTTATTTGATAAGTAATAGGCGTTAGTGATTTGGAAATTGAAAATAACATATTTAAAGACAACCTGTAAATATTATCTTATTCTGTGGTTCTCGATACTAAATAAAATACCAAAGAGGTTGATCAACACAAAAGTAAAACTGCAAACTATTATTCCCATCTCGGCACCTACGAATTTATTGTAAGGTACAGTCGTAAAGATATGGAAATAATAGAAACATCTTTTTAACGTTTTACAAGATTATTCTTTACTTTTGAGCGAAAATTAGCTTCTACCGTTATTCATAAATCGACCAGAATGGCGCTAGTGTAGGATTGTTGGATTTATATGATTGGTTGGTTTCGTAGTCCATGAAACCACTGTAAATAAAATCCTACATAAGCGTCTATTACACTATTCAATTTAAGGGATTCAATTTAGAGACCTTGGTAGAGAGTTCGACGTTTCAATTTGATTTCTAAATCGTAGTGTTTAGAAATCAAATTGAAGGATCTTCAATTTCTCCAAATCTAATCCGATCTGTTTCTAACTGCGATCACACTATCCGATTTCCTAGATTGGACTGTAAGAAATCGAATAATGTAATGGTAGCATAACACTTTTTCATGTATAGAGTTGGGCCTCCTTCTATTCTCAATGGTTATAACGTTGTTGTCAGTGGTTGTAACTTGGTTGTAACTGGTTGTAACTGTGGTTGTAACCATCTACGTTGAGTCTGTGGTTGAGTTGAGCATTCGTTCCTCGGTATTGTTCTGTTCTGTCCACTGACCATGTATACCACTCATGGATCTCTTATAATAAGGAATTATTAATTGAATTTAAAATGCGAGCCGAGAAGGATATGTAGCAGAGAAGCCGTGTGTCCCTAATAATGTGACAATAGGATTTTTGTTATGTGCGACAAATTAAATGTTGTAATATACATATACATAGTAGTAGTTTCTTACAAATATTTTTAAAATTATAAATATGAATTAACCAACACTTTTACCAATTGTAATTTTCGCATTGTTTATTTTATTGCTTGTAATAGTTTCGCACCAAATGTACATAATCAAAGACAATAATCATATCCACTGACGCTACTATATGGACATTTACCGTAAATCACTCATAAATCATCGGCAAAATTCGCGCCATTTATTGGTCGCTTTTATAATTTGCCGTAGCACGGCACGGCACGGCATGTTATTACCGTCACGGCAAGATAGGAAAGCAAAATGTATGTAATTGTATGCAGACGCTTTTAATTTATCATTCACGGCACGGCGTCGACGGCCACAAAAATACTCGAGACGCCCACGGTATTACCGTGCCGTGCCGTGCTGTGCTACGGCAAATTATAAAAGCGACCATTGCAGTCAGTGTCATTCGGCCAAGGAATATAGTACTTTCTAAGCATTCGGCTGACTGACGTCTGATGCGCTAGGGCGGGTATTCAAATTCAAGTTAGAGAGAATTCAATTCGAGTTAACTCGAGCTTAATCCAAATCGAGTTAGTATGTATTATTTACATCCAGTTGACACATCACTAAAAATAAAATTTGACAGCAGCCTGTCCATTGATAATGATAACTGATAAGTAAATATGAATCAATCTTAGAGCAATCAATACACAGACACACAGTCAGTTTGTTTTGTTTGTATCCAATAGTATTGGAAATTGGAATATCCATGAACCTTTTTCTAAGTTCATATTTGTAGTGTACTGCACGTGTACTGCGTTGAGTAAGTAATCACGTAAGTAATCTATTTAGTTAGTGATAAGTTCATAAGTTGAGTTGACAAAAGTCCACCGAGAAAAATCAAATTGTGAATGAAATTCCCGTGAACATAGGCCAGTTAGTTTCGTTCGACCCTAAATATGAATTCTAAACATGTCGCAAAAATCTTGCTGTGTGCCTGAATGTCCAATAACTGCAGAAGATGGTGAGTAGAAGTTGTCTTTTGTTTTCGTTTTTAATTCATGCTAAGATAGCCTATAAGACGTGGATTATACAATATTATATAAAGGAACGGGGTGAGCGTTCCGATTTCAATAAAACAATTCCAATAGATTTAGGCAAAAATACATACATTTATTAATCGATATCATTTTATCGTTTTACATCGGAGAAAATAACCACCAGTACAACCTCTTGGAGAAAATAATACTCCAAGAGGTAAATTACCGATTAATTGATTAAAATAATACATAAACTTTGTAATATTATATAACAGAAAGATACAACCTGGTTTTCCTTATAGTCAATAATACATTTGATACTTTTAGACTTCGCTTTACTATTAACATTTTCACAAATTGTACGTCTTCACGGTGATAATAAATATAAAAGACAAGACTTGTGCGCCGCGGCCATGCCGCGGCTTGCAACCTCTTTTTCTTAAATATAACCTCTCCCCGCTAATAGATCTACCCGTAAGCACCGTGTACATTCCGTTGAGTTGCCCTTTATGAAAATATATATCTGTCAAACCTACATTAATAATACTGTGTCCTAACAATTATAAAAATGTTTATACTGTGTTGGCTTCCTAATAAATAAATAACAAATACCTATATTTGAGTACTTAGGTATTGTCTCAATATTTTACATCTTTAGTTTGCAGCCGCTTCTGCATACCTCAGTGATAACAGGGTGTGCAAAAGCCAGTTCTCACTTCTCGAATATCAGACCCCTCAAAATGTAAATACGCTTCTTTGGTATCTAGGTATTAAATAGTCAGGTGTTGTTAGCCTTGTAGTTAGCTGGTTGGGATGGTTTTTAAGTCTGTTTCTAAATTCAAATTCAAAAACCAAAGATTGGTATCGCTGCGCTTGACTAGATAGAGCGCTATACAATCGGATCGCTATCGGAGCAATAAGCTCCGAAAACGTGGCAACTTTTTATTGTAGTGTGTAAAAAACCGTCACTTTTTACCCAGTTTTATTATATTTTTACACAGTTTCACTACGCAATCTGGTATTTTATTATGCCTAAAATTTAATAAAACATTCGGCACGTACACATCACAGACAGTTTGCAGTGTGACTGGCTCGGGTACTATTTTATGCCGCATTTTACAAGTACGACGGGGGTATCTAGTCAAGCGCAGCGAGACCAATCATTCATCTATGTTCAAATCATTTATTTACGAGTGACATGGGTTAATGAACCAGTTCTTATTGGCTTGAATATGCCACCTCATGCACTGCCACGTCTGGCGTGTAAAATCATAGTTATTATTATTACATATAAGATAATAATAATAATAATTGTAAAATTATATTTTATCATAATCATATTGTAAAAAAATTAAATTTAAGATGATGAGGCAGCCAAAGCTGTGATTTCTTCTTTGACTGTATTCACCCTAAGTATATTATGGACTTCAGCGTTTCACAACACGTTTGGTCTAGTGGCTAGTAACCCTAGCTGTTAACCAAGCGGCCGCGGGCTCGAATCCCGCTAGGGGAAAATGTTTAACATTTTACCTTTGTACCTGAGTCATGGATGTTTTGTATTTATAATATGTATGTATTTACAAAAAAAAAGTATTGTATGTAGTATATCAACCATCTGAGGGCCTACTATCAACTCTTAAATGATGCAAAAACGAGTGAGTAAACGAGATGGCGCAATACATGAAGTAAGGCGACATCTCCCTCACTCAATCGTCTTTGCATCGCTTTAAGAGGTGATAGTACGGCCTCTGGTATCTATAATACAAGCATTAAGTTGCTTACTTTGGAACTAGATGGTGCTGTGTGGAATGTGTGAATATATTTATTTATATTTATATATTTTTTTACTAAAGACTTTTCAGTAAAGAATTCTGAAATATTTGGATGATACTCAAGCTTGAGTCACAGGCTGCTGTGACTGCTGAAAGATCAGCACTAATTGAGCACTTAATTTTGACTACAAATATTGCAAATGGAGTTTAGAATCTCCATCTGCAATAATGGCACTTGACCGTTCGTCACATTATGCTGTCATAGTTTTTCACCCTGCGTTTGAATCTTTGACGTTACGGGACCAAACCCTACTAACATCGGTTTTGACTGTTTGCTTGCTATTATTATCTGCATATTTAACACATGAAACTTTTTTTCTTCCAGCTGCAATTTATAAACAAGAAGACACAATAACTGATAAAGACGTAACAAACATAAATATTTCAATGAATAGAAAAAGTGGAGTTTGTTCCAATAGTACTCACAATTACTTAAATGACGAATACAGTGAACTTACAAAAGACAAAACTTACAATGATGATCAGAAAGTATATATAGAGATAGAGACAGAAATGGATCTATCACACTTTGAGGACAACAAGAATTGTAATAAGCGAGAAAAAGAAAAAAGAAAAAAGAGTGTTGAATTGGTTAAACAAGTTAGCGAAGATTATGGCACCCGCAACAGTTCTGTTGGCAATAATCTAAAAATTAAAAACGTTAACCCTAAAGTATACACTAAAAGGTCGAAAAAGAGCGAAGAAGTTACGAATAATAGATTGAAAATCACAAATAATGATTTAAAGATTGAAATAGAAACAGACATTAACAATGAAGAGAAACAGAAGATTATTGAGAACGAAGCGGGTGTAAAAGTGGATTTAAGCATAGTAAAACAAGAAGTAGACAATGGGTTTCATATGCAAATAAAAGAAGAGCAAAATAAAGTTGATGATTTGGAAATAAAGAAAGAAGTTGATGATTGCAATGAGGTTTCCAAACTGGAATGCGATTTTGAGGCAGACGATGACACTAACATTGGCGCCATCATTGCCGAGACCAAGACAAGAGTGGAACCGAAGCCGAAGGATGATATTCAATGTGCTGTGGATTCAAATGTTCTCATTAGAAATTTAAGAACAATATCTGGAGAGAATACGTTTAGAATGGCGAAAAGGAAGACATGTCATAGGTAGGGGGGTGTTGGACAGACTATAAGAAGAATATGGGGAAAACAGTAAATTGAAACACAATTGTATACAAAATAAACACAAGCAACCCCAGACGGTTTACGGGGACAAAATAGGAATCTTATAATATCTATAGTATAGTATTATAGTATCTTAATACCGTCACAACGACACTTTCAAAATAAAATTGCATCCCGAGTGAAGCCGGGAGCGGTTCGCTAGTATAAAAATAATAAAATTATATTTAACATTTTCAGAAAGACTCTTGATAAGCCTTCCGGAGATACTTACAACTGTAGCAAGTGTTTGCGTATATTTGAATCTTTCAATAGGTAAGTGTATCGTCATTTTCATTTTTAATGTGTTTATTTTTCGAAGTTCGTTGCCCGAAGCTAAAGAGGGATGTTATAAGTTTATCTGTGTTTCTGAGTTTTTTTCTTTTTCCCAATCTCAAAAGTGCCCAAAGTACCCAAAAAGTGTTGAATTTCAAAATTAAACCTCACTGAGCGTCACGTGACGGTCACACGAGTTTAGTGCTTTTCCCCTATACTAAAAGTGCCCAAAGTACCCAAAAAGTGTTGAATTTCAAAATTAAACCTCACTGAGCGTCACGTGACGGTCACGCGAGTTTAGTGCTTTTCCCCTATACTAAAAGTGCCCAAAGTACCTAAAAAGTGTTGAATTTCAAAATTAAACCTCACTGAGCGTCACGTGACGGTCACGCGAGTTTAGTGCTTTTCCCCTATACTAAAAGTGCCCAAAGTACCTAAAAAGTGTTGAATTTCAAAATTAAACCTCACTGAGCGTCACGTGACGGTCACGCGAGTTTAGTGCTTTTCCCCTATACTAAAAGTGCCCAAAGTACCCAAAAAGTGTTGAATTTCAAAATTAAACCTCACTGAGCGTCACGTGACGGTCACGCGAGTTTAGTGCTTTTCCCCTATACTAAAAGTGCCCAAAGTACCTAAAAAGTGTTGAATTTCAAAATTAAACCTCACTGAGCGTCACGTGACGGTCACACGAGTTTAGTGCTTTACCCCTATACTAAAAGTGCCCAAAGTACCCAAAAAGTGTTGAATTTGAAAATTAAACCTCACTGAGCGTCACGTGACGGTCACACGAGTTTAGTGCTTTTCCCCTATACTAAAAGTGCCCAAAGTACCTAAAAAGTGTTGAATTTCAAAATTAAACCTCACTGAGCGTCACGTGACGGTCACACGAGTTTAGTGCTTTTTCCCTATACTTTAAGTGCCCAACGTGCCTAAAAAATGTTCAATTTCAACATTAAATCTTACTGAGCGTGACGTGACGGTCACGCGAGTTTAGTCCTTTTCCCTATACTAAAAGTGCCCAACGTGCCTAAAAAAACATACATAATTTTACATAAATTTTCGAATTAAAATTAGACAGATATCTAGAAAAAACTGCATCGATTGTTGTTCCATAACTTCCGTTCGCCTTGCCCGATCACACTTTTCGTAACGCTTACGTCACGCGTTCGCCAGCTTACTCCCCAAGTCAAGCGTGCGTAAAGAAGTTTCACTTCAAAAACGAGTGTGCTTATGACCACACGACTGAAGTGAAACTTCTTTCGCTCCATCTGTATATATATATATATATATATACATATATGTGTGTACAATATATACATGTATACACATATACATATATTAATTTTCTACAAATATTTAAATTTATTTCATGTTTTCATTGGTAAATTAATATTTTTGCATAGATCTTCTATTTTTATTCATCATTTTCATTATTGGATACATCAGTAATTACTGTGGTTGATTGTAAAACCGAGACAATAGGCTTATGGTATGAGAAATAAGATACATAAATTTTCGAATTAAAATTAGACAGATATCTAGAAAATGTGCGCGCGCACTGCTGTCTCTTGCTTATATCCCCCACATAACTTCCGTTCGCCTTGCCCTATCACACTTTTCGTAACGCTTACGTCACGCGTTCGCCAGCTTACTCCCTAAGTCAAGCGTGCGTAAAGAAGTTTCACTTCAATAACAAATTATGGAAAGAAGTGATACAGACTCTGAGTATGAAAGCGGTGCTCCAGGACCACCAACTAAGAAGAAATTACGTACGGAAATTGTGCACAAAAAGTGTGTGACAACAGATTCAAAGCAAGATTTGAAATCTAGTGAGACCCAATCAACTGATAATGAATCACGAAGGTGAGTACGTATCTTATACTAGTTGCTGGCGTCGTAGCGTCATATGCAGCGTTGCTTCATCCTTAACTATTTTCTCCCTCTACTAATACGCGGCATTCTACTCTCGACATTGGGGCGCGTTTGATTCTCTGTCCTTTTCTTGTCTCTCTTTCTCTTTTTCTCTCGCTTTTTCCTTGTTACTCTTCCGTATTTTGGCCTCACGTTTCTACAATTTACTTCAGCAAAGTTTTAAAATAGGATAACATAAAATTTAACTAATACGTAAATTATAAAATACTTATCAATTGTAGAGGTTTACCATTACAAATAATTGGTGACATCGTGATTGAACATGACAATAATCAAATGGAAGTTGATGATGGAAATCTCACTATAGATCATGTACAAAAACCGAGACAAATTATTGGAGTTAGGTAAATTAATTTTTGAAGTGAAACTTCTTTACGCACGCTTGACTTGGGGAGTAAGCTGGCGAACGCGTGACGTAAGCGTTACGAAAAGTGTGATCGGGCAAGGCGAACGGAAGTTATGTGGGGGATATAAGCAAGAGACAGCAGTGCGCGCGCACATTTTCTTTCTCTCTTCCTCTCATAGCCAAATACGTGCATGATTTATGATATGATATGTAGTTTTATGATGATATATGTAGTTGTATGATGATGATATCTGTATGTATATATATATGTATATATATATACATACAGATGGAGCGAAAGAAGTTTCACTTCAGTCGTGTGGTCATAAGCACACTCGTTTTTTATTTTTATTTTACTTTTATGATCATTCATGACTCTAATATTAATTTACTAAATTTACCAAACTAAAATAATGGAATTATAGGTTGAATAAAGTGCCAAAAACTTCTGCAGAACGTGGTCGAGAATTCAGAGCACGAAAAGCACTACTTAAACAACAATGTAAGCAACAACAGGAACCAGATGCAATAGTTGAAATTGCTACAGAAGATATTCAAAGTGCTGGTCCATCAGAAAAAAATCAAGTTCCTGAACCCTCTGAAATAACGAAAATAGAAAAAAGAGCAAAGTCTGCAGAGGCAACACGGCGATGGAGAGAGAAAAAAAAAGGCGTTAGTGAGTCATCAAAAAAACAGGCAAAAACTGCAGCTCAACGCATGCGAGAATACCGAGAGAGAAAAAAATTGTAAATATTAATTTATATATAAAACTTATGTCATTGAAGGCTCGTAGAATTCTTATTTACATTTTCTTACTTAGAGCAAAGAAAATACTGTTGGAGCAGCAAAGTGATCAAGATTTAGATGCTATAGTCAGTACATCATCATCACAAGTGAATCAAAGGGCTGGTCCATCAACAATAAACAGCATATCCGCAGAGCTAACTCGAATAGGGAATTCACAATCACAGCAACAAATTGAAGGATCAGAACGTACACGAGAATATCGAATTGTAATTATTATTGAAATTATATATGTTGTGTTGTTGATAAAAAAAATTTAGGCTCATATTTTATGTTTTAATATATATCTTTTTCTGTTCATAGTAATAATCCATCGGGAAATAATGAAGAACAATCAGATCTCTGTGATTTAACTTTGAAGTACGACGACATTCTAAAACATAAAAAGGCTCATGAAATTTTCGATCGAAAATTTCGGAAAAATCCATTTGGTTATTCATGTACAGTCTGCGATAGATTATGGTTTAAAAATGACTTAAAAAAGGCATCTGACAATTATGAAGATCTATTGAAGAAAATAACGGTAAGAAATAATATTATTTTTAAATAATAATATCGAAGTATGCACATACTTTATCACTATGAAGAAATTAACAAAAATAAATTTTATAATTTCCAGAATATCAACAACATTAACGATGCAATGATTTGTTCGACATGTAAAGTTGCTCTTGACAAACAAAATATTCCAATATTGTCAACGTACAATGGATTTAAATATCCAGAAATTCCTGCACATTTACCGAAACTTGACCTAGTTACGGAAAGATTAATTTCTCCTCGTCTCCCATTTATGCAGATACGAAGACTACGGCATGTGCATGGGCAATTTGGTATATACGGTCAGGTTATCAATGTGCCAGTATCTGTGGATACAATGGTGAATCAACTTCCAAGAGATATCAGCGATGATCATTGCATCTATGTTCATATAAAAAAGAAACGAATCCACAAGTCGAGCTATTTACAAGGATTAATTAATAAGAAAAATATTAAAGCATGGTTACAATATTTGGTAAACACGCCTCTTTATACTTACTACAATATCACAATTAATAATGGATTCCTCAGTGATGATGATGAAGAAACTCAACGAATAAGTAACATAGATGAAGTCAGTGAAGATATTCCCATCGAGGAGAGTCTTACAGCTCAGCAACATACTCTTCTGTGGAACGACGAAAAATATTTAAGAATCGCACCTGGAGAATACAATATTCCTCGTAGTTTATTATTCGATGAACACGCGGAAGAATTGTCATTTCCAACTATCTATTTGGGACAATTTAGAACATTTAAAGAAAACATTAGAGCTACACCATTCATGATGGCTTCCAGTGAATTGCGTCGTACTGACCGTCGTGCAATTACTCCGTATCATTTGTTGTATATCGCTGTGAAGATTATGAGACTGCGGATTCGAGATTGTTTGACTGTGGCATTCAAGCAT
Organism: Synanthedon tipuliformis; assembly: GCA_947623395.1. Taxonomy (NCBI): domain Eukaryota; kingdom Metazoa; phylum Arthropoda; class Insecta; order Lepidoptera; family Sesiidae; genus Synanthedon; species Synanthedon tipuliformis. Next base: position 3,225,513 of record OX392437.1, read on the forward strand.
ATTGGTCCTAATACCAACATAACAAGAGAACAAATCCAATCAGATGAGTACATCAACAATTGTATTGAATCGAATCTTGCTTTTCTACGTTCAATACCAAATTCAACTTGGTATTGGGCACAAAGAAAAAAAGATCTTTTTGCAATGATTCGACAGAATGGCAGACCAACAGCTTTCATGACACTTAGCGCCAATGAAATAGGATGGACGGATCTGATACAGCTGTTGTATAAATTGGCAAACAAGGGAGCGGACATTTCAGAGCGTGTTGCGTCGGAACTAAGTTTCATTGAAAAAAGCACACTTATCAACGAAGATGCTGTGACTTGCGCTATCTACTTTAATAAATTGGTTAATGTATTGCTCACAATATTACAATCCAAAGAATGTAGTCCTTTCGGTCGCTACAGAGTTGTTGAATACTTTAAACGTATTGAATTCCAGCATCGCGGAAGTCCACATGCACATATTTTACTGTGGCTTGAAAATGCTCCAGATAATATGATTGATGAAAATAACAGTGAAGTAATACATTTAATAGACAGTTTAGTATCAGTTTCAGCATCTCAAGCATCAGGAAATATCAAATTACAAACTCATAAACACACATTCACATGCTATAAGAAGATAGTTGCTAATAAACCACAAAAATGCAGATTTGAAGCACCTTTTATGCCATGTCGCAAAACATTGAATCTTACACCGATGCAAAAAACAGACGAACATTTTCAACAATATGCTAAGAAATATGCTGAAATCAGATCCAATTTAGAAATTACAGATTACAATAATATTGATGACTTTTACTCAAAAAATAATATTCAATCGGACGATGAATACCGCAACATACTTCGTGCTGGAATTACGAGACCCAAAATATTTTATAAACGCAGTCCCACAGAAAAATGGCATAATCCATTCAACCCCTTTGTTTTCAATATTCTAAGGTCGAACATGGATTTCCAAATTATCACTGAGGAGTATTCCTGTGCTGCCTATGTTGTTGAGTATGTGAACAAAACTAATAGAGGTGTTAGTAACTTACAACGAAAAATTATAGAAATAATGAATGAACATCCCGAGTTCGATATAGTGGATATTACGAGAAAAATGAGTGTAGATATGTTGAATAGTGTAGAGATGAGTAGTCAAGAGGCCGCTTGGTATCTGCTCAGAGAGCCAATGTCAAAGAGCTCAGTTGTTGTCATTTATATAAACACAGTGTGGCCAATTGAACGACAAAGAATTCGAAAGACTCAAAAAGAATTAAGTGAACTTGACGAAAATTCCACAGAAATTTGGAAGGAAGATTGGTTTGATAAATATCAACGACGACCCGATGAATTGAATGACATTACTCTAGCACAATTTGTTTCTAAATATTATAAAAACAAAAATGGTGTTTACGCTGAGAGAATAGTGCCCAAAGTTATTCGATTTCGAAATTATGATATTGCACAAGACTACAATGAATATAGACGAGAAATGGTTACGTTACACATTCCATTTAGAAATGAAGATGCTGAAATTTTAGCTGAAATGAAATTTATCAATATCTACGATGAAAATGAAGCACTAATTTTGGAAAGAAGAAAAGAATTTGAATCAAACTTAGATGTCGAGAAAGCGATTGAAATCTGTCGACAATTGTGCCGTGAAGACGGGAATCCAGACGATGATGAGACTGAAATTCAAGATGTTGCGAATCGCTTTCCAGAGCCCAATCCTTTTCAACAATTGTATTGTGATCCAAATGCAGACGTTAATATAGATCTTCACTTAGCAACATTGAGTAAGTTAGGTGTTATTGCGAAGAAGAAAGAAAATATTATGGAACTAAATCAATTCTGTCAACTAATGAGATCTGCAAATGAAAAACAAAAAGAATTCCTTCTTCATGTTATCGACCACGTCCTATCCTCAAATTCATCACCACTACAAGTATTCTTTACTGGACCTGCTGGATGTGGAAAAACTTTTACCATAAAACTTGTAATGGAAATTTACAATAGATATTCAAATAATGATGGATATTGCAATTCATACATCACATGTGCATCCACTGGCAAGGCTGCAGTTGCTATCGACGGATCGACCGTACACACTGCGTTGAAAATATCGCTATCAAAACTTCTTCCATTATCAACAGAGACAGCAAATCAATATCGTACACTGTTCAGATATGTAAAAGTCTTGATCATAGATGAAGTGAGCATGATTGGTGCAGAATTATTAGCTCAAATTGATGCTAGACTAAAGCAAATAACAGGGAATTTTGAAACGAATTTTGGTGGATTAGACATGATTTTCATTGGTGATTTACGACAACTGCCACCTGTTCGCGCAACACCGATATATAAACAGCCAAAACAGCGTATGGCAGGACCAGTACTATGGCGAGGATTAAAATTTTACCAGTTGACAGAAGTCATGCGACAATGTAATGCAATATTTTCAACATTACTCACGAAAATCGGTAATGGCATGATATTAACAGATGACGAATTAGCAATTATTGAATCGCGATTCTTTACAAAGGAGCAGGCTGATCAATTATGTCCACATGGAATTCGTCTCTTTCTTACTAATAATTCCGTCAATGAATACAATAATACAATATTGCAACGTGCAGATAATAAAATAGCATCAATAGCAACGGATTTATTTTTTGGATGTCAAAGTACTGAACAGGAAGCTTTTCTCAAACAAAAATTACACAAAATGTCAGTTATCGATACTGGCGGTTTACCGTACGAAATTGTTTTCGTTCTGTACAAATCGTACATTATCACCACAAACATTGATGTATCAGATGGATTGGCAAATGGTGCAGTTGGTAAATTGGTACATATTGAACAAAACGAACAAAATGACACGAGTATGGTTAACTTTTGAGAATTCACGAAAAGTTGGTGAAAAACTTCGACGAAAAGCTTTCGCTTACGTTGCGACACATAATATTGATAAACATGCCGTCCCAATAGAACGCAGAACATCTACCATTGCTATGAATAATAACAAAACAATAAATGCAAAACGAAATCATTTTCCTTTAGTATCAGGATGTGCCATGACAATTCACAAATCTCAAGGTGGAACATTCAATGAAGTTGTTTACGAATATCAAAGGACTCATTCTCTATCATTACTATATGTTGCTCTATCACGAGTTACCAGTATTGACGGACTCTACATAGTACCAAAAGACAATGATAATAGATTTTATCATGGCCGAAAAAATGATACATCGATCATACCTTTACAAGATGAATTTCGCCGATTATCATTGAACACATTGTCAACAATAGGTAGAACGATCCTTGATTTCATGAATGACAGAAAAAAGTTGTCCATGGTTACTTTCAATTGCCAAAGTCTCAGAAAACACGTGTCGGACTTGAGCGATCCCGCAATTAATTCAAGCAATATTCTGTTTTTATCAGAAACCTGGTCAAATGACGATGAAAATATTGACATCCCGAATTTTGATTGTATTGCGAAATTTAAGCGTAAAAATGTTAGATCAGCAGGAGTGGCAATTTATCAGAAATCAAATGATACCTCGAATATAGTAACTTCGAACATGGACATTCTATTACGACATATTCGTGAAGTCGATATTGGTCAATCATCAATTGGTGATATATGTGCTGCTCACTGTGTTTTGGACGATGGAACAAACATCATAATGGCAGTTGTTTACATTTCGTCCAATAACACAGTTAATAATATCATAAAATTTATATACAGAAGACTTATGATTTACGGTCGAGTAGGTTCTGAAGAATTAGGAGAAAACTATCATACGTTGCCACTAATTTTAGCAGGAGATTTCAATATTAATTTCGCGTATGAAGATGGACAACTCTTGGTAAACTTTCTACGAGATAAATTAGAACTACAAATAAATAATAACCGTAATGAGCCAACTACAAGACATGGAACAACAATCGATGCAGTTTTTTCTAGATATCTGTCTAATTTTAATTCGAAAATTTATGTATCTTATTTCTCATACCATAAGCCTATTGTCTCGGTTTTACAATCAACCACAGTAATTACTGATGTATCCAATAATGAAAATGATGAATAAAAATAGAAGATCTATGCAAAAATATTAATTTACCAATGAAAACATGAAATAAATTTAAATATTTGTAGAAAATTAATATATGTATATGTGTATACATGTATATATTGTACACACATATATATATATATATATATACATACAGATGGAGCGAAAGAAGTTTCACTTCAGTCGTGTGGTCATAAGCACACTCGTTTTTGAAGTGAAACTTCTTTACGCACGCTTGACTTGGGGAGTAAGCTGGCGAACGCGTGACGTAAGCGTTACGAAAAGTGTGATCGGGCAAGGCGAACGGAAGTTATGGAACAACAATCGATGCAGTTTTTTCTAGATATCTGTCTAATTTTAATTCGAAAATTTATGTATCTTATTTCTCATACCATAAGCCTATTGTCTCGGTTTTACAATCAACCACAGTAATTACTGCTGTATCCAATAATGAAAATGATGAATAAAAATAGAAGATCTATGCAAAAATATTAATTTACCAATGAAAACATGAAATAAATTTAAATATTTGTAGAAAATTAATATATGTATATGTGTATACATGTATATATTGTACACACATATATATATATATATATATACATACAGATGGAGCGAAAGAAGTTTCACTTCAGTCGTGTGGTCATAAGCACACTCGTTTTTTTTTTTTTCAGATACGTGAGCCATTTCTTTTTGCACGACATTAAGCCTAACGCTTGTCCGCTGTGCGAAACTTCCTACGAGAGTGTTAAACCACTTTGCAATCACATTCGAAATGTCCACATTGCAAAAAGTTTCGTCTCTTTGAGGCTTTTGAATCACGAGTTTGTGAGTATATTGCGGAGCTTTTTTTATATTGTTACACAGTGTTAAATCACAGCATACTTATTTCCTACAGTAGGCCGACGCCTTTGATGTTGGGCGATGCCGCCGCCTGTGTAGGTATTTAAAAATTACGGAAGGGTTGACACAAATTAAGTAATATAAAATGTGCTCAAGTACCTATTTCTTCATCGTGCGGAAATTGATGAAAGCTCAGTTCTTTATTTATGAGAGATAAAGATTTGCACGCACTAACAGCACATGCCGTATGCACCATTTTGATTTCATATAATAAATTAAAATCTGAAAGACGCGATAGCCCTGGAATATTTATCCCAAGCTACTAAGAACGACGAAGTATGCAGCTTGGGCGCGTCCCACTCGCGCCTCACCCCTCACGCCCCGCACGATTGCCCTGTCTCTGTCTAGACGTCTCCGTCGGCCTACTGTACGAAATAAGTATGCTGTGGTTATACATCGTGTACATTATATATATATATATATATATATATACTTTTAGGACAAAATGAAAACGTACAAGTGTATAGTGTGTGAAGATATAGTGATTAAAAAGCACTGTTTCAACCACTGGGAGAAGCATTACAATATAGAAGCCTCCGGCCAACGTTTGGGCCTAAAGCTTCTGGATTTAGACGACGTAGACGAGAAACTCGAGAATACATTCAGTGCAAAAGTTACAAAGAAGTTCAAGGGTAAGTAAGTAAATAAGACACATCTATACTGTTTACCATTTTTTTTAATGTATACACAGTACTGACGTGCCGGATATCCGTATCCGCGGATATCCGAGGGAGAAGAACGATCTGTATCCGTTATGTTTGACCTTATTAATTTTTATTTCATAGATGATATTCTATATATAAGTTTAGGTAGGTACTAAAGCAATGAAAAACTATGTGCCTAAAAAATTATGTTGAATTTCAACATTAAACCTCACCCGGTCATGCGAGTTTAGTGCTTTTCCCCATACCAAAAGTGACCAAAATGCCTAAATTTTTTTTTATTTCAACATTCAACCGCACTGAGCGTGCGTGACGGTCACGCGAGCTCAGTGCTTCCCCATACCAAAAGTGCCCAACGTGCCCAAAAAATATGTTGAATTTCATCATTCAACCTCACTGAGCGTGACGTGACCGTCATGCGAGTTTAATGCTTTCCCCCATACTAAAAGTGCCCAACGTGCCCAAAAAATATGTTGCATTTCAACATTAAAGCTCACTGAGCGTGATGTGACGGTCACGCAAGACTAGTACTTTTCCCCATACCAAAAGTGCCCAAAGTGCCTAAAAAAAAGGTTTAATTTCAACATTCAACCTCACTAAGCGTGCCGTGACGGTCACGCAAGATTAGTACTTTTCCTCATACCAAAAGTGCCCAAAGTGCCTAAAAAAGGTTTAATTTCAACATTCAACCTCACTAAGCGTGACGTGACGGTCACGCAAGATTAGTACTTTTTCCTCATACCAAAAGTGCCCAAAGTGCCTAAAAAAAGGTTTAATTTCAACATTCAACCTCACTAAGCGTGACGTGACGGTCACGCAAGATTAGTACTTTTCCTCATACCAAAAGTGCCCAAAGTGCCTAAAAAAGGTTTAATTTCAACATTCAACCTCACTAAGCGTGACGTGACGGTCACGCAAGACTAGTACTTTTCCCCATACCAAAAGTGCCAAAACCTCCTTTTTTTCTAGATCTTAATAGATTTCCTTAAATAGACGTTTCCCAATTTTTTGCAGGAATGAATGATACCGAAAAGGACGCCATGATTATTGATAAAGGCACTTGTGTCAATAGTGATCCACAAAATAGTATTGAAATTAATGTTGATAATGAAAAAAAATCAAACGCTGAGACTCTTGATTTAAATCGAGGTGTAATTGAAGATACCAATGAAGACATAGAGGGAAAGCAACACAACAGTAATGGCGGCGATGCCTTAAGACATACTGTGGACCACGAAATGAAATGCTACGACAGTGGTGAAGATACGGACGCTGTGGTTGTGGTACAGGAGGAAGTCAGGCCCGATTTACATTTAAACAAGTACGGTAGCTTGAACAGGTAAATTGAACTTAGGCTCAGAGGGCCTACTATCACTCTTAAAACGAACGCAAAAACGAGTGAGTAAACGAGATGGCGCAATACATGATGTAAGGCGACATCTCCCTCACTCAATCGTCTTTGCATCGCTTTAAGAGGTGATAGTACGAGTCCTGAGGGCCTACTATCACCTCTTAAAACGATGCAAAAACGAGTGAGTAAACGAGATGGCGCAATACATGATGTAAGGCGACATCTCCCTCACTCAATCGTCTTTGCATCGCTTTAAGAGGTGACTGGGCCTTTAGACAAGTGGCATTCGCTCCGTAGCGATTCGTTTCGAAAGAATAAAAAATGTATGGGATGTGTCACGTGATCACGCGTTTTAAATTGTTACTTTGACTAAGGCCCCAGTTCATTTATATGTATCCGTACTAATATTATAAATGTGAAAGTTTGTATGGATGTTTTGTAACTCTTTCGCGCAAAAACTACTGAACCGATCACCGTGAAATTTTGCATACAAGTTGTCATTTACAGTTCTGTGAACAAAATTATTATTATTCGTTCCTTTTTCTTGCATTAAATTATATTATGCTCGAATTTGTTCATTCACAGTACTGAAACCAGTCGATTACCAACAAACAATAATGAGCCAAAAACTTCGGCTGCTCGACAGCGAGATTACAGATTTAGACTGAAAGAAGAAAGATCTGCTGTACCTAAAAAGCGGAAAGAAAACAGTAGGCCTACGCCGGCCGTAAAGTCAGCGGCGGAGCGTCAAAGAGAATACAGATTGAGAAAGAAAAATAAAAAAAATGTCAACGCAGAGTCAACCCAAGTTATTGCTAGACATATATTTGTGGAAGAACCGGTGGATTTATCACATGTTTGGTAAGTTACTTAATGGCATAGATAAATGATTGGTCTCGCTACGCTCGACTAGATACCGCCGCTGTACTTGTAAAATGCGACAAAAAATACTACGCCGATTTCGGCGTACCCGAGCCAGCCACACTGCGAGCTGTCTGTGACGTGTACGTGCCGAATGAATGTTTTATTAAATTTTGAGCCAAAGATAATTGATTGGTCTCGCTGCGCTCGACTAAATAGAGCGCTATACAAAAACGATAGCTCCGAAAATGTGGCAACTTTTTATTGTACCTAGTGTGTGTAAAAAATCGTCACTTTATCACTTTTTACCCAGTTTTATTATATTTTTACACAGTTTCACTATGTACGCTAACTGGTATTTTATTATGCCTAAAATTTAATAAAACATTCGGCACGTACACATCACAGACAGTTTGCAGTGTGACTGGCTCGGGTACGCCGAATTCGGCGTACTATTTTATGCCGCATTTTACAAGTACGACGGCGGTATCTAGTAGAGCGCAGCGAGACCAATCATTTATCTATGTATAGATACTTTTAAAATTATTATTTGCTCCTTTTTCTTGCATTAAATATATTATGCTCGAATTTGTTCATTCACAGTACTGAAACCAGCTCATTACCAAAACACAATAAAAATACACCAAATACTTCGGCGGTTCGACAACGAGAGTACAGACTCAGACTGAAAGACAGATCTGGACCTAGAAAACGGATAGAAAACAGACAGACCAAAAAGACAGCAGCGGAGCGTCAACGAGAGTACAGACTTAGACTGAAAGAGAGATCTGGACCTAAAAAACCGAAAGAAAACAGTAGGCCGATGAGAAAGTCCGCAGCGGAGCGTCAACGTGAATGTAGATTGAGAAAGAAAATGAAAAATGAAAAGAAATACGCAGTCTCAGAACACTCAAGTCGCTGAAATTGTGATACCAAAGCAAGAAGCGGGATTTTCTGGTTACTTAACATCGGTAACTGCAGCACACTAGATGCATACAAGTCCAGATAATGGACCTGTATATAATATATGTAATTTAAATAATTAATAAATCTAATAAATAAATTGAAAAATCTGCACCATGGTTTAAATTTAAACTATAGTACAAAGATAATTGATTGGTCTCGCTGCGCTCGACTAGATAGAGCGCTATACAAAAGCAATAGCTCCGAAAATGTGGTAACTTTTTGTTGTAGTGTGTGTAAAAAATCGTCACTTTTTACACAGTTTCACTACGCAAACTGGTATTTTATTATGCCTAAAATTTAATAAAACATTCGGCACGTACACATAAGACAGTTTGCAGTGTGACTGGCTCGGGTACGCCAATTACAATTACGACGGCTGTATCTAGTCGAGCGCACTGAGACCAATCATTCATCTATGCTCGGCAACTATTGACTACAAAAAAGTTACCAGATTGTTTTTTTTTTGCGAATATTATTATTTATAAGCTGGAGCAATTTTTTGCAATTTTTGCAATTTTTACATCGATTTTGCTTTGCATTATTTGTAACTTCATCTGGCGTATATATATACTAGTCTATGTAATAAGTACACGCAAACGTCAAAATTAGTTCTCCGTACTTTCGAGGGTGGCGTTTCAAAATTTTACACGAAATTATCTGACAATTCTGAAATTGTCAATGTCATTTATATAGGACAGAGCAGAGTGACAAAAGTATACTATGTCTATGAGAGTGACAGACAGACAGCAGCCTGTCGTCAGGTTAGGTCACAGATTATAAAGCATAGAGTAACTTATACATTGTTATAAAGTTATATATTTAAAGAGGTTAGGTATTGTATCAGGTTAGGTGATTTGGTTTGTTTGTTTTGTTTTGTTTTGTTTGATAGTTATTATTTTTATCCAGAATTTCAGATCCACGTCGTTGAGCATTCTTTCCTCTGTGTTTTTCTGTAGTTTCGCTTTACTTTGCATTTACAAATTACATTATTATATATATACAGTTGATTTGACAAAAGTCTAGAAAAATCAAATTGTGAATGAAATCATTGCGATTGCGTCTCATAGTGCCCTGAACTCATATACTTACTGAATATAATTCAAATTCACCAAGCGCTCCTTAAGGCGATACTCCAACCGAAATTCCTGTGAACATAGGCCAGTTAGTTTCGTTGTCGCAACATGTCTCAAAAATATTGCTGTGTGCCTGAATATCCAATAACTGCAGAAGATGGTGAGTAGAAGTGGTCTTATATTTTTGGTAAAAATATAGATTATCCTAAGTTAGCCTATAAGACGTGTAGTATATAAAAGAATGTTTATACTGTGTTGACTTCCTAATAAATAAATAACAAATACCTATATTTGAGTACTTAGGTATTGTCTCAATATTTTACATCAGCTTTAGTTTGCAACCGTTTCTGCATACCTCAGTGATAACTGTCAGAGCCCTCAAAATGTAGGTACACTTCTTTGGTGATGGATTTTCAGTAAATGTATTAATAAATAAATAAAAAAAAACAAAAAAAAAAACAAATAAAAATAAATACCTAAATAAACATGTAGATAATCAGATTTACCAGATATTTTCATCAATTAATATAAATAACTTGAGCGGGTTGGGTTAAGAACAGTAGAATAGGTATTTGGGAGCGAGCTTACTCTATTATGAAGAAGTAGATTTTTTTTTCTTTGTTATTCTGCAATCAGTCAATTCTTGACTATAAGCAGATGTGCGCTTGTCGGGTCAAGGAGGCTCCCCAGCAGGTGCAGTCGTTCATTTTTAAATCTGACTCAGCCCTTGCACATCACAATTCTTGAGTCGCTTATGGAAGCTGATTTATTGGTTAATTGATTTGCTATGTCGTTGAGTGCCTCTTTAGACAATGCCTGTATTTTTTTGCCAGGAAGCTTATTTTATTTCCTTCCTGACAGTATTGGAATCTGACAGTACCATAATAAAAAGCCGTACCATCGAGTGGACCGTCAGCCTGTCTGTCAACCGTAACATAAAGAAATGTACGGGCTTACGTTAGTAATTAAAATTTAAGTCAATTTGGTCTTTAGTCGATTTTAGATTCAGTCGATTCAAAAATCCGTCTATTTGGGATTAAGGTGTATTCATATTTCAGGCTATTTGGGATTTGGTTGTAATGGACCGGAAGCCATGTGAGAAATTTTTAAGGTGTAAAGTACAATACAGTGGAGGGAATATACCCTTCCATCCATGTAAAAAAATGCGTTACGTAATATTTTTACGTAAAATACAAGCAACACCATAGGTATGCAGGTACGCTGGCAACCTTAATGAGATGAAGGTTTAAAGATGTGATAGGTAGGGATAGGAGGATAAGATCTGGCTCACTCATCATTCAATGATACACAATAGCATACATGCTTTTATCTAAAGGTGATTTTTTCTTCCAGCTAAAATTTATAAACAAGAAAACACCATAACTGATAACGACGAAACAAATATTTCAATGAATAGAAAAAATACAGATTGTTCCAATAGTACTCACAATTACTTGAATGACGAATACAGTGAACTTACAATAGACAAAACTTATGATGATGATCAGAAAGTGTATATAGAGATAGAGACAAAAATGGATCTATCACACTTTGATGACGACAAGAATTGTATTAAGCTAGAAAAAGAAAAGAGTGATGGCGTTGAATTGGTTAAAAGAGTTAGCGAAGATTATGTCACCCATGACAGTTCTGTTGGCAATAATGTAAAAATTAAAAACCTTGACCCTAAAAGGTCAAAAAAGAGCGAAGAAGTTACGAATGATAGATTGAAAATTACAAATGAAGATTTACAGATTGAAATAGAAATAGACATTAACGATGAAGACAAAGAGAAGATTGTTAAGAACGAAGCGGGTGTAAAAGTGGATTTAAGCATAGTAAAACAAGAAGTAGACAATGGGTTTCATATGCAAATAAAAGAAGAGCAAAATAAAGTTGATGATTTGGAAATAAAGAAAGAAGTTGATGATTGCAATGAGGTTTCCAAATTGGAAAGCGATTTTGAGGCAGACGATGACACAAACATTGGCGCCATCATTGCCGAGACCGAGACAAGAGTGGAACCGAAGCCAAAAGATGATATTCAGTGTGCTGTGGATTCAAATGTTCTCATTAGAAATTTAAGAACAATAGCTAGAGTGAATACGTTTAGAATGGAGAAAAGGAAGAAATGTCATAGGTAGGCATGACAAATGTTTAAAATGATAACTTGTCTGCTTGGACAGACTATAAGAAGAATATGGGGAAAACAGAAAATTCGACACAATTTTATACAAAATAAACACAAGCAACACCGGGAAAAAAAATAGGAATCTTTATGAAAAAGTGTAGTTTGCGTTGGGGAACTAAACGACAACGCTTTATAACGCGCTTAGCGCTATAGCGTGGCTTCTCTGCTTTTAAATTTGGAATACCCAAACACAGAGCTCTATATTTAGAACGTTATTATAGTAAAATGAAAAAAAAAAACTTCCAAAAATACAGCTTTCAAATAATCTATACTTTTGGTTTTAGGTTTCACTCGATGGAAAAAAATACGAATGATTCTCACGAAGAACGAAAAAGAAAAAGACAGATAATAAATGTCTCATCTGATGATGGAAAAGTAGAAGAAGAAAGAAAACAAAAAAACAGAGAAAAGGTTAGGCGATACAGAGAAAAGAAAAAGAATGAAGTAGCTGAAGTGTCCATCAGTGGGCCTTTTGATTCTGATGAAAAAAAAAGAGAAGAAGAAAGAAAACAAAAAAACAGAGATAAGGTTAGGCGATACAGGGAAAAGAAAAAGAATGAAGTCGCTGCAGTGTCCATCAGTGACCCTTTTGATTCCGATGGAGAAGAAGAAAGAAAACAAAAAAACAGAGATAAGGTTAGGCGATATAGAGAAAAGAAAAAGAATGAGGTCGCTGCAGTGTCCACCAGTGGCTCTTTTGATTCCGATGACAAGAAAAGAGAAGAAGAAAGAAAACAAAAAAACAGAGAAAAGGTTAGGCGATACAGGGAAAAGAAAAAGAAGGAGGTCGCTACTCTATTCATTAGTGGCTCTTCTGGTTTCGATGAGACAAAAAGAGAAGAAGAAAGAAAACAAAAAATTAGAGAAAATACTAGACGATACAGAGAAAGGAAAAAGTATGAGAATGAGGTTGCTGCTCTGTCTTTGGCCACAACTGATTCTTCTAGTGATTCTTCTGGTACAAAAATGGAACAGGCAAGACAAAAACAAATAAACTCAGAAAGATGTAAGCGGTATAGAGATAAGAAGAGAACATCTAATTTACAAACACAAAATATTTCTAAGAATGTACCACAAGAGATAAATAGTTCTCAAATAGCGAGCCCATCCACCAGATATGTGCCAAATGTGCAACCAGTTCTCCACAGTTCCACGATCGCAGGTCGATCATCAAGAGATGTAACTTATATTCCAACGAGTCATTCTAACACCAAAGCTCCCATTCGCAGTATAGAAGATAGAGTACTACAAAGTCGTCATCCCCTCTCTCAAATTGACCCACCACCGCCTAATAATCTAATAAATCTTCATACATACTCTGCTTTTCTACTGGATTCCCCTGCGCATCGTCAATTTGAAAATGTCTTTTTTGAAAATGAATTTGGCATTGCTTGTGACATTTGCGACAGACTGTGGTTTAAAAAAGATTTAAAATATTTACCAAATAAAGATACAACTCCAAATATTGAATTTATAAGAACTTTGCTCTCAAACACTGATATAATGGAATTAAAAATATGCTCAACTTGCTTCACGGCAATCATACACCAACGTATTCCACCGCTATCTGTTTACAATGGATTCAAATATCCACAAATTCCTGAATATCTCAAAGACTTTCCTTTAGACTTGGTAACCGAAAGGCTTGTGTCTCCGAGGATACCATTTATGCAAATTCGTAGGCTTCGGCACGTTCCCGGTCAACATGGAATTTATGGACAGGTGATAAATGTCCCGATCGAAGTAAACACAATGGTGAATATGTTACCAAGACAAGTAGACGATGATCATGCCGTAACAGTTCATATTAAAAGGAAAAAAATTCACAAATCTACCCACGTATTTAGTGCAATCAAGAAACTAAAAAAAATAAAAGCGTGGTTAAAATATTTAAAAGATACACCTCTTTACACTTCCTATGGAGTTTCAGTCAATGATAAATTTCTGAACGATAGAAATGTTGAAGTTGAAGATGAAATTGTCTTCGATGAAGACGGTGACAATGATATTTTAGAACAAATATCAATCGATGAAAGTTTAGTAGCACAGCAGCAAACATTGATGTGGAACGACGATGTGTACTTAAGATACGCTTCCGGTGAAGGTAGTTTTTCATTTTGAGTCTCATTTAATTCACTCACTAGACACAAATGGTCTAGTTGCTGGTAACCCTAGCTGTTAACCAAACGGTCGCGGGTTCGAATCTCGCCAGGGGCAAATGTTTTACCTTTGCACCTGAGTCATGGATGTTTTGTATTTATAATGTGTATGTATTTACAAAAACAAGCAATGTATGAAGTATATGAAGTGTCTGGTATCCTGTCTGGTCTGGAACTTGATGGTGACTGTGTGTAATATGTGAAGATATTTATTGAAAAAATGCAAAAAATTAAGTACTTTTTTGCTATTTTTTTTTTAGGTAATGTTCCAATCAGTCTTCTGTTTGATGAACACGCTGAAGAATTATCTTTTCCGCAAATATATTTGGGACAATTTAGACATTTCCGTGAAGGGTTATCGGTCACACCTTTTATGATGGCAACAAGTGAACTCAGGAGATCGGATAGACGAGGAGTAACGCCTCAACATTTGCTATACATGGCCATGAAAATCATGAGGATTAGAATTAAGCTTGCATTCAAGCATTTTAGAAAACGTATTGAAATTACTAAAGAGCAAATACAAGCGGATGATTATATTCATGGGTGTGTTGAGACTAATTTGGCATTTCTTCGCTCCATCCCCAATTCAGCATTTTATTGGGCAGAGAGAAAAAGAGATCTGTTTGCCATGATTAGACAATATGGTAAACCGACTATTTTCTTCACGATAAGTGCTAATGAAGTGGGATGGCCTAATTTATTGAAATTGTTGCATAAATTGAAACATAACGCGGAAATATCGAATGCGGAAGCTGCAGATTTGCATTTCATTGAGAAAAGTACTCTCGTCAATGAAGATGCAGTAACTTGCGCCATATATTTTAATAGGTTAGTCAATATTCTTTTGAAAATATTGCAATCAAAAAGGTATAGTCCATTCAAAAGATACAGAATTTTGCATTATTTCCAAAGAATTGAATTTCAACATGGGGGTAGTCCACGTGCTCATATTTTAGCTTGGTTAGATAATGCACCAGAAGAGGCTCTTGGCAGAGATTACAATAAAGCGATCGATCTCATAAATTTTCTCACATCAGTATCCGCTTCAGAAGCTTCCAGTAATATCCGATTACAAACTCACAAGCACACTTTTGCCTGCTATAATAAGGGTATAACAACAAGAAGACAACAAAAATGTAGATTCGAAACTCCATTCATGCCAGTTAAGACAACAATGATTTTGACGCCTAAGAATGAAACGGATGAGGATGGATGGATGGTCGAACACTACAAAGCCAAATATAATGCAATCCGAAAAAATTTGGAAAATTACGAATACAATGATTTTGAATCGTTTTACATTGAAAATAAAATTGATTCTGATCAGGAATATATTCATATGATTCAAGCAGGAATCGATAGACCACGAGTATTTCTGAAACGGGAACCTTGCGAAAAATGGCATAATCTCTTCAACCCGTTCATATTGAACATTGTAAAATCCAACACTGAATTTCAATTTATAACTGATGAATATTCTTGCGCAGCTTACGTTGCAGAATATGTGAATAAGACTAACAGGGGTGTTGGCAATTTGCAAAGAAAAATAATTGAAATTATCGATGAACATCCCGAGTTCAATGTTTTTGAGATTACTAAAAATATTGGTATCAATCTTTTGAACCAGACTGAGATGACGAGTCAAGAAGCCGCATGGTATTTATTGAGACAGCCAATGTCCAAAAGTTCGAGCATAATAGTCTATATACCAACCATATTGCCGGTCGAAAGGCAAAGAATAAAGAAGACCATGAAGGAATTGAGTGAACTGGATGATGATTCTATAGATGCGTGGAAAGAAAATTGGTTCGACAAGTATGAGAAAAGACCTGGCGATTTAGCGAATATTACTCTTGCTCAGTTCGTTTCGAAATATTATAAAAATGACAAGGGTGAATATGTAAAACGAGAAGAACCGAGAGTGATAAGATATCGTAATTATGATATGGCAACAGATTACAACGAATACAAGAGAGAAATGGTTACTTTACACGTCCCGTTCCGAGATGAAGAAGCGGAAATTCTTGCAGAAATGCGATATCTACAGTTGTACGATGAAAATGAAGCACTGATACTAGAGAGAAGAAAAGAGTTCGAATCAGATATTGACATCCAAAAGATATTGGAAATCTGCAAAGAGTTGAGCCGTGAAAATAATCCCGACGACGGAGAGGAAATAAGCGACGTCGTTGGCAGAATTTCTGATGTGAATCCATTTGCTTAATATTATGACAATTCCTTCTAAATGATGGTTTACGGCTTGCGCTTTTTGATAAGCTTGGAGCTAATGCTAAAAAAAAGAAAATATGTCGCTGTCGCGGCACGGAACGTCGCATATATAAAATTTGACGGGAGAATTAAATCTTCCGATTACCCTATATACTTATCTGCTACGAAAAATCAATTATTGGTGAAGCCGAAGACCAAACGACTTTTCTTACGAGCGAAACCAGCGACCTTTCAACCTCTGTGTCCGCAGTGACACATGCCTTATGCATTGATCTAAACTATAGAGATGCGGCGTAGCAAGCAAAGAGCCCCGAAATCTGTGGTAGTATTAAAATCATACTTACGAACTTACTGAGAGATTGACACGCAATTCCAAATGAATATTGCTATTGTAAAAAGAAACTAGTTAAAAGTCTTCTGTACTAACGCATCAATGTATACTGCACAACGATATTGACTAGCTTACGACTAGCGAGCGACTATGTGTGAATTCGCGAGTGGACGAATTTTACTACTACCATTTTTTGTGCGCTACGCCGTGTCTATACTTCCAATTATACTTATATAGTCTTTGGCCTTATGGAGAATTTTATGCACTTATGCGTAGAGCAAACGATGAATAGCGCGAAATTTTATTACACACTATCCATAATTTAATATCAAAATACAGGCAAATGCAAGAACAATTGCTGCAAGAAATTGTGGATGAAAATTCATAAGTTTCATTTCAAAGAATAACAAATAATTGAATTTCATATTTCATGTATTTGTAAGATTAGATACGTTTTAAGCAATAGATTGCAATTTTTTTATGTAAAATACTTAATATAATTTTTCATGTAGGTACTACAATATAATAATAAAAATAATAGCCTTTTATTTCCATATATCTCTCTAAAAATATAAATGTGGGGTACAATTAAAGTTAGCTTAATTTTACAAATTCTTATTTGTTAGTGTTTTGTTAGTTTTCTTTCTGAGATGATATGGATCCCTTTGTGGGTAAAGGCCTCCTCCATCTTTCACCATCGAAAACTAGAAATTGAGTAAATAGCTGGTGCCCGCGACTTCGTCCGCGTTCTGAATGAAAGGTACCCTATGTCCTTTCTGGTGTCCCAGACAACGTGTATGCAAAATTTCATGGTGATCGGTTCAGTAGTTTTTGTGTGAAAGAGTTACAAACTTTCACATTTATAATACTAGCTGGTGCCCGCGACTTCGTCTGCGTTCTGGATGAAAGGCACCCTATGTCCTTTCTGGTGTCCCAGACAACGTGTATGCAAAATTTCATGGTGATCGGTTCAGTAGTTTTTGTGTGAAAGAGTTACAAACATCCATACAAACTTTCACATTTATAATACTAGGTGGTGCCCGCGACTTCGTCTGCGTTCTGGATGAAAGGCACCCTATGTCCTTTCTGGTGTCCCAGACAACGTGTATGTAAAATTTCATGGTGATCGGTTCAGTAGTTTTTGTGTGAAAGAGTTACAAACTTTCACATTTATAATACTAGCTGGTGCCCGCGACTTCGTCTGCGTTCTGGATGAAAGGCACCCTATGTCCTTTCTGGTGTCCCAGACAACGTGTATGCAAAATTTCATGGTGATCGGTTCAGTAGTTTTTGTGTGAAAGAGTTACAAACTTTCACATTTATAATACTAGCTGGTGCCCGCGACTTCGTCTGCGTTCTGGATGAAAGGCACCCTATGTCCTTTCTGGTGTCCCAGACAACGTGTATGCAAAATTTCATGGTGATCGGTTCAGTAGTTTTGTGTGAAAGAGTTACAAACATCCATACAAACTTTCACATTTATAATACTAGGTGGTGCCCGCGACTTCGTCTGCGTTCTGGATGAAAGGCACCCTATGTCCTTTCTGGTGTCCCAGACAACGTGTATGTAAAATTTCATGGTGATCGGTTCAGTAGTTTTTGTGTGAAAGAGTTACATACATCCATACAAACTTTCACATTTATAATACTAGCTGGTGCCCGCGACTCTGTCCGCTTTCTGGATGAAAGGCACCCTATGTCCTTTCTGGTGTCCCAGACAACGTGTATGCAAAATTTCATGGTGATCGGTTCAGTAGTTTTTGTGTGAAAGAGTTACAAACTTTCACATTTATAATACTAGCTGGTGCCCGCGACTTCGTCTGCGTTCTGGATGAAAGGCACCCTATGTCCTTTCTGGTGTCCCAGACAACGTGTATGCAAAATTTCATGGTGATCGGTTCAGTAGTTTTTGTGTGAAAGAGTTACAAACATCCATACAAACTTTCACATTTATAATACTAGGTGGTGCCCGCGACTTCGTCTGCGTTCTGGATGAAAGGCACCCTATGTCCTTTCTGGTGTCCCAGACAACGTGTATGTAAAATTTCATGGTGATCGGTTCAGTAGTTTTTGTGTGAAAGAGTTACATACATCCATACAAACTTTCACATTTATAATACTAGCTGGTGCCCGCGACTCTGTCCGCTTTCTGGATGAAAGGCACCCTATGTCCTTTCTGGTGTCCCAGACAACGTGTATGCAAAATTTCATGGTGATCGGTTCAGTAGTTTTTGTGTGAAAGAGTTACAAACATCCATACAAACTTTCACATTTATAATACTAGGTGGTGCCCGCGACTTCGTCTGCGTTCTGGATGAAAGGCACCCTATGTCCTTTCTGGTGTCCCAGACAACGTGTATGTAAAATTTCATGGTGATCGGTTCAGTAGTTTTTGTGTGAAAGAGTTACATACATCCATACAAACTTTCACATTTATAATACTAGCTGGTGCCCGCGACTCTGTCCGCTTTCTGGATGAAAGGCACCCTATGTCCTTTCTGGTGTCCCAGACAACGTGTATGCAAAATTTCATGGTGATCGGTTCAGTAGTTTTTGTGTGAAAGAGTTACAAACATCCATACAAACTTTCACATTTATAATACTAGGTGGTGCCCGCGACTTCGTCTGCGTTCTGGATGAAAGGCACCCTATGTCCTTTCTGGTGTCCCAGACAACGTGTATGTAAAATTTCATGGTGATCGGTTCAGTAGTTTTTGTGTGAAAGAGTTACATACATCCATACAAACTTTCACATTTATAATACTAGCTGGTGCCCGCGACTCTGTCCGCTTTCTGGATGAAAGGCACCCTATGTCCTTTCTGGTGTCCCAGACAACGTGTATGCAAAATTTCATGGTGATCGGTTCAGTAGTTTTTGTGTGAAAGAGTTACAAACATCCATACAAACTTTCACATTTATAATACTAGGTGGTGCCCGCGACTTCGTCTGCGTTCTGGATGAAAGGCACCCTATGTCCTTTCTGGTGTCCCAGACAACGTGTATGTAAAATTTCATGGTGATCGGTTCAGTAGTTTTTGTGTGAAAGAGTTACATACATCCATACAAACTTTCACATTTATAATACTAGCTGGTGCCCGCGACTCTGTCCGCTTTCTGGATGAAAGGCACCCTATGTCCTTTCTGGTGTCCCAGACAACGTGTATGCAAAATTTCATGGTGATCGGTTCAGTAGTTTTTGTGTGAAAGAGTTACAAACTTTCACATTTATAATACTAGCTGGTGCCCGCGACTTCGTCTGCGTTCTGGATGAAAGGCACCCTATGTCCTTTCTGGTGTCCCAGACAACGTGTATGCAAAATTTCATGGTGATCGGTTCAGTAGTTTTTGTGTGAAAGAGTTACAAACATCCATACAAACTTTCACATTTATAATACTAGGTGGTGCCCGCGACTTCGTCTGCGTTCTGGATGAAAGGCACCCTATGTCCTTTCTGGTGTCCCAGACAACGTGTATGTAAAATTTCATGGTGATCGGTTCAGTAGTTTTTGTGTGAAAGAGTTACATACATCCATACAAACTTTCACATTTATAATACTAGCTGGTGCCCGCGACTCTGTCCGCTTTCTGGATGAAAGGCACCCTATGTCCTTTCTGGTGTCCCAGACAACGTGTATGCAAAATTTCATGGTGATCGGTTCAGTAGTTTTTGTGTGAAAGAGTTACAAACATCCATACAAACTTTCACATTTATAATACTAGGTGGTGCCCGCGACTTCGTCTGCGTTCTGGATGAAAGGCACCCTATGTCCTTTCTGGTGTCCCAGACAACGTGTATGTAAAATTTCATGGTGATCGGTTCAGTAGTTTTTGTGTGAAAGAGTTACATACATCCATACAAACTTTCACATTTATAATACTAGCTGGTGCCCGCGACTCTGTCCGCTTTCTGGATGAAAGGCACCCTATGTCCTTTCTGGTGTCCCAGACAACGTGTATGCAAAATTTCATGGTGATCGGTTCAGTAGTTTTTGTGTGAAAGAGTTACAAACATCCATACAAACTTTCACATTTATAATACTAGGTGGTGCCCGCGACTTCGTCTGCGTTCTGGATGAAAGGCACCCTATGTCCTTTCTGGTGTCCCAGACAACGTGTATGTAAAATTTCATGGTGATCGGTTCAGTAGTTTTTGTGTGAAAGAGTTACATACATCCATACAAACTTTCACATTTATAATACTAGCTGGTGCCCGCGACTCTGTCCGCTTTCTGGATGAAAGGCACCCTATGTCCTTTCTGGTGTCCCAGACAACGTGTATGCAAAATTTCATGGTGATCGGTTCAGTAGTTTTTGTGTGAAAGAGTTACAAACATCCATACAAACTTTCACATTTATAATACTAGGTGGTGCCCGCGACTTCGTCTGCGTTCTGGATGAAAGGCACCCTATGTCCTTTCTGGTGTCCCAGACAACGTGTATGTAAAATTTCATGGTGATCGGTTCAGTAGTTTTTGTGTGAAAGAGTTACATACATCCATACAAACTTTCACATTTATAATACTAGCTGGTGCCCGCGACTCTGTCCGCTTTCTGGATGAAAGGCACCCTATGTCCTTTCTGGTGTCCCAGACAACGTGTATGCAAAATTTCATGGTGATCGGTTCAGTAGTTTTTGCGTGAAAAGTTAAAAATCTTTCGCATTTATTATAATTGAAAACGGACTAATATTATAATTACAAATACTCTAGAATTACAGAATGGAACGCTTCTGACCCACCGACCATACCCCGAGCGCAATATAGAGAATAGTTAAAGTTATTGGTCCATGGTAGTCGCTGACCTGTAATATATACCACTGGACAGGCGGTCCCATACAAATGACAGATAAATTCGTGTACCATTTTGATTTGAAACGCCACTCTAGAAAGTACGGAGAACTAATTTTGACGTTGCGTATATTTATTTCATAAATATGTATAATAGTGTCCGTTTTATTATATTTGTTGATGTCTTAGAGAGTGTTTGTGTCCGCTTCAGTTTTGAAACATGAAGAAATGTGTTGTATTCTGTAAATGTTCCATGAATAATTTTAATTCCATGTACTTTCGCTCCATAGCCTACAGCGCCAAAAGGGCATTGTGGTTGTTTGTTGTACGTGATTAAAGAAAATAATATATACAGATTGCGACACGAGAATATATTTACAATTACAATAGATTTACAAGAAAAGAATTAATATGATACAATCGATACAATGACAATGAAAAGAAAATTATTTGACTTACATATAATGACATTCAAAATAAACGAAACAGTATTATCTATTCAAATATCATACCATATCCTCAGAATAATAACTAAAGCATAGAAGTAAGGCTAAAATAAAAACCAATATTTATAGTGTGTTGCTTCTTACACTAATGCATTGAAGCCATAAGTCAAAAAGAGATAAACATACAAACTGTGTTCTTATTTTTGATCAGCGTACCTAGTTAAAACGTCAAACTTGGTTCCTTTCGTATTTTGGTGCCGATTTAAAGAGGCTGGCTAACGTTAACAAAATGATGGCGCAATGTGTCAACTTTACTTATCTGTCTGTACCTATGTTTTTGTTTTGTGTGTCAAAATTTCTGTATCCAAATATAATAAATCTAGCATCAAATCAATTATAACACTAATTAGATATCTGTGAATTCTTTGATTACCTATAACAATGTCTTGTTCAGTCTCAGGATGTAAATCTAACGCGTGCAGAAAACAAAACGAGGATATGTTTATAAGTTACTATCGGTAAGTGATTTATTTTGATTTCTAAATGTTTGTTTGTATAATCAGTCATGCAGTAAATATACTGAGCGCTTATTTGTATAATAAATACCACTAATAAATTCTGTTTCTTGAATTTACGTAATATTTTAAGAAAAAGATAAAAACAGTATAGGTTATGTTAGTGTTGTGCCGAATATCGTCTTATCAGGTCTTATCGACATTTGTATTGATAAATAATCGTTAACGTATTTACGTTGGTATATTCTCTTATATGAGTTGACTAAAGGGTCATAAAACAAAAAGATCCACTTAAAAACTAAAGGGCCATAAAACAAAAAAATCTTCATTCATATTGTATGTTGCAAAAATACTTATGGTTATTTTATTCAATATTTAGTATATTTTGATTTTTTTCTGAAACTGTTACATTATCTTCATGTATATACAATATACATACACTCACGTTCCACATTATTAAATTGCTTAATAAATGTTTCAGGAGTTAGATATGCAGTCAGATGAAATTCCATAAATACAAGCGCTTGTCGTGGAGGATTAATTTATCCGTCGAAAGACGTAGTTGAAGTGTGCGAATTAGCAGAAAAAGTTCTGCGAAGTTTTGACACAAAATTTATAGGACCATCAACAAATATACAAAAAATAACATACAAAATTGTAAAAAAAAAATAGCACCTACAAATATTTTCAAAAAAATTGGAGTACCACTGTTTATAGGATATAGCTTTTGGCGATGATCACCAGCATTCATTAATATCACATGTTTACCTGCTCGTCGGGATTCATTATTTAACAAAAACTATTTTGTTTAAAGGACAATGATGTTCATTCATAATTTTGTTTTTGTTCGTTGTATTACTGTATACTTTTATAAATTTGTTTACTGTACGTTTTTGAAATTAAAATTGTTAGTTTAGTTGATTACTGGCTGGATAGTTTTATTTATTATCCTTTTGATTAATCGAACCTTTTGGTGACCCAACTAGCGCAAACAGCTTAACGAGATTTCTCGGCAAAAATGAGCAACGCAACTGGTGAAGTATATATCTACTGCTGGCGCAGGCTTGTCGAGGTAGTCTGTTTTTCATGATTCGGTAAATAGAAATTGTCTCTATTTAGCTGAGAACATTTACTTTCACATTTATAATATAGGTAAGTATGAATATATCATACTATATTACATATACATACATACTATATTACAATCTTGGCACGCCTTCTTATATATTAAATTGTCTTGATATAATAAAAATGCTTTATAATTATTATTAACCTATTTATATTTGAAGGACTGGTATATTTGTATTTTTAAATAGGTAATCTAAGAAAAACTATAATGAAAAGACCTACTTACCAATATTGTTTACGAAATAAAACATGTCCGATAAAAACATTAAATAAAAAGATTAAATATTATACAATTTTATCGACAATTAATAATTTAAAATGACGATTTGTTCCCTACACTAGTGAAATATATATATGAATAATTTGTATAAGTCACTCTGGTACGGAACGGCCAGACGACCATCTAGTGACAGTATATTTGTCTCTCTTTAGTTTATGGCTTTAATGCATTGGTGTAAGAAGCAACACACTATAAATATTGGTTTTTATTTTAGCCTTACTTCTATGCTTTAGTTATTATTCTGAGTACCATATCATACAACAGGGGTTGTCTCGGGGTTGTATATCTAGTCGCTACAGCATTTTCAAAGGCATGAAATAATTTGACACTGACAGCAGCCTGTCCAGTGGTTTATAATATTTATTTATGGTCAGTGATGATCATAGAGTAACTTATAATATATACGGAAATCTACGAAACGAAAACAACTGCAAATAAATAAATAATAAATAGTTATTTTATTAGCTCTTGCGTTTCTGTTTGTTTGTATTCAGTTCACATTGTGTTATTCTGTAGTGTCGCTTTACTTTGCATTATAAATATCACCCATAATTGTGAACAGTGAACTCTAACTAACCATGTCGCAAAAATCTTGCTGTGTGCATGAATTTCCAATTACTGCAGAAAATGGTGAGTAGAAGTGGTGTTTTGTATTCGTTTTTAATTAATGCTGAGTTAGCCTATAAGTGGAGTATATTATACAATATTATAAAAGAATGTTTATCCTGTGAATTCCTGTGTTTGTATATTGTGTTGGCTTCCTCATAAATAAATAACAAATACCTATATTACGACACCTCGACCGAAACTCGGAGCTTCATGAGTGCCTCAGTATGCCTGCGGTCAAACAAGAAATTTCCGTTAGTTCGGGTGCCTCTCTAGACGATGCCTGTATTTTTCTGCCAAAAGGGTTATTTTATTTCCTTCCTGACAGTACATATTGCAACTCAGTGCCTCATGGATTTCCGGTTATGCCAGGGGTTCCCAATCTTTTTCAGTCTGGAGCGCAGTTACAAATTTAGTATTTCGTCATGGTGCCCTACCCTAGCTAGCTACCCTATAGCTTTTCGGTCAGTGAGTGAGGGCGACGCGCGCGACGTAACTAGGTGCCTATGTTCTTTACCGATGCGAGTGCTCAAAAAAGTTACCCACGAATATTTGTGGTTTCGGATAATGATAGAATAGAGTATAGAGGATCGACTCACTGTGCTCCTCTTTACTTTATATGGCGCACCAAGTCCGGCTATGCTGTCATAACCCCTGGGTTATGCTGTCATAGTTTCTCATGTACCCTGCATTTTTAAACTCTATTTACATCTGTACTGACTGTTTGCTTGCTATTATTATCTGGCTGTTTTACACATGAAACTTTTTTTTTTCTTCCAGGTGCAATTTATAAACAAGAAGAGCCCATAACTGATAAAGACGTAATAAACATAAATATTTCAATGAATAGAAAAAATGCAGATTGTTCCAATAGTACTCACAATTACTTGAATGACGAATACAGTGAACTTACAAAAGACAAAACTTATGATGATGATCAGAAAGTGTATATAGAGATAGAGACAGAAATGGATCTATCTCATTTTGAGGACAACCAGAATTATATTAAGCGAGAAAAAGAAAACAGTGATGTCGTTGAACAAGTTGGCGAAGATTATGGCACCCACGAAAGTTCTGTTGGCAATAATTTGAAAATTAAAAACATTCACCCTAAAGTGACCATTAAAAGGTCGAAAAAGAGCGAAGAAATTACGAAGGAAAATTCGAAAATCACAAATGAAGATTTACAGATTAAAATAGAAATAGACGTTAACGATGAAGACAAAGAGAAGATTGTTAAGAACGAAGCGGCTGCAAGAGTGGATTTAAGCATAGTAAAACAAGAAGTGGACAATGGGTTTCATATGCAAGTACAAGAAGAGCAAAATAAAGTTGATGATTTGGAAATAAAGAAAGAAGTTGAAGATTGCAATGAGGTTTCCAATTTGAAGAGCGATTTTGAGGCAGACAATGACACTAACATTGGCGCCATCATTGCCGAGACCGAGACAAGAGTGGAACCAAAGCGGAAAGATGATATTCAGGGTGATTTCGATTCAAATGTTCTCAATAGAAATTTAGGTACAATAACTAAAATGAATACGTCTAGATCGAAGAAAAGGAAGAAATGTCATAGGTAGGCATGACTAATGGGGGGGCTTGGACAGTCTATAAGAAGAATAAGAAGTCTATAAGACACAATTAACATATTGCATCCCGGGCGAAGCCAGGAGCAGGTCGCTAGTATAATAATAATACTATTATATTTAACATTTTCAGAAAGGCTTCGAGAGATACTTACAACTGTACCAAATGTTTGTGTATATTTGAATCGTTCGATAGGTAAGTGTCTCATCAATTTCATTTTTCGACGTTCGACGCCCGACGCAAAAGAGGGTTGTTAAAGTTTTATTGTGTATCTGTGTGTCTGTCGGTGACGTAGTAGCTCCAACACAGATGGACAGATTTTGATCCGTTTACTGTGCCTAAAGTGCCCAAAGTGCCTAAAAAAAGTGTTGCATTTCAACATTAAACCTCATTGAGTGTGATGTGACGGTCACGCGAGTTAAGTGCTTTTCCCAATACTAAAAGTGCCCAAAGTGCCTAAAAAAAGTGTTGCATTTCAACATTAAACCTCACTGAGTGTGACGTGACGGTTAACATTATCAGCGAGTAACATAGGCTATATTTTATAAAGTTACGCGGACAAACTCGCGGACAAAGTGTGCAATAGCTAGTTATTAATGTTTACACTTATTTTTGAAGTTTTCACTTCAAAAATATTAAAAAAGAGAAAATAGTTTTTATTTATATATTTTTACTTTGTCAGCGAGTAAAATAGCGTGCGAAAGCTAGTCATTAATATGAGACCTTAATGTCTTTTTTTTTTTCAGATACGTGAGCCATTTCTTTTTGCACGACATCAAGCCCAACGCTTGTCCGCTTTGCGAAACTTCCTACGAGAGTGTTAAACCACTTTGCAATCACATTCGAAATGTCCACATTGCAAAAAGTTTCGTCTCTTTGAGGCTTTTGAATCACGAGTTTGTGAGTATTACGGAGCTGTTAGCACCCTGTTCTTCGGGTACATTAATTAAACCACTTAGGCCCTCTTCACATACTACAAGTAAAGTGTTGATTAGTTACTTTTAGAAATAATTTTGTCTTTTATTAAATTATGCACTCAGTTTAGTGCATCCTTCGATGTCGATACGATATAAGGTCGTGGTATGAAAATTTATGAAAGTAAAATCAAAATTGTTACACGAATCCGTTATGTTTATGCGCTATTTACGATTAATTTTTTTAATATTTTAGAATATCGTGAAGTTTCAGATATATTGCGCCATCTAAACAATATTATTTAAAAAAAAAGAACAATGTTTTCTTTCGGCGTGATCGATTTGTGAAAGTTTAAATTTTATAATCGTTCGCAGTAAACTCCAGTCGTGTGTCGGAGCTGACACACACAATTTTTTTTAGGACAAAATGAAAACTTACAAGTGCTTAGTGTGTGAAGATATAGTGACTAAACAGCACTGTTTCAACCACTGGGAGAAGCATTTCCGTTTCGAAGCCTCCAAGCAACGTTTGGGCCTAAACCTTCTGGATTTAACTGATGTAGACCGGAAACTCGAGAATACATTCAGTGCAAAAGTTACAAAGAAGTTCAAGGGTAAGTAAGTAAATAAGGCACATCCCATACTGTTAACCTTTTTTTAATGTATACACAGTACTGATGTGCCGGATATCCCCTGCGTTTTGAACTGTGACGTTATGAGACCAATCCCTATTAACATCTGTACTGACTGTTTCCTTGCTATTATTATCTGGCTGTTTTACACGTGAAACTTTTTTTTTTCTTCCAGCTGCAATTTATAAACAAGAAGAGGCCATAACCGATAACAACGAAACAGACATAAATATTTCAATGAATAGAAAAAATGTATATTGTTCCAATAGTACTCACAATTACTCAAATGAGATTGTTGAGAACGAAGCGGGTGTGAATGTGGATTTAAGCATAGTAAAACAAAAAGTAGACAATGAGTTTCATACGGAAATAAAAGAAGAGCAAAATAAAGTTGATGATTTGGAAATAAAGAAAGAAGTTGATGATTGCAATGAGGTTTCCAAATTGGAATGCGATTTTGAAGCAGACGACACTAACAATGGCGCCGTCATTGCCGAGACCGAGACAAGAGTGGAACCGAAGCCGAAAGATGATATTAAATGTGCTGTGGATTCAAATGTTCTCATTAGAAATTTAAGAACAATATCTAGAGAGAATACGTTTAGAATGGAGAAAAGGAAGACATGTCATAGGTAGGCATGACTAATGTTTGAAGTAATTGGGGGGGCGCTTTGACAGCTTTCAAATAATCTATACTTTTGGTTTTAGGTTTCACTCAATGATGGAAAAAAATACGGATGATTCTCACGAAGAACGAAAAATAAAAAGACAGATAATAAATGTCTCATCTGATGATGGAAAAGTAGAAGAAGAAAGAAATCGAAAAAACAGAGAAAAATGTAAGCGATACAGAGAAAAGAAAAAGAATGAGGTCGCTGCCATGCCCATCAGTGGCTCTTTTGATTCCGACGAAAATAAAAGAGAAGAAGAAAGAAAACAAAAAAATAGAGAAAAGATTAGGCGATACAGAGAAAAGAAAAAGAATGAGATCGCTGCACTGTCCATCAGTGGCTCTTTTGATTCCGATGAAACGAAAAAAGAAGAAAGAAAACGAAAAAACAGAGAAAATGTTAGGCGATACAGAGAAAAGAAAAAGAATGAGGTCGCTGCAGACTCCATCAGTTGCCCTTTTGATCCTGATAGAAAAAAAAGAGAAGAAGAGAGAAAACAAAGAAACAGAGAAAAGGTTAGGCGATACAGAGAAAGGAAAAAGAATAAGGTCGCCGCAGTGACCATAGGTGGCTCTTCTGGTTTCAATGAGAAAAAGAGAGAAGAAGAAAGAAAACAAAAAAACAGAGAAAATGTTAGGCGATACAGAGAGAAGAAAAAGATTGAGGTCGCTACAGTGTCCCTGTCCATCAGTGGCCCTTTTGATTCTGAAGAAAAGAAAAGAGAAGAAGAAAGAAAACAAAAAATTAGAGAAAATACTAGACGATACAGAGAAAAGAAAAAGAATGAAATTGAGGTTGCTCCTCTGTCTATGGCCACTGCTAATTATTCTAGTGATTCTTCTGGTACAAATACATTCAGTGCAAGAGTTATAAAAAAATTCAAGGGTAAGACATAAACTAAACTAACCCCCTCCCCCCACCTTTCTATTGAGCCCAAACATGCTATATGTTGCTGAGGAGCATGGACTACTTGATGCTGCAGCAACAGAGTATGTACGTGCCTGTACTACCTCAGCAACATAGAGCAACATATATCGTGTTTTGGCTAAATAGAAAGGGTTAGTTTATATTTTTTTGAATTACAGCTTGTTAATGATTTCCTAAATAGACGTTTCTTCCTTTTCCCTCATACCAAAAGTGCCCAACGTGGCTAAAAAAAAAATGTTGAATTTCAACATTAAACCTTACTGAGCGTGAGTTAACTGCTTTTCCCCATACCAAAAGTGCCCAACGTGCCTAAAAAAATGTTGAGTTTCAACATTAAACTTTACTGAGCGTGAGTTAAGTGCTTTTCCTCATACCAAAAGTGCCCAACGTGCCTTAAAAAAGGTTGAGTTTCAACATTAAACCTTACTGAGCGTGAGTAAAGTGCTTTTCCCCATACCATAAGTGCCCAAAGTGCCTACAAAAAGTGTTGAGTTTCAATACTAAACCTTCTTTTTCTTTAAGAAATTTCTTAAATAGGCGTTTCCCAATTTTTTGCAGGAATGAATGATACCGAAAAGGACGCCATGATTATTGATAAAGGCACTTGTGTCAATAGTGATCCACAAAATAGTATTGAAATTAATGTTGATAATGAAAAAAAATCAAACGCTGAGACTCTTGATTTAAATCGAGGTGTAATTGAAGATATCAATGAAGACATAGAGGGAAAGCAACACAACAGTAATGGCGGCGATGCCTTAAGACATAATGTGGACCACGAAATGAAATGTGATGACAGTGGTGAAGATACGGACGCTGTGGTTGTGGTACGGGAGGAAGTCAGGCCCGATTTACATTCAAACAAGTACGGTAGCTTGAACAGTTAACTTGAACTTAGGCCCAGTTCATCTACATCTATACTAACTAATCTAACTAATATTATAAACAGAAAAGATTTTGTATGTTTGTAATGAATGAACTCTAAAAACTACTGGATTGATTTAAAAAAAATCTTTCACCTATAGAAAGCTACACTATCAGTGAGTAACATGGGCTACGTTTTATTAAGTTAAGCGGGCGAAGTCGCGTGCAACAGCTAGCATTTCAATGAGTACAGTAGCTAGAAAAGGCATCTTGAACTTAGGCCCCGTTTACATTTCATTAATTACAGTAGCTTGAAAAGGTAAATTGAACTCGGGCCACGTTTACATTTCATTAATTACAGTAGCTTGAAAAGAGAAATTTAACTTAAGCCCCTTTTACATTTCATTAAACACAGTAGCTTGAAAAAGAAATTTAACTTAAGCCCCTTTTACATTTCATTAAACACAGTAGCTTGAAAAGAGAAATTTAACTTAAGCCCCTTTTACATTTCATTAATTACAGTAGCTTGAAAAGAGAAATTTAACTTAAGCCCCTTTTACATTTCATTAAACACAGTAGCTTGAAAAGAGAAATTTAACTTAAGCCCCTTTTACATTTCATTAATTACAGTAGCTTGAAAAGAGAAATTTAACTTAAGCCCCTTTTACATTTCATTAAACACAGTAGCTTGAAAAGAGAAATTTAACTTAAGCCCCTTTTACATTTCATTAATTACAGTAGCTTGAAAAGAGAAATTTAACTTAAGCCCCTTTTACATTTCATTAAACACAGTAGCTTGAAAAGAGAAATTTAACTTAAGCCCCTTTTACATTTCATTAATTACAGTAGCTTGAAAAGAGAAATTTAACTTAAGCCCCTTTTACATTTCATTAAACACAGTAGCTTGAAAAGAGAAATTTAACTTAAGCCCCTTTTACATTTCATTAATTACAGTAGCTTGAAAAGAGAAATTTAACTTAAGCCCCTTTTACATTTCATTAAACACAGTAGCTTGAAAAGGTAAATTGAACTTAGGCCTTGTTTACCTTCCAATAAGTACAGTAGCGAGTTAAGGCGAGGTCTTAGCAGAACAGCGTTATTTTCGTCGCCTAATTTGACATCTTATTTGTCTAAGGGATTCTTTCACAAACTACAAGTAAAGTGTTGATTAGTTACTTTTAGAAATAATTTTATGTTTTATTAAATTATCCACTCGGTTTTAGTTAGTGCATCCTTCGATAGGCGATTTCTTTTTATTATTTTCTTTTTAATGTTTGGGACTTTTACAGTACAAACAAAGGTATGTCAGCTTAATTATTCCCGGTGACAGGTGACTTTAAGTGACGGTTAGCCTACTTGCATTGACAGATGGTGAAAGAGGCCCTCACTATTCTAAATTAACTTAACTGAATTCTAAATTGATTGACTGATATGATAAAAAAAAACGGATCAATATAGGTCCATCTGTTTTTAGAGCTACTATGCCACAGACACACACCACACACACACACACACACACACACCTATCAAACTTATAGCACCCCGTTTTTGCATCGAGCGTCGGCGTTTCAAAACATGTTTCTAAAAGAACAATACCCCAAAAATAATGTTTATAAGTTCGTGACATGCAGTCGTACGACTTTTTTTACAGAGACCTCTACAGAAACGAACGTATAAAAGGATTAGTTACAGCGAAAGAGTATTATTGCACAAAGTGTGGTGTTATGCTCTGGTCGTTTCATAAGTGAGTAATTATATTTTTTTTTATTCATCCATAAGTACCATCCATACTAATCACTAGGTACATATTATAAAACAAAGTCCTCCACCTCATCTGTCTGTATGTCTGTTCGCGATAAACTCAAAAAGTACTTGCACAGATTTTCATGCTGTTTTCACCAATGGATAGGATATAGAGTGGTTCTCGAGAAGGACATAGGGTATCTTTCATTGGGAAAAAAAGTAGGTAGGTAAGACTGTTCCTAAGTGATCAGTCTAAAAATATAAATACATAATTGGAACAATGAAGATGAATAAATAAATATATTCACACATTCCACACAGCATCATCTAGTTCCAAAGTAAGCAACTTAATGCTTGTATTGTATTATGGATACCAGACAGTTGATATATTACATACATTACTTTTTTTTTTTTTTGTAAATACATACATATTATAAATACAAAACATCCATGACTCAGGTGCAAAGGTAAAATGTTAACACATAAACATTTGCCCCTAGCGGGATTCGAACCAGCGACCGCTTGGTTAACAGCTAGGTTTACTAGCCACTAGACCAAACGTGTCGTCAAGTCATATTAAAAATTATACCTCCGTAGGTATTATTCCCGCCTTGTAGGTAGCCGCTTTTAAAATTATAAATAACTACCTACACAACACCTACTAAGAAATTTACAAAGCGGGAAATTCAAATTAAATGAAGGGAAACAAACATCATTCACATGTATACCAATAGGGATAGGGATAGGTCTTCCACCTATTTTATTTCCACCTATAAGCCTTTTTTTTTATTTAGGTACATGGAACATTTGGATCAGAAACACATCAGGCCACCGAACTCATGTCCGAAATGCACACAAATCTGTATAAATTTTAAAAATTTCTACGAACACGTCCGTAGACATATAGTGAATTCATTTCAGCAATTAAACAATGAAGAGTCCGAAGTTGTGGTGAGTGGTCGCTTAGTTTTTCCTGAAAGCATTCATTCATTCATTCGTTCATCAAAAAATGACACCAAAATGTAAGTATGATTTCTGACGAAAAATATCGTTCCAGATAAGATGTTAACGTCATAATTTATTTGTAGTTTTATAATCTAGTACATGGCTGAAAATATACAACTGCCCAAAACCGCCTAAACAAATATTCATGTATTTTTCTCATTTCAGGATGAGGAAATGTCGAAAATGGTCAGATGTATTGAGTGTAATTTGATAGTAGAGAAGTCTCGTGGCTTCGCCCATTGGGAAAAACATCTTCGCTTTGATGTCAATACTATTGTGGCCGATAAGGAATTGTCAAAAAAGGAAACTACATAGAATTGAGGGTAGGAAACTACATAGAGTTGAGGGTAGGAAACCACATAGAATTGAGGGTAGGAAACTACATAGAATTGAGGATAGGAAACTACATAGAATTGAGGGTAATAAACTACATAGAATTGAGGATAGGAAACTACATAGAATTGAGGATAGGAAACTACATAGAATTGAGGGTAAGTAACCTAAACCAAAAATTATTTCCTCCCTTATAAGTACATATAAGTGAAGACTTTATTTTTTTTATGTTAAGATCGACAGACAGTCTGACGACTAAATATAAATATTAAAAATGTTGTTTATTGTTTTGTTTGTTACAAAAACTTCGAATGTTACTTGTGTAGGTATAAGTTAGATTGTAAGGTCATTGTTTAAATATTTTATATTTATGATGTAAAAATCGGAATTACCTAGTTATGGACAAAATAAATGCAAATTTAATTTCAAATCTGTAAATAGTTTAAATAAAGAATATTTATTTAAATAAATAGTCGTATTAATTTTTTTTTGGTTACCCAAAAAAAGCAAAGCTCATCGTATCCGGGTAGTGCCCGTGGTCCACCTAGTTTGTACACCTGGGTGGACCACGGGCACAAAAAAGTGCCCGTATTACACCTAGGTGAACATAGGTGGACCACTCACGACGCGAATCACCACAGTTCAGCTCGAGAAATAGGCGTTAGCGGGTGGATAGGCAATAGCGGATCAAGCAAACGGATTAATTACTTAGCGGTGTTAGCGGAACGAATTATTGAACACATTTTTGCGGAAAAGCGGTTTTATATCTCATAGCAATTAAACAATGCGTACGCACTCTTGCGTTGCTGAAACTCGACCTTAACTACTGAAAATAAGATGGCGGCCGGCTAGCGGGTTCTCTGATTGGCCCGAGCATCTGAGATGACCAATCAGAGACAATTCTATACTAATCAATACACAAGCGGCAAAATGGCGCGAACAGCTAGTAATCCTTACTAAATTATGGATGGATGGATGTTTGCAACTCTTTCAAGCAAAAACTACTGAACCGATGACCATGAAATTTTGCATACACGTCCGTCTGGGACACCAGAAAGGACATAGGGTACCTTTCATTCAGAACGCGGACGAAGTCGCGGGCAGCAGCTAGTTATAACTAAGAACCATCCCGATCACGTTAGCTTTCAAACAAAAACAAACAGCATTATAATAATTATGTCCATAAGTTTGGGAGTTACGATTCCACACCAATCATATACTTAGTTAACATTGTATTACTTATAACCACCAAGTTTTTGCGTCGGGCGTCGGGACTTAACAAAACAAAACAATACAATACAGTAGTTATGGCAGGAACAAGATGAAAAAAGAAAACAAATTGTTTTATTCAACAAAACTCATTTATTTTACAATATGTACAATAATATACAATTTCTCCAAACATTTTTTGAAGCAATGAAACAGTTTCGGTAAGTCTCGTCCGCAAAATCATCGTGCTCGAATATCAAGTCTCTTAAGGTTATGTACAGTCGCGGTAAGAAAAGTTACCTACGTCCGTCACCATAAAGTCGACATTTGATTGCACCAGACCAATTTATCGGTCATGTCAAAATTTCATTTCAACATCTGTCTATTATATTGTTTTCTTAATGTTTTAGTTTCAAAAGACAAGTGTCTACGACTTGGAATGAGTGGGAATGAATTTGAAAACTGAACAAGGTTTTCATACCCCGACTTTACAACATATTCTTCGAGAAGAACATAATTATTCTTAGATTTTCGTACCCCGACTTTGCAAAATATTCTTTGAGTAGAATGCTAATTATTCTTTCTCTTGAAAAGACCGTGGCAACTGTGCCAATTAGCTCAGTTTGAACAGTTGAGTAAAAGTGGCGAGAATGGCGCTAGTGTAGCATGTCTTCTATCTATCTATCTTTCTTTGTCTAATTTACTCTTCAATGCTACACTGGCGCCATCTTAAATGACTGGTATTCTGGAACCACTTTAATTAATATATAAGTATAGTCATAGTTCAATTAGTTAATGTAACTGGACTACTGAGACTAAAAGTCTTAACAGTTCAATCAATTAACGTAATTGGACTATTGAGACTAAAATGTCCTAACAGTTCAATCAATTAACGTAATTGGACTATTGAGACTAAAATGTCCTAACAGTTCAATCAATTAACGTAATTGGACTATTGAGACTAAAATGTCCTAACAGTTCAATCAATTAACGTAACTGGACTACTGAGACTAAAAAGTCCTAACAGTTCAATCAATTAATGTAATTGGACTACTGCGACTAAAAAGTCCTAACAGTTCAATCAATTAACGTTAATGAACTACTGAGACTAAAAAAGTTCTAATAGTTCAATTATTATAATTTAATTGAACTACTGAAACTAAAAAAAGTCCTAATAGTCCTAATAGTTATAATAATTGAACTATTAGGACTTTTGTAGTTTCAAGTTTACTGAGACAAGAAAGTTCTAACAGTTCAATCAATTAACGTAATTGGACTACTGAGACTAAATAAGTCCTAATATTTTAATGTATTATTATAGTTGAACGACTGAGACTAAAAAATCATTATGGATAATAAAAAATTATTATCCATTTTCTTGTCACGATCACCCAATGTTTCTTTTGATTAAATCATTTATTAGTTTTTCATTATTAACAGTTAATTAATTAATCTATTATATTATGTGTCAACATCTGTGGGTCTAGCATGAGTTTATGATGACCGCACTGGCCAGCGAGACCGTGAGACATTCATTATGTAAAATTGTCAAATTTCCACATAAACGTTTCACTCTCTCGCTAGCGAGTGCGGTCATTATATACTCATGCTAGACCCACAGTATGTGCTTCTTTGTTCTCTTGTAAAATACCATTAAAGTGATTCCTTTGAACACTTTCATTTGTTTCATTGTCACACATTTCTTGATCTAAATATTTCTCATTAAATTTTTCAACATAAGTATGTGTTTCTTTGTTATTTTGTAAAATATTATTAACGTGTTTACTTTGAAAATTTTCATTTTTTTCATTGTCACACATTTCTTGATCTAAATCATTTTTAAGCATATCATTATTGAAAGATTTCTCATTAAATTTTTCTAGATAAGTATCTGTTTCTTTGTTATTTTGTAAAATATTATTAACGTGTTTACTTTGAACACTTTCATTTGTTTCATCGTCTTTCATTTCTTGATCTAAATCATTTTCTTGATTCAAAATATCAAAATTAATAGTTTTCCCATTGTATAAGCCCACTTCAGTGTGTGCTTTGGTATTATTTTGTAAAACACCATTAAAGCGATTGCTTTTAACATTTGTTTCATCGTTACTCATTTCTTTATCTATACCATTTTTTAGTATTCCATTATAGACACTTTCCTTTTTATGTGTGTTAATATAATATGTTTCTGTATTTTTTTGTAAAATATTATTAACTCGGTCACTTTGTATAGATTTATTTGTTTCATCGTCAATCATTTCTTGATCTAAATCGAAATTTTTCGAAATATCAATATTATCAGTTTTTCCATTGTATGAGCCAAAATCGGCGTGTGCTTCTGTATTATTTTGTAAAATACCATTAAAGTGATTAATTTGTACGACTTCGTTTGTCTCGTCATCACTTAAGGCGTCTTCTTCTTTGTAAATCGTATCTGCAAACATAAAAAATATATAGAAAATACCTCTTAATCCTACTAATATTATAAATGCGAAAGTTTGTTTGGATGTATGGATGTTTGCAACTCTTTCACGCAAAAACTACTGAACCGATTACCGTGAAATTTTGCATACACGTTATCTGGGACACCAGAAAGGACATAGGGTACCTTTCACCCAGAAAAAAAGTACTGCTCCCTAGGGATTATCTAAAATTAAGGAAACTAACTCCTGGCTAAGTATAATAGCAATAACGATGTCAGGCGATATATTGCTTTTTCAACGCGGACGAAGTCGCGGGCACCGGCTAGTACTCTAAATAAATTATATATAGGTTTTTTTTTGGCTTTTTTTAACAGCACCTAGAAGGAAAGTAATCTAAATATGGCACATTTGACTCAAAGGAGACTCCTCATTTGACTCCTCTATTTTTTTTACTAGCTAGTGCCTGCGACTTCGTCCGCGTTAAAAAAGCGAAAATACAAACCTAAAAAAGTTCTCACTTCAAAAAAAAAATCTGTAATAAGGTGTCCTTGGGTAGGCGACAGTTGCCACTTGATATAAAGTGGACTGTCAGACTGTCTGTCACACTTTTTAATGTAAAAAAATACAAAATTTATGTAGTATGTATTAGAAATTATATAATTGACATAGAATACTACAACTTAATAACACTTATACATTTTAAAATTAGATTTAAGATAAAGATCAAATATATTAATTAAAATACCTATTACGGTTGT
This sequence comes from Synanthedon tipuliformis, assembly GCA_947623395.1. NCBI lineage: Eukaryota > Metazoa > Arthropoda > Insecta > Lepidoptera > Sesiidae > Synanthedon > Synanthedon tipuliformis. The sequence continues at coordinate 3,263,149 of OX392437.1, forward strand.
ACAATATGATCAACAAATAAATAATTATTATTATTAAAAAAAATTGCTTTACACTCACATGGATCCATTGAATCTATGTTGCGCCATTTTTTTACCACAATTTTCGGTATGATAACCTGAAAATATTCGAATAATATACATGATAAAAATAATGTTATACTATATGTTGACTAAGGCAATGATTTAAAAATGAACATTATAATATACAAGTAGAAGAATTTGTCATACGGCTTTGACGAAATGGACACGAAAATAATTGTCGGATAAATCCGACTTTGGCGGCTTAAGGATTAATATACAATTATTAACTTATGAACTAGAGGCGACCCCGTACCAACAGTTTGAAGCAAATTCAAAGACATATTCACATAAACTTACCATATCGTGGAAAGTCCTGTTCCTGGTCTCTATCTTGTCGTGCCAAGCCTTCATGTGATATTTGGCCGAGACGTCGTCCGGAAAGACGACGGGAAATGTGCAAAGCGAACATTTTGGCACCATCGCAAAGTGTTCGCTGTGAGCCGACAGATGCTCCATTAGCATGCACTGCTTTGGCAACAACTCAGAGCATATCTGGAAACCATTATATAAGTGGACTCAGTTAAAATAAGAACTAAAGAGAAACTAAAGATGCTCCATTAGCAAGAATTGCCTTGGCAACAACTAAGAGCATATCTGGAAAACATTATATAAGTGGACTCAGTTAAAATAAGAACTAAAGAACCCTAAAGAGAAACTAAAGATGCTCTATTAGCAAGAATTGCCTTGGCAACAACTCAGAGCATATCTGGAAACCATTATAAAGAGAATGAAAGACTGGGATTCAACACAGACATTAATATTAATAAGAACTCAGATAAAATAAGAACTAAGGAACCCTAAAGAGAAACTAAAGAGCTCCATTAGCATGCACTGCTTTGGCAACAACTCAAAGCATATCTGGAAACCATTATAAAGAGAATGAAAGACTGGGATTCAACACAAGACATGAATATTATGGTTATCGAAACTGTTTTATAAGTGGACTCAGATAAAATAAGAACTAAAGAACCCTAAAGAGAAACTAAAGATGCTCTATCTATTAGCGTGCACTGCCTTGGCAGCAACTCAGAGCATATCTGGAAACCATTATTATACTACTTTATACAGTTCTGGTCAAACTATAGTCTATCTAAGAATTCATTCTTGGTTATTTTTATCAATAAGTAAAATAAAGATGTCAGACCGTATATATTTTTTTAATTTTTCAAAATCTCGGGCACCAGCTAGAAAATAAATAAAACAACATACCTGACATTCAATATTGTTATCCGCAATGTCCATATTATGTAATCTTAAAAGTGTAGAGTTGTCAAATTTCCTTGGACAATAGTTGCAATAAATTTCCCTCGCTCTTGTGGGACAGGCATGTAAGTCATGGCTAACATATTTCATGCCGCAATCGCTATGCAATTCTGTTGAAAAATCCACAGGTTCATCCGATGGCACTGTGTGTATTAATGACATGTGATCGTACATTTCCAAACTTCTACACTTGTAACCGCAAATCGAGCAGATTTCGAGTTTCACCGATTCCAGAATAACCCCACGACGGCTTTGCATTTTCCTACAATCGTGTCTATACAAAGCCGTACAGTTCCCGAAGGCAAATTGGCATACGTAACAACGATAGAATCTGTGTTCTTTCATTCCCTTTGAACATTTCAAACAGTTGCCATCTATATGAACAATTGTCTTCAGAGGTTTATTCCCAACATAGGCCACTATACTGCTCTCGAAGTATGTTGTCTCCAGTTTAATCTTCAATACTTCCTTATGTGTCTCTATATGTTCTCTGAACGGGTGTAAACGCCACCACCCTTTCGAACAAGTTAAGCATTTATAGAAAACCGGAGATCCCATGTGAGCGAATACTTTTGTACGCAGCCAATCTCGCCACTTCAATAAGGCTTGTTGTAATTTCTTCTCCTTCGGAGAGTCCTCAAGAATTTGTGTATCTAATCGCCCCCAAGTGTTTGCGACTTCAACAGCCAACTGTCGATCAGCATAGTCGGTCACATCTTTGGAAATGGATTCCAAAACTTGCCACATTCTCTTTCTATTGATGATCTTTTGTTTCGATTGGTACTGGTTTTTTTCAGAATCGGCTTGATTTGATCTATTTTTTACTTCTTTAACTTCAACTGTAAATTTCTGGTCCTTCTCCAATAAATTGTCAACTGGCAACTTTTCCATCATGTTAGTATTTTGTCTCTTTCTATTGATGATCTTTTGTTTTGATTGGTGCTGCTTTTTTTTTTCAGAATCGGCTTGATTTGATCTATTTTTTACTTCTTTTACTTCAACTGTAAATTTCTCGTCGTTCTCCTTTAAATTGTCAACTGGTAACTTTTCCATCGTGCCAGTATTTTGTACAACACTCTGTAAGAAAATTGTTAATGCACATACATTATACATAACAACTACATATGTCATTTAAAATAAATATAACAAATAATATCTTCAAGTCATTTTTACTTAACCAATTGTAATTATGTCAAATGATCTACTGAAACTTTAGTTTAGATAGTTAAATTAGTTAATGTAATTGAACTACTGTGACTAGAAGTCACGATAGTTCAATTTTTAATTGAACAACTGAGACTAAAAAGTCCCAATAGTTCAATTAATTAATGTAATAATTGAACTACTGTGACTAAAAACTCACAATCTGACAAAACTGTGTCAAAACAAAAGTCCCAATAGTTCAATTAATTAATTTAATTGAACTACTGAGACTAAAAACTCACAATAGTTTAATTAATTAATTTAATTGAACTACTGAGACTAAAAACTCACAATAGTTCAATTAAGTAATTAATTAATTCAATTGAACTACTGAGACTAAAACTCACAATAGTTTAATTAATTAATTTAATTGAACTACTGAGACTAAAAACTCACAATAGTTTAATTAATTAATTTAATTGAACTACTGAGACTAAAAACTCACAATAGTTTAATTAATTAATTTAATTGAACTACTGAGACTAAAGCTGAGACTAAAGTCCCAATAGTTCAATTAATTAATTTAATAGATCAAAACCAGATCTTTAGTGTTGCTGGTGTTTATTTTTTTATGTTAAGGTAGACAGACAGGCTGACGGTCCAGTTGATGGTAGGTGGCTACCCTTGCCTATAACACAAGGAACGCCACAGGTGCTGCAAGTACGCTGCCGATCATAGAAGGATTGAGGATAAGGGGAAAGGGATGGGCAATGTGCTCTGGCATCCCTTACTCTCACACTGAAACATAATTATGCTATTATTTCACGGTGGTATTCTGTAAGGGGTTGGTTACTGCCGCCAGACGGGCTGCCCAAATGGCAGACCAGAGCCAAATTTGAAAAGTTCATTTCCAAAGTTGACCCTACCGGGAATCGAACCCGAGACCCCTGAGACTGCCAAATTCTCCTTACAAACTGCCCAAGCCTACCTAAACAAGTAAAAAACTTGAACAATTCCTTTGGGAGCTACGATTTTCCAGACAGTTAAACAGCACACAGACACAAAACCCCGTTTTTGCGTAGGGCGTCAGGAGTTAAAAAAAAATAAACAACATACCTGACACATAATATCTGAATCGGCTATATCCTTAAGTAATCTTGAAAGTGTAGGTTCGTGAAATTTCCTCACCTTCGTAGGGCTGACGTGTAAGTCATTCGAAACATCTTTCGTGCCACAATCGCTATGCAATTCTGTTGAAAAATCCACAGGTTCATCCGAAGGCACCGTGTGTATTAATGACATGTGATCGTACATTTCCAAACTTCCACACTTGTAACCGCAAATCGAGCAGATTTCGAGTTTCACCAATTCCAGGATCACCCCACGACGGTTCAGCATTTTCCTACAATCGTGTCTATACAAAGCCGTACAGTTCCCGAAGGCAAATTGGCATACGTAACAACGATAGAATCTGTGTTCCTTCATTCCCTTTGAACATTTCAAACAGTTGCCATCTATATGAACAATTGTCTTCAGAGGCTTATTCCCAACATAGGCCACTATGCTGCTCTCGTAGTATGTTGTCTCCAGTTTAATCTTCAATACTTCCTTATGTGTCTCTATGTGTTCTCTGAACGGATGTAAACGCCACCACCCTTTCGAACAAGTTAGGCATTTGTAGAAAACCGGAGATCCCATGTGAGCAAATGCTTTTGTATGCAGCCAATCTCGCCACTTCAATAAGGCTTGTTGCAATTTCTTCTCCTTCGGAGAGTCCTCACGCATTTGTGTATCTAATCGTCCCCAAGTGTTTGCGACTTCAACAGCCAGCTGTCGATCCGCATAGTCGGTGACATCTTTGGAAATTGATTCCAAAACTTGCCACATCCTCTTTCTTTTAATCCTTTTATGCTTTGAGTTGAATTTGTAATTTTTACTAGCACCTGCTTTATTTGATGTATTTACTGCTTCTTTAATTTCTTCAACTGTAATGTCAACTATGAGTTTTTGGTCCGTCTGATTTAAATTATCATTAGGACACTTTTCCATCATGCCAGCATGCTGTAAAGGAGTCTGTAAGAAATTTCTTGTTATACATACATACTCGTATTATGCGTTTTAATATTCACTTAGAGTTAGTGTAAGACTGAAGGTCAATTTCTGTTCGAAGCAAAAGCCGAAGGCTTGAATGATCTGAGAAATTTTGTTCATGGTTGGCTATGAGCTACAATTAATAATATTTATATTATTAAATTTATATTATAAATGATTTTAAAACTTTAATATTGAAGGTTTATTTAGACTGTATAATATAGAAGGTAATTTAAATCATCTCTAGAAGTTGATCTAGCTAGACGATGAAAAAAATTACCTTGCAATTTATTTGCAATCTAGCTAGACAAAAAACAGTCATAAACAAACAAATACATTAAGTAATAACAATGAATAAGATAAGTATGTAGGTATATATACAATATGTACCTACGTAATATTGTATGCTGTTTGTTTGAATTGAGGCTCCGAAACTAGACCGATTTGAAAAATTCTTTCACTGTTAGGAAGCTATATTATCAGCGAATAACATAGGCTATATTTTATAAAGTTACGCGTGCGAAGCTACGTACAACAGCTAAGTAAATCTAATATATATAAAATTCTCATGCCGCAGTTAACGACTGGACCGATTTTGATGAAATTTTTTTTATACACCTAAATGTTAAGGGTGGTCCACCCCAAAAATTCATTTTTTATTTTTTGGCAAAACAATGTTTGCCGGTTTAGCTAGTAATATTATAAATGCGAAAGTTTGTACGGATGTATGGATATTTGTAACTCTTTCACGCAAAAACTACTAAACCGATCACCATGAATGAAATAAAAAACAAGCCTAAATTATCGAGTTGTTTTGTGTCGACATTACGTAGAGTCGCCGATTATTATATTAATGACTAGCTGTAGCACACGACTTCGCCCGCGTAACTTTATAAAATATTAGCCTATGTTATTTGCTGATAACGTAGCTTTCTATAGGTGAAAGAATTTTCAAAATCGATCCACTAGTTTTTGAGTTTATTCATTACAAACATAAAGATAAAGATAAATCTCTTTAAGATAAGATAAATCTCTCTTAATAATATTAGTAGATATAGAAGTATTAGATTACCTTTGTAGACTGTTTGTTTCATAAGATTTTATTGCTAAAAATTGAGCTTAGACTTCTTGCTTGGACATTATAAGAATTAAACATACGATTTTTTTACTTCATAACTAAATAATGTTACAAATACTTGATTTTTACTAAAATCCTTATCTTATTGACATAATATCCTGCCAAAAATAAACTTAAATATTAATAATATTGAATAAACTTAATAATATTGAATAATATCAATAGTTTCTAAATGCCGGGAAGTCCCGCGCGTGACTTTGAAACTGTCGAGCGAGACTTCTAAAATAAACGTACTGTCGCGAAAAGCTGAATGGGCTATATAAGATTTTGAACGCGGGCAACAGCCAGTCTATACTAATATTATAAAGAAAAAAGATATGTTTGTTTGAATTAAATAGGCTTCGAAACTAGTGGACCGATTTGAAAAATTCTTTCACTGTTGGGAAACTATATTATCGGCGAGTAACATAGCACATATTTTATAAAGTTACGCGGACGAAGTCGCGGGTAAAAGCTAGTGCTTAATAAGTTAGGAAAACAAACGCTCATGGAGGTAAGGTAGTTTTCTGTTTACAAAACTAAATAAAAATAAAATTTCAACGTACTTGCGGCGGCATCTGTAGAAAAACATCAGTCTTCGTGAAGACAGTCTATAGAAGATTGAGGGAACTTTATAATTGTCTTTTTATAAATTTTCTCGCTCGGCATTTCGAATCGAAAAACGTTTGTACTATTTCTATTTTCACTCAAAAATTCGATTTATTCTTTTGAAGAAATGTTTAAATTATTATTAATCACGTGTTATGTATGTACCATGTACTAATAAAAAGGAATTAGCGAACTATACGAAATAAAACGAACAAATAAATACATAGGTATGTAAATAAACCATATTTTTTAAATCAAGGCATTTATGCGAACGAAATGCATGTGTTTGTGTAGGACACTGTAGTAGGCGTGTGTCTGTGTTCTACACAGACCCACATGTGAGGTGAGTGAGTATGAAGTGTTCTGTGTAAAGAACACTTTAAACCTCTTTGAACTTATTGCTCTATGTATAGACTTTTATTCGTAGTGTGATTCACAGATTATAAAGTTATATGTCTAGTGTGATTCGTAGACTGAACCACATATTAATGATATTATTATAACTAAACTAGCTGTTGCACGCAATTTCGTCCGCGTAACTTTATAAAATATGTTACTCGCTGATAATATAGCTTCCCAACAGTGAAAGAATTTTTCAAATCGGTCCACTAGTTTCGGAGCTTATTCGATGCAAACAAACAAACAAATCTTTCCTCTTTCTACAGTATATAATATGTTCCTTGCTAGTAGTATAGATTAGTGGTGCCCGCGGCTTCGTCTGCGATGAAAAATAAAAAAATCAAAGCAATATAACTTTTGAAATGTTTATCTGTGTTGTATTGTTGATAAAGAGTACTCTATGTACTTTTCTGTATTGCTGACATCTGCGAAATCACGTGATGATCGGTTGTTGATAAGCGCTTATTACGCTATTCAATTTAGGGAATTCGATTTAGAGACCATGGTCACAAACTAAATAGTAGATACTAACGTATCAGACGGAAATCTGCAGTACAAATGCGCTGGACATGAGCTCGAGTACTTTAATTTCACCTGATTGGTCATAGCAAAATAGAACATTTGACTGCACCGCCCCTCTCAGCCTCTCACCCCTTTGTTTTTTTACGGGCTATTAGTCCTTGAATTTATTTTTAAGTAAGGAAATATCATCACAATTAAAACACAGTAAATAATGCGTACATATTTATTTTTTAGGATACAGACAAAACATAACATGGACTTAATATACGACTTAAATAGAAACTAGAATAGAAATAAATAGAACAATAACGCCCGTACTAACAAAGCGTGCGATAAACTCAACACATTACACTATAACACTGCACATCCACTGAGTCCTGTCACGAACTTGTATTTTCTGGCACACAGCACTTATAACACATACTTAATATAATAAATGAATCCAAAGATTGTTATTAATAAATTAGTAGATATATAAAGAGGCGAAAATTAATCGAAGCAACAATATAAACAACAATGACCTTACAAAACAAAATGGCTTCCTCTCTTAGTACAGATCGCTATAAGGCAATCAAGGCGATGAGAGGGGAGGTGAAATGTCATGTTCTATTTTGCTATTACCACAGGCTATAAAATTCCTATGTCTAGTGAATTTTCCTTGAAGATTACCAGCCGTGACCATGGTAAAGAGAGACGCAACTACACACGATTCAATTTGATTTCTAAATCGTAGTGCTTAGAAATCAAATTCAATCCGATTTCTTACAGTCCAATCTAGAAAATCGGATAGTGTGATCGCAGTTAGAAACAGATCGGATTCGATTTGGAGAAATTGAAGGTCCTTCAAATTTGATTTCTAAACACTACTATTTAGAAATCAAATTGAAACTTGTGTAATTGCGTCTCTCTACCATGGTCTCTAAATCGAATTCCTTAAATTGAATAGTGTAATAAGCGCTATACTTTTACATTTATAAGCATGGATGTAGTTATGGATAACTTTCCTTCTTGTGTATTTGTCTGTGGCATCATATCTCCCAAATGGATGGACCGATTTTGATAAGTTTTTTTTAGTATATTTAGATTTTTTTTTAGAAGTCAATTCTATACAATTTCTTAAAAAATGGACTAACTACCCATTTAGTGCCTGCTTAGCGGCTAGAAGTAATCTACTCTATCTGCTTGCTTTGCAGTTGTGTGCCCTTAGCTTTTGACTCGTAACTTTTTTAAAGCAACGCAATGATTTAAAAACAAACATACAAGCATACAATTCGAACAATTTAGTCATATATATTTGCCTTTTTACGAAATTGACACGAAAATAACTGTCTTATAAATCCGACTTTGTCGACTAAAAGATTTATAGTACAATTTCTCTACCAAATTTTCTTCGTTTGCCGATTAACTAAAACTTGCGGGTATTTTGAAATAAAACACAATTTTAATCAATTTAGTTTATTTTTATTCACTTCTTGGGCGCTGGTTTCGCTTCCTTCGCCTGCTTTGCTTCTTTCGTCACCTTGCCTGCCGACTTGACGCCTTTCTTTGCGCCTTTTGGCGTTTTCGGCGTCTTCTTCTTGGGCGCTGGTGGAGCCGTCTTCTTGGCAACAGGCTTCTTGGGCTTCTTGGATAGCGCTGCGGAGATCGCCTTGCGACGTTTCTCGCGCAGTTTTTGCGCTTTCACCGCTGGGTCGCTGTCGGGCAACTTAATCTGTAAAGTGGGAAAAAAAAAATTAAGAGGGTAGTCAGAAAAAAAAACTGTTCATTATGACGGTACTTTCGATTTAAAATCAGCAATTGTCAACGTGATTTAGGGTAATCATCGTAGGTCATAACCCAATGCTCTGTAGAGTTGTGTCATCATCTTATACATATACGAATGATTGGTATCGCTACGCTAGACTAGATACCGCCGTCGTACTTGTGAAATGCGGCAAAAAATACTACGCCGAATTCGGCGTACCCGAGTCAGTCACACTGCAAACTGTCTGTGATGTGTACGTGCCGAATGTTTTATTAAATTTTAGGCATAATAAAATACCAGTTTGCGTATGTAGTGAAACTGTGTAAAAATATAATGTAACTGTGTAAAAAGTGATAAAAAGTGACGATTTTTTACACACACTACAATAAAAAGTTACCACATTTTTGGAGCTATTACTTTTGTATAGCGCTCTATCTAGTCGAGCGCAGCGAGACCAATCAATTATCTTTGTCATGTAACTTCGTCAACTACGAAATGGACTTAAATCATCTTCAAACGGTTCGACAGATCCAAATAGCACCCATACATTTGAGGAGTGTCATTTCAAATGGACTTATTTCCACCTTTTTTTCAATTTTTCAATAAATCGAATTATGTATTGAAATTAAGTCGGTTTGTAAAAGAATCTTTTGTGCCTTAGATTAGATGGTGTGAGCAAATTACGTGGAAATAAGCGTATTTGTTCTGGACACGTGAATTGAAAGTCAAATGTAGAGAGGAATTAAACATTATTGTTACAAATAATTTGGTATAGAAATGCAAACGAATACGAAAAATGGATTCCAATCATTACTTCATTTTTATTCATAAGTGGAAATAAGTCCTTTTGAAATGACACTCCTCATTTGTGTACTACGATTCCAGCAGACAAAACACACAAACAAACACACAAACACACACACACACACACACACACACAGAGAGAGACACACAATATGTCGATCTTACGACACTCTTGTTTCTGCTACTCGGATTATACTTACACCGCGTTTCTCGGCCAGAGCGAGCGCTCTCAAGTTGTTCCTCCTCTGCTGGTCCAAGACCGCCTTCCTCCTCATCACCGCCGAGTGAGGGTTCAGTCTCAGCATTGCCTTCGTGTTCGTCAGGGGGTTGAGCTTCCTCGAGGCGCGTACTACGCGTTTGCTAAGAAAAAATAAATAAAAAAATGTCACTGAAGAGGGTAGGGTAGGAGAAGATTTCATAGAGAAATAAAAATTTGCATTCAGATAAAGTCAACGTGATTATTATAGGTAATCATGGATTTTCATAACCCAATGCTCTGATAGAAAAGTGTATCATCATTAAACAAGTATCATCATTAAAATAACAAAATGATTAAGTTATTTATTCAAAAATAAAAAAATTAACACGTCACTGAAGAGGGTAGGGTAGACGAAGATTCGTTGAGAAAAAAAAAATTGCATTCAGATAAAGTCAACGTGATTATAATAGGTAATCATGGATTTTCATAACCCAATATGCTATGATAGAAGTGTATCATCATTAAACAAATATGTTATACTAGCTGGTGCTCGCGACTTCGTCCGCGTGGAATAGTTATTTTGGGAATCATTTGGGTAAGTATCCGCACGCAACGGAAGCCCTCAAAGATGAATAATTTTTCCCGTCTTTTCCACATTTTCGACTGTTTCTTCGCTCCTATTAGTCGCATCGTGATGTTATATATAGCCTAAAGCCTTGTTCGATAAATGATCTATCCAACACAAAAATAATTTTTCAATTCGAACCACTAGTTCCTGAGATTAGCGCGTTCAAACAAACAAACAAACAAACAAACTCTTCAGCTTTATAATATTAGTATAGAATATCAACGTGATTATAGGTAATCATCATTAAGCAAAACACTATTAACCCTATAGCCACTACGGGTCGGATTTATACGACAACACAAGTAGTGGAATTTGACTTAATCTAGCAAAATGTACACGAAAATATTTGTCGGATATATCCGACTCTGGCGCTTAGAGAATTTAATACAATTAATACCATAATATATCCTTAATGCCACTGTTGATTGGCAGCGGATGTCGCGTTTGCTTCTTTTACAGGCGACGGTAGATTAGATAGAGCCACTTACCATCGATCGAGTGGACAGTCAGCTTGTCTGACAATCTTTCTATTAAAAAAGAAAAGAAAAAAGAAAAAAAGAAATACATACTTGGGCGCACGGAGACACTTGCGGATCTCGTCAGATTTGAGTAGTCGACTCAAGTCGGTGTTGGCCATCTTGGGTTGGGGCAAGTTGAAGTTCTTCTTGAGCTTCGACGGAGTCTTCCACGAACCGAACAGGGCATCTGATTAATCGAAACAATACTATTAGTTAGGGGCCTTACACCCAGTTGCAGAAAAGTTCTTTAAATTATAAAGTCGCCTTAAAACCTAAGGAATCATTAAAGTGTTGCACAAAGCTATGTACATTAACGTCAAATTTAATGCTCCATTAAAATTTAACTAAAGATGTGTCAAACAAGACCTTATCATTATCTTTAAGAGAAAAAACGTTGCACAGAGCGACATTAGCGTCTTTGATCGTTTTGTGAAACGTCTTTAAAGTTAATGTGCCCATTAGGGATAAGGACTCGTTAGTTAATGCCAATTTTAAAAGAAGCTTTGTGCAACTGACTGTTAGATTAATAAATAAATGGTATCGCTGCCCTAGACTAGATGCCGCCGTCTTGTCGCACTTTTCAAATGTCACGGCAACTAATACTACGCCGAATGCGGCGTACCCGAGCCAATGAAAATTCATTTTCTCGTACATATTGTACGAGACAAGTTATATAGAATAAACAAAAAATAAATAGATAAGACTTTCAGTCAGTTGCACAAAGCTTCTTTAAAATTGGCATTAACTAACGAGTCCTTATCCCTAATGTGTACATTAACTTTAAAGACCTTTCACAAAACGATTGACGGCCTCTTTAAAGACGCTAATGTCGCTTTGTGCAACGCTTTTTCTCTTAAAGATAATGATAAGGTCTGTCTGACACTTCTTTAGTTAAATTTTAATGGAGCATTATAGCTTTGTGCAACACTTTAATGATTCCATAGATTTTAAAGGCGTCTTTATAATTTAAAGAACGTTTCTGCAACTGGCTGTAAGTGTGAGGCTGTTCGCTCAACAACAGTGGCTCTTTTTACTTTTTTTTTAGAAAAAAAATAATATCACAAAATTATTTAGTTGGATGAGGATTTATATTATAATCTTTGAAATATTTGGTTTTTAACAAATTTCCAAAGATAATTTTTTAAATAAAAACATTTCTGTTGCGCAGTTCTAATCTACATTTTGGTCTTTGTAATAGAAAATACTTTGGACCCTATTTCGTCATTTTTCACAGAATAATTTAGATTATTGCTAAAGGCATAGATGAATGATTGGTCTCGCTGCGCTCGACTAGATACCCCCGTGGTACTTGTAAAATGCAGCATAAAATAGTACGCCGAATTCGGCATACCCGAGCCAGTCACACTGCAAACTGTCTGTGATGTGTTCGTGCCGAATGTTTTAGTAAATTTTAGGCATAATAAAATACCAGTTTGCGTACGTAGTGAAACTGTGTAAAAATATAATAAAACTGGGTAAAAATTGATAGGTTTTTTACACACACTACAATAAAAAGTTGCCACGTTTTCGGAGCTATTGCTTTTGTATAGCGCTCTATCTAGTCGAGCGCAACGAGACCAATCAATTATCTTTGGCTAAAGGCATGTTTTCCACATGTCGACACACCGTCCGAGTGATGCCTCGTGATGATGTTTCCTGAGGGAAATGTTATTCTACCCCAAAAATTCGTAACTTTCTATCGTATGTTGACGACAAAAGTAAGGCATATTGGGGACAAGCTTTTTTTTATTATTATTATTATTATTAAATTAAGCCTTTATTTCAGATTAGAGTATACATTACATATATATAATTACGTCTTAGTGGTTATGAGTTATACAAGATACAAAGTTAATATTTTAAACGTTCTTTTCCATTTTTTTAAATTATTTTTTTTTTCTTTATCTGTTTGCGCTTTGACAAAGGCTTCTCCAATGGAATTGGGAGATAGGAAATCAATGGATGTTGATTTCCTATCCTCCTATCCATGGGCATATTGTAGCCTGTAACGCGTAACGTGTGACATGTGACATTTGATTTTATTCCCACAAATTTTCATAACATATATTATGAAAATCGATTCTTAAGGCTTTTACTCCTTAAATATCCTTAAGGATTACTCCAAAAATAAACTACAATCGATTGGCTCGTTTTCAAAAGAAGAGTCCGGAACTGGATCGCTTAGAGACACTCGAGGCTGGATGGAATGGGACACAAGACAACTCACCGAGCTTGTCGAAGGCTGACTTGGTCCAGATGGTGAAACGTCCAACGTGACCACCGGGAGCGAGCTTGAGGAGGTTCAGCTTGTTCACGCTCACCATGTCGATGCCGGGGATGTTGCGGAACGCACGGGTCAGACCCTGCAACCGATATAATATGTATGGCTTATAGTTAGGCCACTATAGAGATGGGACGATAAAAGCTGAAGTAAGATGTCATTCGCACGAGTGAAAACTTGGCTTCACAAATATATAATATATAATAATAATATATATTATATAATATATAATATATATTACTAGCCAAATTATATTATTATATTACTAGACCAAACGTGTCTGACGACACGTTTGGTCTAGTGGCTAGTAACCCTAGCTGTTAACCAAGCGGTCGCGGGTTCGAATCCCGCTAGGGACAAATGTTTATGTGCTAACATTTACCTTTGTACCTGAGTCATGGATGTTTTGTATTTATAATATGTATGTATTTACAAAAAAAAAAAAAGTAATGTATGTAATATATCAACTGTCTGGTATCCATAATACAAGCATTAAGTTGCTTAGTGTGGAACTAGATGGTGCTGTGTGGAATGTGTGAAGATATTTGTGAAGATATTTATAAATCCTTACATATTATGAAACAAAGTCCTCTTCTGTCTGTCTGTTCGGTCGCGATAAACTCATAAACTACTGCGCCGATTTTCATGCTTTCTTTACCAATGGAATAGAGTGGTTCTCGATCAAGGTTTTAGTATATAATTTACAAGGTTAAGCGGGCCAAGTCGCGGGCAGCAGCTAGTAGTTGTAATCGGCATCGGCAAGGAAAAGGATCCTTTGGCATTTCTACATGCAAGCGCGCGCACACAGTCGGAAACTCTATGCCTTTACATGTTGCAACGTCTTTAGGTATGCCGAGGCGTCCTTAGTTATGCCGAGGCGTCCTTAGGTATACCAAGGCGTGCTTAGTTATCCACGGCGTCCTTAGTTATGCCGAGGCGTCCTTAGGTATACCAAGGCGAGCTTAGTTATTTACGGCGTCCTTAGGTATGCCGAGGCGTCCTTAGGTATACCAAGGCGTGCTTAGTTATCCACGGCGTCCTTAGTTATGCCGAGGCGTCCTTAGGTATACCAAGGCGAGCTTAGTTATTTACGGCGTCCTTAGGTATGCCGAGGCGTCCTTAGGTATACCAAGGCGTGCTTAGTTATCCACGGCGTCCTTAGTTATTGCCGAGGCGTCCTTAGGTATGCCGAGACGTCTTTATTTATGCCGAGGCGTGCTTAGTTATCCACGGCGTCCTTAGTTATGCCGAGGCGTTCTCAGTTATCCGAGGTGTCCATAAGCGTGCCGAAGCGTCCTTCGAGGCGTCCTTAAAGCATGCGGAAGCATCCTTAAGCATGCCGAAGCGTCCTTAGGTATGCAGAGACGTCTTTAGGTATGCCGAAGCGTCCTAAGCATGCCGAAGCGTCCTTCAGAATGCCAAACGTATCGCGTTCTCTTAGGGGCAAGCTATCCCCGAGTGCTACCCTCGGCGTGCTGAAGGACGCCGAAGCATGCTGAAAGTTGCCGAAGCATCCTAAAGGTTGCCTCAAGCGTACCGAAGCGGTATTTTTGTTACTACGACCATTATATGTATTGGAAATTTTTACTTTATTGCCATGACGTTAAGGTATATTACTATTTGCCACCTAAAATCCTCAGCCGTGCCATCACTGGCCCAGTTACTTCCATATTACAGACACGGACGGACCAACTTTGATATAAGTTCTTATCCGAAATTGGCTCTGCCGGGTATCGAACCCGGGCCAAGTCAAACGAACACCTCAACCGCTCGACCAATAGGTAGGTACTTTTACAGAGGTGCTATAAATAAAGACAACATGTTTTACAAACATTGCACCAGCCCGCTCTATTTGTTAGAACGTGCGGAACGCCAAGTCTATAAAACTCTTTTCTGTGGCACAATTTCAAAACGCAGTTAACTCGATACAATATTTAACATTGAATCGAGCGGACATTTTGTGCATAATAATTCAACGTCTCTTATGGCAAACTGTTAATGAGTTGTCGTGTCCAAACTAGCGCTTGACTCGGTAAATTTTTTTTTCAGGGAAACCAATGCAATCATTTAAAATTAAACATTACACACGATTAGTGGAATTTGTCGTATACATACACAGTACACACATACTGGGGCTCTGGGTGAATTTATGTGAAAAAAAAAAAATTCTTGTCGGATATATCCGACTCTGGCGGTTACAACGTTCTCTGCGTTGTATGTATACTGACCTGATCTCTGTTGTAGACAATGAGGGGTCCCTTGCGTTGGACGCGACGACGGTTGCGCATCTTTCCCTTGCCGGCGCGTAGCCGCTGAGACTTGTACACCTGAAGACAAGACTCACAATTTAAGTTGAGGGGCTAAAAATACTTAAAATTTGCATTGTTTAATAAATATAATAAATATAAATATACTTATTCACACATTTCACACGGCACCATCTAGTTCCAAATTAAGCAACTTAATATGCTTGCATTATGGATACCAGACAGTTGATATACTGCATACATTACTTTTTTTTTTGTAAATACATACATATTATACACTCAGGGGCACATTTAACTGGCCACCTACACTTTGTCGATTATTTCAAAATTGTATCGGATTTTAACTAAATAAAAACCAAAAGTAAAATAAAACCGCGGGTATATGTATTTTCTTTATTTCAGACATACCCACTTATTATTAAGTTATTAAAGTTACGCCTAGTAGTCAAAGAAAAGATAACATAAACAAACGATATGGAATTTCGAATGAGAGTGGACGGTTAAATGTGCCCCTGAGTATAAAATAAATACAAAACATCCATGACTCATATTAAACATTTGCCCCTAGCGGAAGTCGAACCCGCGACCGCTTGGTTAACAGCTAGGGTTACTAGCCACTAGACCAAACGTGTCGTTTAATAGATGATAGATGTTACGTTACTAGGCTGCTGCCCGCGACTTCGTCCGCGTTCTGGATTAAAGGTACCCTATGTCCTTTCTGGTGTCGCAGACAACGTGTATGCAAAATGTCATGGTGATCGGATCAATAGTTTTTGCTTAAAAGAGTTATAATCCATCCATACAAATCCATACATCTATCCATCTATACAAATAATATTAAGCACGGACAGATGAAATAAAATAATTGTATTCCACATGTCGACATACGGTCAATCATATAGGATGACCATATTTCCTGAGGGAACATCATTTGTATACCCCTTAATTGTACCTGAGAGTTCATTTTATATCGAACAACCAGGAAGAGTTTGGGGATTTGTTTTTGGTTAATCAACATTCAGAGTAAATGAACACATTGTAATGTATGAAGGTATATTGTAGATTCAAAGGTACCTTTGAACACTGATAGGGTTCAGTGACATAGAGTGAGTCTGGATTCAAAATTATTACCCTACGATTAAACTTTTACGTTGTAACCAGCTTACAAAGTTGCTTCGTAAGTAACTTACATAAATGACTTACGTGAGTAAAAGTTACAAGTGCAATTCTAGCCTTAGGCTTAAAGTTACAAGTGTAATTCTAGCCTTAGGCTTAAAGTTACAAGTGTAATTCTAGCCTTAGGCTTAAAGTTACAAGTGTAATTCTAGCCTTAGGCTAAAGTTACAAGTGTAATTCTAGCCTTAGGCTAAAGTTACAAGTGTAATTCTAGCCCAAACAAACAATATTTAGTAAGTATAGAAAACCATCTCAATCACGTCAGCTTTCAAACAAAAATAAACACACACACATCAAAATCCATCCATCCATCCATCCATCCGTCGGTCCATCAGACAGACACACACGTCAATGAGTTTATAACACCCCGTTTTTGCGTCGGCTGTTAAAAAATGTTACAAGAAAGAAAATGAATTTCCCACCTTGAGGACATCGGACCAGGCCTTGATGCGACGCAGGAAGATGACCGCCTGCTTGGTCTTCGCGATCTCTTGGACCTTGTCGGAGACGACCAGAGGCAGCTCGGGGATCTTCTCGATCACGTGTCCTTTTAACATTATTATTGTCATCGTTTAGAACACAAATTGATGACCTGATCTATCTCAAGTGAGGCCAGCGAGACAACGCATAGGTTTATTATATTTTTTTTTAATAAAACCCGTATTTTTGGACATTTTTCTTATTTTTACTGAAGGCACAAAATTTCCACAACTAATAGTTAGTAAAACCTAACGTTATTTGTAACATTTGTATTTTCAACATTGTAAAACCTATAAAATTTGTATCGAAAATCTCGAAACAATTTGTATTGAAAATCTCGAATTTGTATTAAAAAAATCTCAAATATTTGTATTGCAAAACTGTAACATTTGTATTGAAAAACTGTAACATTTGCATTGAAAGCCTGTAACATTTGTATTGAAAGCCTGTAACATTTGTATCGAAAAACTGTAACATTTGTATTGAAAGCCTGTAACATTTGTATTGAAAGACTGTAACATTTGTATCGAAAGACTGTAACATTTGTATCGAAAGCCTGTAACATTTGTATTGAAAGCCTGTAACATTTGTATCGAAAGCCTGTAACATTTGTGTATCGAAAATCTCAAATATTTCATATTGAAAAACTCAAAACATAGATATTCTTACCCCTGGCCTGGACGAGGGCCGGGACTCCGGCGGCAGCCACTGCGGCCGCCACAGCAGCCCTACGCTGGCGTAGGTTGACGCGTCTGTGCCAACGGCGCCATGGCTTCGTGGGCGCGAACATGCGACC
The DNA here is from genome assembly GCA_947623395.1 of Synanthedon tipuliformis. Classification (NCBI taxonomy): domain Eukaryota; kingdom Metazoa; phylum Arthropoda; class Insecta; order Lepidoptera; family Sesiidae; genus Synanthedon; species Synanthedon tipuliformis. Next base: position 3,281,267 of record OX392437.1, read on the forward strand.
ACCTCGGCACATGTTACCGAACGCACCCTGACCGGACCTGCGGTCAAACGTTCAACTTTCACTTCACTGCTATTTACTCTAACCGACTCTATGTAAAAGTGGTCCCAGAATACCAGGGGTTCTAGCCAAGAGCATATCAATGCAAACGTTTCGTTGCGTTCTGACGAATCGAAACGAAATAAAGCCCGGTGATTGGTCAAAACTTTATGTGGGCGTTACAACAACCAATCACAGATTGCATTGGTATGCTCTTGGCTAGGGCCCCAGTACATTAAACGCGGTAGTGCAAAAGTATAGCATTTACGAGTAAATTAGACAAAGATGAATAGAAGATATGGCTACACTAGCGCCATTGTGGCCACTTTTAAATTGTTGGGAGAGGACCTTTTTTTTTTTCAGTTTGATTGTCATATCGCACTTCGGTAAGACAAGGGCATAACTTACAAAAAATTGTAAAATCAGTTAAATATGCAGAAGGGTTTTAAAACATTATTAAATTTAAAAAATATGTAAGAGTATGGGGCTTATTTGATGCAAAGAGTATGGCTGGTTATATTGTTTCAAAGCAAAATAAGCAGAAGAATGCGTGAATGAAAAAAAAAAAACTTTAAATTTAAATTGCAAAAAGTGCAGTTAAGCCCTTGTCTTGCCAAAGGTGCGATATATGAGTCGGTACTCTTTATCTCTACCCTCCATACCTACGATATATATGTACATATTTAAATATTGTTGAAGCAACTCTGCACTTACCTATGCTCGGGCATAGACAAGAACGCCATGTTGCTCCGTTCTATGTTGCACTATTCCGCAGTAACACTGTTTGTCATTTATTAGCACAAAAAGTGTGGACATGTAGTGCTGTCTTTAAATTTTGGATCACGTTTTTTATGAGAAGATATTATTTTATATAATAAAATGCAATTTTTTTGGTAAAAAGTAATAATATAAAAAAATAAAACAGTTAGCGGGTAGATTTAAAACATGAAACATTTTTAATAGTCAAATTTACCCTACTTATTATATATTTTCTTATTCATAATATGTAAGCATCTGCTATTTATGTAGACTGAAATTGATTGAAAAGAGGTGTTCATTCGTTCACAGATTCATTCGGTGGCATGATATTGAAAGGGTATCTGTCGAACGTAGTTGTGATATATCGGTTGGACGATAAAAGTAACAAAGTGGTTTAATTAATGTACCCAAAGTAGAGAGTGTTAACACACATATTTACCTATTTCACACACATGCAAAATTTAGTTTAATTATTGGCTATGGGCGGTGTAAACTCGACAAATAAAGTGCTTTATCACCCTAAGATTGAACATTGTTTGTATGTTGTAGACCTTGTTTTAGAATGGATAAGGTCTGTTTTCCTTTGAAAATTCAAAGTGACAATTTCTTTTGCTATCTACATTAGCGATGACAAATTATGTCAATCAATAATCGATACCTATTTCAAATGTAAGCCTTAGCGATTTTTGAAATGAATAGAATTTCTAATCGAAACTGATAAAGCACTTTTCTTGTCTGCTATACATACCTGTGGGTACCGCCACCACGGACACGTGGAATACGAGCTACGGCACGACCGGTACCCCATGATTCGGCACTGGTTTGATGACCTGGCAAATGCAAATAATACTATGTACTTTATGGAACATTGCTCGATGATGATGCATTTGGAGAGAGGCAAGTCTTAATAATATTATAAACTAGCTGGTGCTCGCGACTTCGTCCGCGTGGAATAGTTATTTTGGGAATAATTTGGGTATCTCGAACGGTTTTCGCAGCGCACGCACGGAAGCCCTCAAAGATGAATAATTTTCCCCGTTTTTTTTTCCACATTTTCGACTGTTTCTTCGCACCTATTATTCGCACAGTGATGTTTTATAGCCTAAAGCCTTCCTCGACAAAACAAAAAGAATTTTTCAATTCGAACCAGTAGTTCCTGAGATTAGCGCGTTCAAACAAACAAACAAACAAACTCTTCAGCTTTATAATATTAGTATAGATGCGAAAGTTTGTATGTATGTATGGATGTTTGTAACTCTTTCACGCAAAAAAACTACTAAACCTATCACCATGAAATTTTGCATACACGTTGTCTGGGACACCAGAAAGGACATACTTAGGGTACCTTTCGTACAGAACGCGAGCGAGTCGCGGGCACCAGCTAGTAATCCATACTAATATTAAAAATGCGAAAGTAACTGTCTGTCTGTTACCTTTTCACGCTAACTACTCAACCGATCGTTATGAAATTTTGCATACACATCGTCAGGGGTATAAGAAAGGACATAAACATAGAGATTACTTGAATTCATACACATATAATGCATGTTTTGTGAGACATCAAGCTGTTTGAGCAACAAATTTTCTCCTAGTACTTAAATACAGGACTTATGAAGAGTTTTTGTTGAAGCAACTCTGCACTTACCTATGCTCGGGCATAGACAAGAACGCCATGTTGCTCCGTTCTATGTTGCACTAATCCGCAGTAACACTGTTTGTCATTTAGTAACACAAAAAGTGTGGACATTTAGTGCCTTGAGGTAAAACATAGGTAATTTTAAACAGCGGGAATCGGTAACAGTCATAATATTTACTATTTTTTTATGATTAAGACGGAAGTGGGGTCAGTAGTAAAAAATAAAATATAGTGTTCTATTTTATTTTCTACTAGCTGTTGCACGCGACTTCGTCCGCGTAACTGTATAAAATATGTGCTATGTTACTCGCTGATAATATAGCTTCCCAACAGTGAAAGAATTTTTCAAATCGGTCTACTAGGAGTCTATTCAATTCAAACAAACAAACAATCAAATCTTTCCTCTTTATAATATTAGCACAGCATACTTATTTCATACAGTAGGCCGACGGAGACGTCTAGACAGAGGGCAATCGTGCGGGCCGTGAGGGGTGAGGCGCGAGTGGGACGTGCGCCCAAGCCGCATACTTCGTCGTTCTTAGCAGCTTGGGATAAATATTCCAGGGCTATCGCGTCTTTCAGATTTTAATTTATTATATAAATCAAAATGGTGCATACGGCATGTGCTGTAAGTGCTTTCAAATCTTTATCTCACATAAATAAAGAACTAAGCTTTCATCAATTTCCACACAATGAAGAAAGGTACTTAAGCACATTTTATATTACTTAATTTATGTCAACCCTTCCGTAATTTTTAAATACCTACACAGGCGGCGGTATCGCCCAACATCAAAGGCGTCGGCCTACTGTATGAAATAAGTATGCTGTGATATTAGTATAGACAACAAATAGTAACATAATGACAACTAGGTAATTGCAAAACAAAGTTGATTGATTTGCTTCAACATACCTGCCTCCTTGCTGACGCAATAAGGTTGACGTGCATTCTTCGACATGGACACGTGGACATCGTTGACCAGGTCAGGTCTGATCGGTGCCTTAAAGACGAACGGCAGAGGTACCGAAGCATCTTTAACCACCTCGCTCTTCTCTGTGTAAACCGACACGAGCGGTCGGGCTACTGATAAACTCTGCAATAGAAATCTAGACTTTGTATTTATGGCATTCATTGGCGTCAAACATGTGACACGTAATTTTTATATATGTGTATATATAGAGAGATAAGGAAGGTAGCAGGAGTAGCAGGAGTACCATGGATGAGAAAGGCACAGGACAGCAAACTGTGGAAGAACTTGGAGGAGGCCTATGTCGTGTGACAGGCAAAGAAGAGTAATAAAACAGAAAATGTTTTATTTAAGTAATATAATGTAGCATGTTATTTTTCTGTATTAGGATTCCTTGCAATTAAAGGCTATCTTTATCTTTTATATATATAGAGGGATGACAAGACAACCATAGACAGTCTGAGTCACCTAGGACTATAATATGTATATTTAATCGCAAACATTGATGAGCAAGTTTTGTAACTACATATATTGAGTTCTGTAAAACTATTTAAAAAAATGTGTTATTTTATGTTATATTGATTGCATCATATGATTCAATCAATTCAAATCAATCTCAAATATTGAAATCTCTTGAGAAGTTAAAAGAACCTTATTTCTATACAATTTCTAGAATATTTGTTAAAGTGAACGTAATTATTTTGAGTGTAAAAGTTACTTTATAAGATGAAAATATAAAATAATTGTATTCCACATGTCGACATACAGTCAATCATATTGGATGACCATATTTCCTGAGGGAACATCATTTGTATACCCCTTAATTGTACCTGAAAGTTCATTTTATATCGAACAACCAGGAAGAGTTTGGGGATTTATTTTTGGTTAACCAACATTCAAAGTAAATAAACACATTGTACTTTTGACCATTTGCTACTAGGTCATATTGTTAATAGGATGAGCTGATTATGAATTTGTTAGCTGAATGTAACGAGAGAAATCTGAATATGAAATACTGAAAATTTCTATATATAACCTCAAAACTGCAAACATGAAATTGTTAGTATTATAACACTAAAAACAAACACTCGAATTTATGATTTATGTTGATTTTTTTATAATTTTAGGGTTATTATAAGCAAACATATGTAAGCAGAATAAAAGTAACAAAATTAAATAGACAACGGAGTCACATCAAGACGTCCATGCAAAACACAATGGGTAATTAACCTATAAGAATCATTTTTAAGCTATAATTTTTAGAAGAAATTAAGCGGAAATAAATAGGGGTTATAAATCCTATAAAACATGCTTACAATAAAGTTTTTGAAATAAATAATTTATCAAAAATACCGACAAACACGTGGAAAGTTTCCATGTGAACACTATCAAATTAAGCACTTTCACTAAGTTTATTTCTAATAGCCTTATTGGTTTAAAAACTTTTTAATGTACATTTGGAATAAACTTACCATATCGCTTTATTAGCGAAGTTATTCTTCCGTAAAAACACTATAATCGCTGGCAAGGCCCATCCGCCATGCCACGAAAAATTAAAAAGGACGGAATAACGGAAGCCACAGATAATAAGAATTTAACAAATAAATGCGCAACCACCCACCCATACTATGTCTATGCCCAGAACATAGATTTTGACAGGTTGCCATTACAAAGATTTTGGACTATACATAATCCACAGTGTATATACATTCCCATTTGAACTCGTGAATTGAAAATAAATCCTTATAAAGAGTACTATATTCCTTGTTTATAAATGCGAAAAAAATATGTATGTTTCTCAATATGTAACGTAAAAACCTCTCAATGTATATGAATATATATATGAATGTATATGAATGGAATGATTCTTGTTCAATAACCTGCATCATTTATCCGTAACATAAACCAGTATAAGTTACTCTATGCTATAAACCATGCTCTACTAATATCTAGAGCATAGTAGATTTTTGGTCTATTGATATGATACATTTTTTTAAATTATATTATAGTTCTAGTAAGTACTAACTGTACAAATAAAATAATTATATAAACAGTGCAAAAATGGTACAAAACAAGGAACATAATATACTCTCTCGCTAGTAGTGGTGCAAAATATGATCAGGATAACATAGAGTAATTTAAATTGTCTGAGAGATGAAATTATGAAAGTGCATTTTTTGGAAATAAATAGATCAATGTCACGCATGTCGAAAAAATAAACAATATTAAAATATTCCATAATAAATAGCAAAACTGACAAACTCTTATGTACAGATGCAAGATAGGTACCCTTTATAAACAATTTAATTTATAAGACGTTAGAAGATTTGTATAAAATATTAATTTACATTATCAAGAATTTTTAACAATATTTCCCAAAGAATGGAACAAACAGATCCCTCGAAAAGCAAACGCAGCAGTGATTCCGGGTCCAATTTTCTACCAACAACAACACAAGCTAATGGTGTTTGCAGCGCAAAAAAGGAATCAACTCATTCAACCCCTGAAAATCTTAGTGTATCACAAGAATGCAGTAAAAAACAAACAGATTCACCTATTCCTCCACGCCCATTTACTCTGACGAGTAATTCAAAGTCATTTATTATAATTTCCCCAACGCCGCCATGTCACTTTTCAAATCTACCTTCACCAACTTCATTAATTCTACCATTACTGAATCAACCTCAAACATTATTTATGCAATCGTTATCCAAACTACAAGAAAATCCAGTGAGCCTCGAAACTCTAAATCATTTAAAAATCCAAAACCCTCATATTTTCAAGGAGACGAATTCTTTTGCCAATAAAAATGTTGAGCAAAATACTTCAGAACTAAGTCCACCTAATTCGATGACAAGCGCACCACCGTCATATTCTTTTGTTTTGAGGCAAATGGCAGCTAGAGGAAGACCAAGACTTATGGGAACATTTATTCCATCACCATCTTTTGTGCAACATACACCACCACCAAATTACGCAGCAGCCTTTGATATTTATGTAGATAATACAATACCACCACCTGTAAGAACTTACCACTTTGGTTTCGTTTCAATACCGGTAGCGTGTCCGGAATGCGGCTACACTGGAATGACAATCGTAACGAGCAAAATTACTCTCTGTACACACTTATGCGCAGTTATTTTATGTCTATTTTTCTGTTGGATTTGCGTTCCTTTACCATATGTATTGCGTTCATGTAAAGATGTGTATCATTATTGTAGAAATTGCAGACATTTTTTAGGCATGTATTGTCCTACTAACCAAGATACCAATATGTATTCTTAGTACTTAATTGGCGAATTGCATAATATTATGGCCTCCGTTTGTTTATGGAAGCATAAAATTAAAAACCCCTAACTAATTATGATTTTTATTCTTGACGTTAAGGTCTGTTAACCCACTAAAAATAGTGGGTAGTTGAACAAAAATAATTAACGAAATGTATATTTGTTTTAGAAAATTAGGTTTGGTCTGAATTGGTCGCATTACATCACCATTGATCGTGATAAAAAAGTTGCGGTTCATATTATGCAGTTGCGTCATACCATATACATCATACTATCATTACATTACAGATTTTCAAAAATCGAACCAATCGAGTTTAGTTCATAAGCATGGCATAATATTAAACCATAGACAAAAAGTTCCAAGTGTTTCTTAATACAAATTATAAGAATTTATTTTGTAATGCTCCCATGGAATTGGTGATTTTTTAAAGTTTTTCTCATTTTTCCATTGTAGGTAATTATAAGAAAAATCATCATCATTTGAATTACAGAGTCATGGTTGCGTTCACAATTATAATTTAAAAATATATGAATTTTGTGTTATCTGTGACACCTAAAAAAATATTTTTCGTTATTTAATTTCAAGCTTATAACAAATTTGTAGGATTAAAATGTGTCTTGTGAATAATGACTTACATTTTCTTAGTTTCTTCAGTATGTATTCGAAAAAACGATTCAAAATTTACGTTAAATTGAACGCATCCATAAAAATGACTCACTGGTGCCCTCTAGCGTTAAAATGTCTGTGTGTAAATTTAGAAGTCATAGCCTTCTGCGAGTTCCGTGTGTATTGCGGAAAAATCCCTTTTTGGGCGTCTGACCACATGTGTGAATTATGAACAAAATATGGTTTTTTGGTGAATTTTTGTTCTGAAAACCCGATTTAGTAGTGTATTACACTAGAAATCGTTAGACAAAGTGCGTTTCCAGCGTTTAGTGTGCAAAAAAGGTTGGAACTCATCGACGGAAGTGCATTTTTTCGATGTAAATACGGTCCGTCCAGGGTCAGTCCGGTGTGCCCCGAAAATATCGTGGTTACTTTTGGCCGTTCATTCATCTTTCGAGTACGCGAATTGCACGCGATTTTGACGAGAAATTCAACCTTCGCCGCTGTTGAATCGGCTCGGCACGTTAAGTTCGCAATTGTCGGGGTTAAACCCGCAGCATGCCGTCGTGCTGAGTGGAATGGAGGCGCGCTCGTGATCGACGTACGGCGCGGAGCGCGCGTCCGCGGTTATATAACTACAATAGAGGCTGCGGCGGCATGGCCGCGCGCGTGTCTGCCGAGGGCGCAGGGCCCTCTTACGCGTCAGTGCTAAACTTTAGAGGTGGTGACAGCAATAAGGAAAACATTGAGGCCGCCCCCGAGGAGGTTATAGATGCGCCTCCACGTCAAAACGATGAGGAAGAGGAAGGTTTTGTGCCAGTGATATCGCACACACGGAGGCCTGGTAAAGGTAGACGAGATAGGGAGCGTAGGGCTCCTCAGCGACCTCATAAGACGCCTCAGCCACAGTCCGAGGCTCACGGGAACTCGGAGCAACAACAGCAGGCAGCGGACGCTCAGCCGAAGAAGTTTGTGGAGGCTCCTATACCGAAGGTTAATCCGTGGCAGGTGAGTTTTTCAATTGAACATTTTAATACAGTGAAAAATCGGTTATTTAGATTAGCGACCTTAAAGGGACCTGTCGTAAAAAAAGGGATTGTTGTTATAACCAATATCAATTTGTTATAGGGATTCAGCTGGAACCTTGCCTTGCCATTTACTCATAACTGATCTGTACAATTCTGTAGAAATAATAAAATTAAAGTTATATCCAAACGTAATTATAATAGTCGCTGCAATATGTCATGTAAAAATATTTGTGTATTTAGTAAATCATGCCAAATAACAAAAATAACATTTCACACATCATAACCTCCTATATCTACGGTTTGTGAGGAAAGAGATGGTGTGATCTAGTAATTATGTCTTTTGTCTTGTTAAAATAGAAACTCAATGAAAGCAGAAGGTTACCTATTGATTATATACACATACTTATATTGACTTATTGGTGCTTATAATTCAAATCATATTAACGGGCAAACGAACTCCCTCTACGACTGCATGCTTCATTTATTGTTCGTTATATAAATAAAAGAAAATTGTAACTGGTTTTAGTAAAATATCAGCATGATACATTTGCAATTTGATTGTCTTAAGACAGGCTGACTCCCTCGCTGAAGCACATTGTTATTTCCCATATAACGATAACGATACGTTTGATCTAGTAGCTGTTAACCAAACGGTCGCAGGGTCCAATTCTGCTAGGGGCAAATGTTTATTTGTTAATATTTACCTTTGTACCTGAGTCATGGATGTTTTGTATGTATAATATGTATGTATTTACAAAAAAAAGGAATCTATGTAGCATATCAACTGTCTGGTATCCATAATACAAGCATTAGTTTATTAGTGTGGAACTAGATGGTGCTGTGTGGAATGTGCAAAGATATTTATTTATGGGTCTTCTTTAAGAAGGCAGTCACTAGTTTCTGCTGTCTGATGGCCAGTCTAAAGGACTACAAAAGGCATTCCAATGTGGTCTCTGCCGGGAATCAAACCTTGAATCAGAGCACTTCTCTGTAGAGGCAAGCACCTTTACCACTCGTTCAATGGAGTTGATAGCACACAACCACTATGTCTGCGGTCAATGCGATATGTCATTTTAAAGGTTGTCTATAACGGTTGCGTTATCCATAAATTCAATGATACAGAATAAGGGATTCCCCCTTAATAATCGAAATACAAAGAAAAAAATACTCCAAGCAGGTCACTGACATCATTTCCAGATTTTAATAATAATAATAATAATAATAATGATTTATTTGTTGATCATATGTACATAGTAAGTAGGTATACTATAGTAAGTAGGTATAGTTCCACACTTATATTTTTAATATAAGGAGCCAGATCATTAATATAAGGATAAATATTGGTCAACATAAACTGATAAATTAAACAATTATTTATTAATTAATATTAATAAACATTAATAAATTAAATAAATAGTCATTTTCAATTAATACAAGTACCCACCCTTTTATTCGTTATTTATTTTTAGATATTGTTATCTTGATTAATGTTCCTGCTATATTTTTTAATTTTATGTCTATCATTAAGTGTTACTTGTGCATTACTTGAAGACTTGCCCGCAGTCTTCTCAATTTCATATAAAAATACTGTTCAAATTTTTTATGGATTTTTCAAAAATTTTCTTTCATACAAACCCCTTGTCCGACAATTATGTAACAAATAAAATATCAAAATTGGTTGTGCCTTCCTCAAATGATGCTCTCAAATAAATTTATTTAAACAGATTAAATAAACATTATTAAAATAATTATTATAACCAGTCAAAAAATAACAAATTAATAACTATTTTGATTAAACTAGTCAATTAAAAGCTGTAAAAGCTGCTTAGAACATTATTTGTTTTGAATAAAGAGAGTTGAATGAATAACAGCCAAATGAATTGCAAATTTCAAAATTAAATATGTCACCTCTAAAATGCAACTGTTTCATTTTTTGTTGATTTTTAATAAATAAACTTCTAAGAATTCTAAGAAACTAATTCAGTTACTAAATTTACAAATTCTTTTTTGTATGTTTTTTGATTGTAAAGTTGAACTAATTTTAAAACTATTAAAAAAGAAAAAAAAAAGTGAAAATTCTGGAGACACCCTTTCATTGTCAATAATACAAAATTCAAAATTTATTAGTTAATAACAAAACCTTTTGTTTAGTTTGTGAAATTTTAAAATTTACAAAAATAATGGCCTGGATTGTTTTGTTCAAAATGCAATTAAAAGTTAGCATTCTTTTGATAACAATAGGGATTTAGTTACCTAGAAGAGATTTTTGTTATCTACACTAAATAAATTGCTTTTTTTTTGTTGTTGTTGAAGTAACTATGAAAGTAATAAGGTATTATTAAGAGGTAATATTGAATACTCATTGTCGAATTTGACTTAATTTTTACCCCCTTTTTTTTTTGACTTTGTAGTGTATGCATCTTTGAATTGTTCACTAATACATACACAGACAAGTTGATAGTATAAAGAAGGGCACTAATAGAGACTACCATTCAAAGTTCAGCAACATTCAGTAGACAGTAGTGCTATAGTGATAGTGACATCTCGGTAACGACATCTCGACATCAGCGATGCTGCCCTATTCGCGAGTTACAAAAGCAAGTATTATTGAACATTTGAAATATCTTGAGTTAGCTTTTTCTTTAGTCTACTAAGATTTTTCGCTTACTTACTATTGGGTTGGGCATCTCTATTACTTCTTTCTTGACTTTTATTTTGGTGTTAAAACATTTATAGTTTATTTTTTCTATATTCAATATGAACCCTCGGGAACAAAACTTTTTTTCTTAAGTCTTATGTTTTATTCTGTGTACCTTTTTTTTTGACAAGGAGAAATCCGCTTAAAGATTCCCTACCGCTGGCTAGGCGATAGGGATGTGTGGGGGTCGCCCAGCACCTGATGTTAGCGGCACTGGGAATACCCACTAAAACTCCCCGGTGCCTCCTTGCCCTGTGAGCGGGGTGAACTGGGCTCTGCCGAGGCACCTAACTCCGATCCACCCCCAGGGCAACCTAGCCATTACTGGCTAGGCTATCGCCAAAGAAAGGGATTGCCCGGAGACACCCAGGCAATACCCACGCGAAAAGGGGGGACCTTGTGCAGGCACACACAGCTAGCCAACCATGTGCGCAAGGTCCCCCTAGACCATCTGCAGAAGGCGGGCAGCCTTCTCCAGACAGCCAGACTCTCAAGAAAAGTCCGCACTCAAGTGTAATCCGCACACATCCCTCGTGTGTGGATACTCAAAGAGTGCGACCGACCTCCAAATGCGAGCCGCGAGAGTTTCGTCCCGCGAGCGCTCCGCTACGGGCTCCCGCTTGGGAGCCCGCTCGGAACGCTCGGTTGTGCGCCTCCTTAGCACCCGAGGCAGGCCCAAGGCCAAGGGTGAGCCCCCCCCACGAATATTAAACATTATGTTTTTATTTCCATGTGTCCAAATTGTGAAAATTAAAATTTTATTTAAAGCATTCGTAATTTGTTTGAAAGCTCTTGTGATGGTTCTTAGCTATAATTTATAAAAATCTGTACCAACGTTTGACGTTGATGTTGACGTTTGATGAAATGTTCTCACTTCCACGAGATTGATTGATATACTTTTACTTTGGTGGTATTTCCTCAACATGGTAACCTTGTCTTGATGCTGCAGCACAGGTCAAGGAGACTATCAGCCCATTTCCTAGTCAACGACAGGGTTCGATTGATTAATCTGTTGATATTTAATATTTCCATGACATGATAATCTTGATCTTATGGTGCAGCAGCGATCAGTAGTCTTGAAAGTACCTAATCTCTCAACTTACAGCAGATATCATATTTGGGGCTCATTTTAATTTTTAAACAATGTCTAATGACTTCTAAATTACTGTTAAAATAATTTTATAAATAAAATTAACTAATATCATATTGATATAATTAGTTAATTAATGACAAGTTGTTATGTAGGTAACAATGCATTTTGTTGGAAATTTGTATCGTTAATTTATTATCAACAAAATTCATTAAGTGATGGGCTGTTAACCCAAAGTTAATAATATTTATCAGTGTCACCGAACAAGTTCTACCTTATGTTATGTTTGTATATGTTTTATTTTTTTCTATTATATCTTTTTTATAGAAATGACGGTCATATAAATTGTCTATACTATACTAATATTATAAAAGGAAAGTTTTGATTGTTTGTTTGTTTGTTGTTGTTTGAATTGAATAGGCTTCGAAACTACTGGACCAATTTGAAAAATTCTTTCACTGTTGGGAAGCTATATTATCAGCGAGTGACATAGGCTATATTTTATAAAGTTACGCGGACGAAGTCGCCTGCAACAGCTAGTTAGGATTAAAAGTCATTTGTAAATGACTAATAAATACATTAATATTTAGGGGTATTTCCACAAAACAAGGTTGCTTTTGGAAATAAAATTTATTCATTTTTATTTAAAGGGAGCGTTTGCATTGGTGTGCTCTCGGCTAGGGCCACTGCTTTCTCTCGTACAAATGTTATCATTGCGTCTCGTTCATGCCATGGCTCCTCCATCCCTGCGTCGCAATACTCACATCACAAACAGTCCCAAAATCGGTTACTACACATGTTTGACACGTGATATCGCCAGGGCCCGTTAGGTTTTGCGCAGATTATGTACAATGCTTGTATGACCTCTTGTTGCTATAACACTTTGGCCCAGGCATTTGTTTTTTTTTATTTATTTTTTTAGATGATCCCTGGATTTTGTTCTGGATGAAAAGTACCCTATTTAATTTCTGCTGTATAAAAAGTTTCATGATGAAAGGTTTCATGATGATCAGCTGAGTATAGTTAAGGTCTGAAAAGGTAACAAAATGACACAGACTTAACTTCACATTTAAAATATTAGTCTGGAAATGAGGATTTAAATTTGCAATGTCCCTTTGCAAGTAAAGAATTTGCAATGACTTTACTTTCACATTTATAATATTAGTATTAATAGCACTAGCAGCCCCCTTCGCACAGGTGCAAGTTTTTTCTGAAAATTATAAATAAACCTTCCTCATTTATCGCTCTTCCATTAGTGAAAACCACATTAGATGCGTGATTAAGGAGGAGTTAGCGAATATACAGACAGATAGGATGAGTTCATCATAAAGAAAATTTTTTATTCATTTTAGTCATAGCATATGTGCAATGACATTGAAAAATAATATCATAATTGTTGATATCAACATGATAAAATTAGTTTTAAAAGATATAGTTAGTAATAATCTGACATAAAAGTAATTATAATTTATACAAAAAAAACCCAAATTTTAAATGCGGCGCCCATTTAAAAAATTGCTTAATATAAAAGGCTATTTTTATATTATGGAAGTTTCTACTCAATAATTGTACAGTCAGAGTAAGACAAAAAGGTTTGTCACCATAAAGTCGGCATTTGCTTGCGCTATAGTCACTAGGGCAATCATTAGCCATGCAGAAATTACATTTCTAAAGTCTGTCGGTTGTCTGCTTAGTGCTTTAGTTTCAAATGGCGCCAAGAGTGTACGACTCGATAAATAAAGGAAGGAATTTGAAAACTGATGAAGGTTTTCGTACCCTGACTGTACAACTTGCAATATGAGGATAGCCCACAGACGAACATTCCCTCCCAATCTCTATCCTTGTCCAACAGCTTCCTGTCGCAACGAATTCCATACAATTTATAATATTATCCATTACTTCAATATGTAACTATACTCTTCATTATCTTTACTGTAAAAAAAAATGGCTACTTACTGTGATTCTATAAATAAAAAATTTGACCGATCGCACAACACATTTCAGATAGCAACTCTTATCTGTTTAAAATTATTGAACTGATACCAACATAACCTCAAATGTGAACACGTGTTACTACTCGCGTTAAGTAGGTACAGTCGTACGGTAGCTGTTGAACCGTAATCTCAACGTAATATGTATCAAAATCCAATGACAATAATGTTCTGAAAATAATCAGCACGTTAAAAAGTTAAATTATTCGCTTAGCTTAACCATCAATTGGTTAAGCTAAGCGACAATATTTTAATAATTCGTAATAATTTAGATTTTAACGCAATTAATGTTGATATTATTATAATATGCTAGCCCGTGCCCGCGACTTTGTCCGCAGAAAAACAATTCAGAGTAACTAATATTTCAACACCAGACGTCTTTATATTGCCGTGACGACGGTGGCGCCGCCACATTTTTTATATTCTTAAATGATCTCTCGGAGACAGTACTTTTTTTCTGGATAATAGATACCCTATGTATGTCCTTTCCTGTATCCCTGACAAGGTGTATGCAAATTTCATTACGATTGGTTTAGTAATTAAGGCGTGAAAAGGTAACAGACAGACAGAGTTACTTTCATATTTATTACTAGCTGGTGCCCGCGACTTCGTCCGCGTTCTGGATGAAAGGTACCCTAAGTCCTTTCCGGTGTCCCAGACAAAGTGTATGCAAAATTTCATGGTGATCGGTTCAGTAGTTTTTGCGCGAAAGAGTTACAAACATCCATACAAACTTTCGCATTTATAATATTAGTACGGATTATAATGGGATTATATTTATTATATTAGTATGGATTATGTTTTATGTGATCTAGTTTTGTGGCAAATTGTAGCAGCTGCCTTGTCAAGCATTTTTTTTGGTCGCCTTGACAATTTTTTTTGACTAGAATACGTGTTTTTTGCTGCCATAGTGGGTGGCAATTAGCTTGCTTATGTATACTCTAGGGTTACCACCCTTAGAACAATTAGAAAACTGATAAAAACAAAATCAGATACAGTTGTTGGGTTCTGTATTATCTATGGCTTCAGACCCATTTTTTGACCCACTAGTTTAGACTCACAGAATAAGCGTGCCCGTTGGACCCACTTTTAAGTGCCCGTCTGACCCACTGTGGGTCAGAACGATATTTTACAAGTTTATTTATATTTTATCATCTACATCCAAAATTTAATTACACCACTCAATAGTTAGCTAAAGGATGAATATTTTTTTTATTCTTCGCGTGCTCCAATTTGGATACATTTTATGTACATCCAAACCAAAGACTATGTGAGTATAATTAGTTTAGATCAATGCATCCAACCCAAAGACTATGTAAGTATTTAGATCAATGCATCCAACCATGATTTTAAACTTTTAAAGGCTCTTTTGCCAAGTGCCTGCTCTTAAAGAATAGCAACAAATTTCAGATGTGTGGTTCAAAGATATTGCCAGGGGTCCCGGATTTGATTCCAGTTCCAGGCCCTACTTGGGTTCGCCCTGCGGTTTTGTTGTTTGCTCAAAATATGCTCAAAGAAAATGTTACTCGTAACGTCGTGTGTGTATTCACGTAAAAAAAACCATGTTTGATTTCATTTTTATTTATTTTTTTCAATATAACTGATGCGCGCGTGACCGACCGCCATTTTGGTGACGTAGTCTCGTGACACACTCAGTGCCGTTTTAGCAACACTGACCGTCTAGTTTTCAGTTGAGTATGACGTCACGTGGACTTTAATAATGTGACAAGGTTCTTGCAAGTTGGCTATTTGCGGTGATTACAATGTCTGTAATTACGCTAGTCAGCTATAGTAGGGACAAAATCTCGCTGCAGGCGCGGCAATAAAACGTGTGAGTAGAGCGAAGAACAGGCGCGCTCCCTTACTCTTATAGGCTTTATGGGAACGTGTAGTGATTAACAGCGTTCGTTTCGATAATGTTACTATGCAAAATGACACGTGCACAATTACTATGCAAAAAATAATTTATGACTCGACCTGCAGCGAGATTTTGTCCCTACTATAACTATATAGCTTCTGTTCGCGACTATACTCGCTGTCAATGAAATTGGTCCATAAATATCGTATATCTCCTTTCGCCGTGCACATAAATGGTGTTTCCGAAAGGCGCCGAAAGAGTGCACGTGTCGTTACGAAATTAATGATTGTTGCACGTTGCTTGCTCCTATTATGTCAAATTTGAATGTTCGGTGAACAACTTACAGCCCGAGACTTACTTTCACTGGTGTGACAGACATACATAATACATATAGATAGATGTCCGAATTGGATATTTATTGCTGGTCCTAGTTTCGTTATGAGACTAGACTACTCGCATGAATTTAACTATTCTTTTTGTCCAAAGATAATTGATTGGTCTCGCTGCGCTCGACTAGATAGATAGCGCTATACAAAAGCAATAGCTCAGAAAATGTGGCAACTTTTTATTGTAGTGTGTGTAAAAAATCGTCACTTTTTATCACTTTTTACCCAGTTTCACTACGCAAACTGGTATTTTATTATGCCTCAAATTTAATAAAACATTCGGCACGTACACATCACAGACAGTTTGCAGTGTGACTGGCTCGGGTACGCCGAATTCGGCGTACTATTTTATGCCGCATTTTACAAGTACGACGGTGGTATCTAGTCGAGCGCAGCGAGACCAATCATTTATCTATGCTTTTTGTCATCTATGAAATATATATCTATGAAAAACTGTCAATGTCAAATTGACAATTTACCTTAATAATATATACCACATATGTCAATATTTTACGCTCTCGTTAGGGGGGAGTGCGGTCATTGTTAAACTCATGATAAAGGTACTGATACTTCGGTGGTAGTAGGTTCTTTCATGACATGGTGACCTTGACCTGATGCTGCATCATCGAAGTAGTCTAACCCAGCCGTCAAGTGGGTAATAATAATATTACTTATAACATTTTGTGAAATATTCATTTAAAAATATTTACCTACCTAAATTTTAATGTGTTATTTATTATATTGTGTGGGAGTTAAATTATCTCTCGGACGTCCTTTGTATAACTAGGTATGTGTTGAGTCAGTTGAGTCTGTCAGTCCTTTTTAAAGAACTGAAGTTTAAGTAATGTTTTCATGGGAAATATCGCGACTCCATTTATATATAATAAAACTAACTTTTACCCGCGAGTTCGTCGGTGCCTTTTTTTTTCATAGTTATTAAAATTCTAGCTGCTGCCCGCGACTTCGTCCGTGTAACTAAAACCTTCCTTCCTCGAGAACCACACTCAAAATTAATTTAAGTCAAATCCTCAAATGAACCTCGAAATCTTTATAATTTGTACTATTCCATAATAAAATGCGAAATTTTTTATTACATAACAAAAATCAAAAACAAAACATTAACAAAAATCAAGAAAGTGTAAATTACTGATGGTTTTTTTTTTTAATCTTTATTACAAGGCTTTTCCTTGTAGGGTGAAGGGTTGAGTAGTTAAGGCGTGAAAAAGTAGCGGACAGACAGACAGAGTTACTTTCGCATTTATAATACTAGCTGGTGCCGGCGACTTCGTCCACGTTCTGGATGAAAGGTACCTTTCTGGTGTCCCAGACAACGTGTACTTATGCAAAATTTCATGGTGATCGGTTCAGTAGTTTTTGCGTGAAAGTGTTACAAACATCCATACATCCATACAAAATTTTGGAATTAATAATATTAGTACGGATTATTAGTTAATGTAACAATTAGTGATGAGCACGTTACTAGTTGAAATTAATGTTGGTCCCCGTGGACGGCGAGGTAAAGATCTCACAGGGATCGCGGTCGTCGTAAAGGGTTTTTGAAGTGCGATGATTTGGCGCTTTCCCAGCTGCTTGCTCCGCTCCGCTACGTCACGCAATGTCAACGGCTCCGCTCGCGTCATCCGTTCGACTTTCGTAGTGTTCCATTTATTTTGGATTATGATTGTCGGTAATATGTTTCTGCGCGGGGAGGAGGGGGAGGGTATTTTCTCTGTGTATCTGTGTATCTATCTCTTCTGGGCCCTGATTCTGTGTGCAGAGCCCGGTCCACTCCGCTCACAGGGCAAAGAGGCACCGGGGAGCTTTAGTGGGTATTCTTAGTGCCGCTAACATCAGGTGCTGGGCGACCCCCACACATCCCTATCGCCTAGCCAGTGGTAGAGAGGGAAT
Source organism: Synanthedon tipuliformis (assembly GCA_947623395.1). Taxonomy (NCBI): domain Eukaryota; kingdom Metazoa; phylum Arthropoda; class Insecta; order Lepidoptera; family Sesiidae; genus Synanthedon; species Synanthedon tipuliformis. The sequence goes on from OX392437.1 coordinate 3,299,516, forward strand.
CTGTAAGCGGATTTCTTCTCGTCAAAAAAAAAATGGCATCTACTCTTGACAAGACAAGGCAAGATACGTAAATGTCATTCCTTGGCCCTGATTCTGTATGCCCAAACCAAATTATTTTCTTAAATTGTTACGACAGCCTAAAAACCTACTCTTTATTGACACTGACTGATTATTATTAAAATGCAGCTAAGATAACATAATATTATCGTGTGTTGTCAGTGGAATTGTCAAATAAATACAATAGTATACTGTGGTTTCTGTGAAATCATATCGTGCCATAGATGGTCTTTGGGCATAAGACATAAGAATTTCATGTCAAGACAAGGCAAGGCAATAAACGTATCTTGCCTTGTCTTGTCAAGAGTAGTTGTCATACAGAATCAGGGCTCTGGTCTTGTCATGAAATTCTTATGTCTTATGCCCCAAGACAATTATCTATCTATGGCACGATATGATTTCACAGAAACCACAGTATACTATTGTATGTATTTATTTGACAATTCCACTGACAACACGGGTAATATTATGTTATCTCAGCTGGGGTGGGGGCATAAGACATGAGAATTTCATGACAAGACAAGGAATGACATTGACGTATCTTGTCTTGTCTTGTCTTTTGTCAAGAGTTTTGCCATACAGAATCATGGCCCTGCACTGCGACGCGAACTCAGTTTTTTTTTATTTTATTTTTTTATATAAGTCAAGGCAGCGCTTGGCCGCGATCTCACTTGATGTTATGTGCAGATGCGGCCGAAGGTGGACCTCGCTTACCTAGTAGATGCCCATTTACCCTACGTTTGAAGACCCCGAGGTTGTAATTTTGGGGAAACAGACGCAGGCAGTGAGTTCCACTCCTTAGCAGTTCAAAAAGAGAGAAAAAGAGAGAGAGAGAGAGAGAGAGTCTTAGAGTAGAATCCGTATCAAAAAACTCTGAACCTCTGAAGTTTGCAAGCCCGGTTCAGGATTTAAAACAAAATACACATACATCATAATTATTATACTCAATATACGAGCACGATTTAATTCTATATTATTTATAAATTCCCATATTATAATAGTCTTCCAGCCCGTCTTATGAAATCGGTATACCAGCGTCTAGTCCAAGATTTTCCAATCGAAAAATCAATTATCAGGATCTCTATTGTTAATATTTGCCGACATATAGTCGATTAAAAAAACCAATTTTTTGTTTTTGTATAAAACTTTTTTTTTGTAAAATCTATAGTTCCTGAGTTCTAGCGCAATAAATGTTGCCGTCAGGCAAAGGAAAACAGCGATTAGTCGTAATACAAAAATTATCGAGATATTTTCTAAAAACAAAAAATTGGTTTTTTTAATCGACTTAGAAAAAAGTTTTAGATAAAAAAGATGGGGAATTTCATCCTCTATAAGAAAGGTCCTTACGATTTTCAGGACACTCTGACACAATCCAATAGAAAAATCAATTATCTGGATTTGTTGTTTTGCGAATATCTAAAAATCTTGGACTACGTCTTATGAATCGCGATAAGTGCTGTATGAGCGCTGACCAAGACGATCTTAATGCGCCTATACCTACACACGCACGGCCCTTATCGGGGCAGTAGTGTGGGGCCCCTAGCCCCTAGATCGTTCCCTCGATCGTAAACATAATAAGAGGCGATCTAGGGGTCTTCCCCGCCGATTTTAGGTCCGCGTTTAGGCGCTTTTAGCGGGATTAAAGATTGGGAAATTTAAAGGGAAGTGTGCCCTGAGGCCCTACTATCACCTCTTAAAGCGATGCAAAAACGAGTGAGTAAACGAGATGGCGCAATACATGATGTAAGGCGACATCTCCCTCACTCAATCGTCTTTGCATCGCTTTAAGAGGTGATAGTAGGGCAGGGCCCCTGGAGTCGAATACCCAACTCGCGGTTATTTAACGGTCGTCTTTCACTAAACTTCGAAGGTAATTGTTACTGCCCCGCAAGACGCATTGCCCGATTTATGCAAAATATTTACAATGCAAATTGCAGTGTATGTACCTACCCTGCAGTGCCCCGCTGCGGCCAAAATTATTCCCATTGACAAAAATGTACTTATTATTTATTTTTGCCACATTTTGTCTGTCTGTCTACCTGAGTGACCGAAACGGTTAATTGCAAACAAACATTCCTTTAAAAGAAAATCGGCAACACTGTACCAAATTGTTAGGTATTCATACTTTGGAATGGATTTGAAAAAAAAAAGCAGCCTTTGTCCTTTCCAGTGCGCATCTATTTCCAAAAAAAAAAAAAACATCAAAATTAGTTTATTATTACAGCAGTAAACAGTGAAACGTAATAGTTATATCGACAACACGGATATTCTTGCTCATTCGTAAATATTATTAGTATTAGGGGCCTCTTTCACTATCTCTAAGTAGAGTGTCAAGTAGGAGTAGGCTAATCGCCATTTAAAGTTACCGGTAAGAAAGCGTAGGTACGAGTTTCACCATCTTCGAGTAGCATTACTCAAGGGAAATTTCAATGAATTTGACACAAGATACTACTCGTAACATTTACTCGCCAATTAGCATTGCTGGAAAAGTAACTAATCATTCAATCAATCATCAATGATAATATTATAAATGCGAAAGTTTGTATGGATGTTTGTAACTCTTTCATCCAAAACTACTAAACCGATAACCGTGAAATTTTGCATACACGTTATCTGGGACACCAGAAAGGACATAGGGTACCTTTCACCCAGAAAAAAAGTACTGCTCCCGAGGGATCATCTAAAATTAAGGAAACTACATAACTCCTGGCTAAGTGTAATAGCAATAATGATGTCAGGCGACATATTGCTTTTTCAACGCGGACGAAGTCGCGGGCACCAGCTAAGTAGTCAGTGATAAAATAAAGACACAGGTCAAACTTATAACACCCCCCTTTTGCGTCGGACTGTCCGGGGGTTTAACAATGAATAGTTACTCTGAAGGCGGTGCAGTTTTTTTTTAAATTATTTTTTAAGGACCTTGTCAATCTATACTAAATAAAGCTGAAGAGTTTGTTTGTTTGTTTGAACGCGCTAATTTCAGGAACTACTGGTTCGAATTGAAAAATTATTTTTGTGTTGGATAGATCATTTATCGAGGAAGACTTTAGGCTATATTTTATAAAGTTACGCGGGCGAAGTCGCAGTGCAGCAGCTAGTATTATATAAAAATAGTTTCTATACCATCTAATCAATTTATTATGTAATGAACGATATAATAAAGTGACGATATAATGTAAACACGCACGGTTCACAACCTTGAGAACGTAAACTGCGCGTTTGAGACAATCGAAAATAACACATCTTGCGATAATAATTTTCTTCAGTTAGTTGCGGCGCGGGGTTATTAAAAAAACGCTCGTCGACATAAACGCCCGTTCCATACTATCCTTACTAAATATCCCTACCTATCTATCTCTAAAGATATCTTAATTTGTGCTCTATTTTCATGGGTTCTTTTTAATCCCTCAGCCGCCAGAGTCAGAGTATTTATTCGACGATTATTTTCGTGTCCAATTCGCCAGAGCCGCGTATATAAAAATTACGAATCTTACTAGTTACTAGATAAAACTAGTTAAGATAGTTACAGACTCAGTTTCTCCATTATCTGTACGAGTACTAGTTATCCATCATATTCATTTTATTTAACGCATTTTCGAGATCATCTTCAATATCCTGAATAACATCTCGAGGCAAAGTCGAAGTTATAAGCCCTACTCGCGGTTCTATACCAAACATTGCTTTGTATCAATGACTATTGTATGGTGACTTTAATACCATTTGACCAATTTGTAGTATCGTTATCTTGCATCCATGAAGCCAACTTTTTTTTTAAAGCGTAAATAGTTAAGTCGAAAACGCAACACAATAACAAAGCGACACGCTAATCATAATAATCGAAGTACGGGAAGAGTAGATATATAAAGCGAACATGAAAAGTTCAATGGGTCAAGGTCGGGCCGCGCTGCTCTCTCCCCTACAAACGTAAGAAAGGAATATCTATAGACGTACCTATACTATTACGTATTATGTATGTACGTACAAGTTTAGTGTAATACGCACTCAGAGCTCGAAAGACTTAATAGTTACTAGCTGGTGCTCGCGACTTCGTCCGCGTGGAATAGTTATTTTGGGAATCATTTGGGTATCTCGAACGGTTTTCGCAGCGCACGCAACGGAAGCCCTCAAAGATGAATAATTTCCCCCGTTTTTTTCCACATTTTCGACCGTTTCTTCGCTCCTATTAGTCGCAACGTGATGTTATATATAGCCTAAAGCCTTCCTCGATAAATGATCTATCCAACACAAAAAGAATTTTTCAATTCGAACCACTAGTTCCTGAGATTAGCGCGTTCAAACAAACAAACTCTTCAGCTTTATAATATTAGTATAGATACTGAAATGCGTTTCTTGATTGTATATTTTGTACTAGCTCGTGCCGGCGACCACGTCCGCGTAACTTCCTTATTCAATTCGGGTCTCAGTGGCTTGAAATCTTGAAATTAACAAAGTTTTGTTGATAGAAATGTGCATGGGTACAAAATCTTGCCGATTTCAAGTTCGCGCTTCCTCCGATCGATTGGACAAGGAAACGGTAATACTCGTTTCGCAATGATGCAATTTTTTCTGCAAATTACCTATATACACAAACATTCCTCGTTTATCGCTCTATTACATTAAAGTCATAACCGTACCAAAATCCGTTGGTTAATTTAGAACAAGTAACGTATTATAAACAGACAGAGGCGGAAACGACAGGACAGTAGATATGCTAGTTATTTTGAATTTTTATTAAAGAGCGCCTTGTCATTCATTGACTTGCGCATGCGATTAAATGTACACTTTGTTTCTGCTATCGCCATCAAAATACCTACATTCGCGAGTTAATAGAACCTATAAATTAGTTAACAATTTAACTAATTAGTTATTTGGGAAAAAATAATTCGAGTGCTGAATCTTGCGAGTAACTATTAAACTCCCCCAAAATTTTCCAATAGGACCAGTCAGAAGCAGGCTGGATCCACCGCTGACCCGCGGCCTTTATTAGGTCATCTGTCCACCTTGTGGGTGGACGTCCTACGCTGCGCTTGCTGGTCCGTGGCCTCCACCCGAGAACCTTCTGGCCTCAGCGCCCATCGGCTCTCCGTACTATATGCCCTGCCCAGTGGCCACTTCAACTTACTGATCCACCGGCTTATGTCGGTAACTTTCGTACGTCTACGGATCTCCTTATTTCTGATTCGATCTTGCACTGTAACCTCGATCATAGCCCAACTCCCCCGCGGTGGAGTTGCGGAAGAGTGTTAAGGCCACCATTCACGGGCACTCCATTTGGCAGCGCTCCACTCCATCCACTCCAAATTCATGCATTATCTCATCGCCGTCCACCGATGTCGTGATGGAGTGGAGCGCTGCCAAATGGAGTGCCCGTGAATGGTGGCCTTTAGTCCGACCTCGCAACTTCGCCTATAGCGGACACGGAGGACGCCAAGAGGTTTAGTCGGTAGACCGATTACCCCACTCTCTCTCGGGGCGGGAGCCCGACATAACCTATCCCCATCCCCAGGCCGATTCATGATGGATTCCTCTTGTAAAAAAGGGGGTTAAATTGTGAAAACCTCTAATAAAAATAGTGAAAAAATTCAATGTTCTCAAAGTATTTTTCCTAGGGCAATCTTTGTCTAAAGTCGTGATTGTCAGTCGTGTCCGGCAAGTAAATTATTGTATTGAGGAGAACACACACCACACAATAATAGCGCGAACATCTTTTACGGCACTAACTGATTAGTTGAGGCCTTGGCGCGCGATATCGCTCGATAACGAGACCACTCTTCTACTACCCATCGATCACTGTGTTATTTAAAAAATATACATTTATACAAAATATACAAATACATTTTTCATTACAATCAATTCTAGTGCGTGCTGCAGTGTCCGCGACTTTGTCCGCGTTGAAAAATACAAAAAAAAAACCATCATACTTTATCCATACTAGTACTAGTATTATAAATGCGAAAGTTTGTATGGATGTATGGATGTTTCTAACTCTTTCACGCAAAAAAATACTGAACCGATCACCATGAAATTTTGCATACACGTTGTCTGGGACACCAGAAAGGACATAGGGTACCTTTCATCCAGAACGCGGACGACGTCGCGGGCACCAGCTAGTATTATAAATGCGAAAGTTTGTATGGATGTATGGATGTTTCTAACTCTTTCACGCAAAAAAATACTGAACCGATCACCATTAAATTTTGCATACACGTTGTCTGGGACACCAGAAAGGACATAGGGTAATCTTTTTAGAGTAAAGGACTAGAGTAATATTCCCAAGGGATCATGTAAAATAAAATAAATAGAATAACTCCTGGCTAAATTGTAATAGCAACAAGCGTTATATTGCTTATATAATATGGTATTTTTCAACGCGGACGAAGCCGAGGGCTCCAGCTAGTAAGCAATGTAAAACGCCTGACATCTTTGTTGCTGTTACATTTTTACCAGGCGCTAGTTTTGTTAATTTTAGACGATCCTTCGGGAACAGTACTTTTTTTCCTGGATGAAAAGTATCCTATGTCCTTGACAACGTGTATGCAAAATTTCACGACTTTTGGCTGAGTAGTTAAGGCTTGAAAAGGTAACAGACAGACAGACAGAGTTACTACATTATCACGTTTACAATATTAGTATGGATGTAGGAGAGAGAGAGTGGGTTGCTGGGGTGGGATGGTAAAGATGGTTCTTGATAATTTCAAAGGAATATAATTATAACACGGCTCCGACTGATGAACACCCACAGACTTTAAAGTCAACGACCAGTGGCCCAATATTGTATGGCAAAAAATGTACCGCCATGTTGAATTTTTATACATAGAGTGCCAAGTAACCCGTCCCGTCTAGAGTTTGGGGCCACGAAAAGAGCGTCATCAAACGCTTCTGTAGTTACACAGTATAAAACATAGTCGCTTCCCGCCGTCTGTCCCTATGTTTGCTTACATCTTTTAAATTACGCAACGGATTTTAATACTGTTTTCACTGTTTTAATACTGTTAAAAGAGTAAGGTTTTTTATATAACTATTTTTTTAAAATTTTTGATTAATTTTTGAATTTAGATTTTTTTACTTAAATTTTTTTTTTTTTATTAATTGACATGGTATTCAAGCTTCTTATTTGTAATGCATTTTTTTATTTTCGAATTTTTGAAGTTTGTTGTTTGTCGAGTTTATGTACCAAAAGCTAGCCAAAAGTGAATTATGTGTTCAGCTCTAATTGGCTTGCACACTGAACCTAGATGTTGAGCAATACGATTGGAGTGTTAAGTGTGCTAGGCTGTGGCTGTTTTATATAAATAAATAAATAACTAGCTGTTACACGACACTTCATCCGCGTAACTTTATAATATAGCCTATGTTACTCGCTGATAATATAGCTTTGTATAGGTGAAAGAATTTTCAAAATCAGTCTAACTAGTAGTTTTTGAGTTTATTCATTACAAACATAAAAATACAAATCTTCTCACTTAATAGTACTAGTATAGATTTGCAGAAAAAAATACGTGCAAAGTCGGGGGTGGCCCGCTTGTTAATTATAAAACACTAGCTTTAGCCCGCGATTTTGTCCGCGCCCCTTTTTATCAGGCGATGCAATTGTTATTCTTAGACGATCTCTCGGGAACAGTTTATTACTCTGGATGAAAGGTACCCTAATGTTCTTTTCTATCTCTTGTGCTATGTTGCAATGTTACCTTAGTACATTTTACCTTTGTACCTCAGTCATGGATGTTTTGTATTTATAATATGTATGTTTTTACAAAAAAAAGTAATGTATGTTGCTTACCGTGACTAGATGGTGCTGTGTTGAATGAGTGAAGATTTTTTTATTTTATTTTATACAACAATGTTAAATAATGTTGATCCATTATACACAGCGTAAGTTATGTAATATATTCTTTAATCTGGAAACACATTTAGATTGTTCCGTCGCTCATGCGAACCCGCTGCTCCTATGGCCCCGCTACAACGCTACAAAAACTGAAGAGCTCTTTGGAAGCTTTTTGTGTTTGGGTGTTACTTTAAATGAAAAAAAAAAAAGCACCTAGTATCACTTGTTTCATAATCTCGCTGTCCCTTTCACACTTTTTATTACAATGTAGCCTAGTAAACGATGTTTTGTTATCATGTTTTTGGTCATGGTTATACGTTACATCATACAACGTTCTACACCTCTGGCCCCACGAACGGTCCCTAGAAAGCTCTCCACTCTTTACAAATTATTCAAGCTGTAATGATTGTCAGACAGACTGACGATCCACTTGGTTAGTAGATAGCTACAGGCCCGATGGATGGTAGACATCTCCGGGTAGGTATTTGAGGCAAGCTGAAAACATATCCTATAATACCCTAATGCAGAATTATAGACGTGGTTGTGGTTGGGGGAGTAGTGGCACGAAATCGGGACAACACTTACATTTTCAAAGTTGCGATCTCTATATATTCTCTCGCAACTTACAAATAATAACGTTATAGGTGCTGCTGCAAGTGATGCACCTAAGAATAACTTGGAAAGTCAGTCCGCTGGGAACCATGGAGAATAAAGGTAGGGAGGACCAACTTACATGGGTGTTAAACTGAAATAGTGGCAAGCTAAAAGTGGCGCTAGTGTAGCATTGGTGTTTGATAATGATTGGTTGGTTGCGTAGTTCATGAAATAACCGCAAGTAAAATGCTACTAGAGCGCCACGCCTCAATTCTACTACAGCGCCGGCTTATTGAGCGTATTCGATGGACACTTTCTCATGTATAGACACAGAGTTGGGCCTCCTTACTGTTATTCTCCATGCTGGGCCTTCTTACCTCTTTTCCCCATGCTGGAAACGAAAGTAAGTCACACAGGGATCGTCAAGTTAAAGTACAAAAGTGATACGAGTCATGTACATGCTTTTCTGACGCATCAAGTACCATCGAGTGATTTCATTTATATAAATATTGTTTTGTAAAAAATATTACACTTGTTTTAAAATTACAAGCTAATATTATTCTAAATGAGTCCCAGCGCTAACAATGTTATGAATAAGCTCGACGTTGATACATTTTTTTCGATAAACTGGACATTCTGAACCCGATTCAGAATATCCAGTTTATCGATAAAAATGTGAGTCCATTATCCCCCCCCTCATCCCTTCCTTTTCCGTTATCCTTAATCCTTCTATCCTTCCTCTGGATTTGAAAAATAGAGACATAGCATTTCGCAGTCTTCTAGGAAACCCGTGTAGCGGCAGTGTAACCACAGAAGACGCGTCAGCGCACTTGAAGCGCAGGTGACGTTTGTGTTACAGGCGACGGTAGCCACATACCATCAAGTGAGTCAGGCTGTCTGTCGACTTTAATATATAAAAAAAATGAGTCAGCTTTTGGAATCGCACTAATAAATTAATTATTGCAAGATAAATATAATCCTATTTAATTTAAAAGCGCAATAAATACTTCAATAAACTTGTTCGCGTCATATCCGTCTCACTCACTCGTATGTACATGTAGCAGTCAAGTCGCGGTATATATATCATAATAAAGTTAACTCGCACAACTCTCTCAAACCAAATTGAACTCTATCGCACACGGAATACAAATCAATCAGGTTATGTTGATTTTGTAAGACGTTTATAATAATATGTAACAAGTTTTTCGTTAACGAAAGTCCCAATTGGTGCAGTTTTGTGTGGATCAAGGTGTTAGAGGTAGCGTTTATTATATGAAATAACTACTAGGATGTTGCACGCGAATTACTCCCTATCACCAAGGTTCCGACGGGGAGCGTAACTCTCCCCGCGCTCGATAGCCGTAGCGGGGCACCGATGTGTCATAACGTCCCCGCGACTCCGCCCAGGTTCCGACAGGGAGCGTACCCCTCCCCGCGCTGAATAGCCGTGGCGGGGCACCGATGTTGTGTCATAACATCCCCTCGATCCCGCCGAACAACGGCCGCGCTATAGTGTCGTCGGGTTTTAGCCGGTACGAATCCCGGCATAACCCCGCAGGCCGCAGTGTCCCCTACACTGCGGGGTATTCTCGCAAGAGGATTGCGAAGAGACTTCGCCTGCGTGTTTTTTCCCCATAGTCACTAACACGCCTAAAGAAGTTTTCACTTCAAAAATCTCTCAAGGGCCCTGATTCTGTATGGCAAATTATGATTTCACGCTTTTGTGACCTTGCCAAAACACATCAATGTCTTATCCTAGTCTTATCATTGTATTCATATAGTTATATGAATAAATTTTTAGCAGAATCATGTAGATATCGTAACAATTTACGAAGATTTATCGATTAACTAGTATATATCGGTTTCGAAGTAAGAAATCGCCAAGTGGTGTTAGAGAATTAGGGCCACAAGATCCACAAAAGTATATATCGGTATTTTTCTTACATATTCATTCATCATTCATACATACATGATGAGGTTTCCAGCAGAAGATCAGCGCTGCGTGTGACTTGTATTGTAGCACACACAGCATAATTATGCTTATTTGGGTCGAGGCACTGGTGCATGCACTGGCAATAGGTATGGTGCTATTACCAATACGATTAAGATTCAACCGGACAAACAACCAGACAACTACTGATACTAGACAGATTTTTCTAATATTGTATGTCCTATTTATGGTTCGAAATCGATAAAATTTCTTTTCTTTCTTTCTTTCAAATTGGAAATGATTGACATAACTTTTCCTCGCTGATCGCTTGTGTTTTGCACCGAACGTTGAACAAGTTTTTTGATACCAAAACCGCTCGACAAGTTTCGGCAAGGAATAAAACTCGATTTTTAGTGCAAGGCGCTTTTATTATGCGTGCAAATAATAATAATACATTATACTTCGTATATGAAATTCCACTTTGTATATCTACAGTAATATAGTATATAGTAGCCTTTTTATAAATGTAAAAGTGAGAAAGGTGCAGCATTTCGGGCACGTTACGAGGGGCGAAAGAATATCGTATTCTTCAACTATAAAAATGATTGTAAGGACAATCGTCCTTGCATCATTATATTGCAACTAGCTGGTGCTCGCGACTTCGTCCGCGTGGAATAGTTAGTTTGGGAATCATTTGGGTATCTCGAACGGTTCTCGCAGCGCACGCAACGGAAACCCTCAAAGATGAATATTTTTCCCCGTTTTTTCCACATTTTCGACTGTTTCTTCGCTCCTATTAGTCGCAACGTGATGTTGTATAGCCTAAAGCCTTCCTCGATAAATGATCTATCCAACACAAAAAGAATTTTTCAATTCGAACTACTAGTTCCTGAGATTAGCGCGTTCAAACAAACAAACGCTTCAGCTTTATAATATTAGTATAGATTACACTATAAATACCTACAGGGCAAGCGTATTTTTAAGCAGAGGCAAGAAGAAGAAGACCTAAGAGTGTATATTCTATATCTTTGATTGACTCCTGTCCGTTTTACTTAGTGTGCAGAAGACCATTACGAAATAATATAACTTCTGTTTTCAATAAGATGGACCGTCTGTTGTCTGTTTGTAGACTGTTACATCATTGAAACGGTTAAGCATTTAAATTGTAGTGACTGATTGGTGACATGAAACACGTGTTTTCCAAGAAGAGTGCTGATGTTGTGTGTTTTTGTTTTGTCAACAGGTACGTGGCGGCAGCACAGGCGCTCCGCCACCGCCAGCACCGGCAGTCGTAGAGCAAGAGAAGAGATCGCCGTTGCAACCCCAACAGCAAGGCAGGGCTCCGCCACCCCCAGGTATTTTTTTTTCTTGTTTTCTTTCTGCAACATGTTATAGTATAATATAGGGTGTAAACTTCGTCCCCGAGAGATCGTCCCCGGCGGGGACAAAGTCACATTTGATATTAACTTTGTACGAGCTGTAGTTCGTTTCATGAAAATACTACATAAACTAAACCTAACTTTTTCCAGGATAAAATGTATGCATAAAAAGTTTAATGCAGTTTATCGTCAATACATTAGTGAAAACTGCATTCAAACTGATTAAGCCGTTTTTGAGATTAGCATGCTCAAACACACAGATAAACAAACAGATAAAAACACACAGACTCTCGGTAACATAATTATGTAAGTACCTACTGATAGATATTAACAGTCACTCTTGCGAACCTTTCTAACTGAGGATAGATCAGTCAGAATTGAGGCGAATTGAGACACCCTAACTGGGTGTCTCGAGTCTTCATAATATAACATTCTATTATATATATCTATTTTTATTTGTATAATGTCATTGCTCCAAATGAAATAAACAAAGTAGGTTAATTTTTGTGATGAAACCGACTAATCCGAGTGGCGTAATAAGACGCAACAGTGACACTGGATCGGTCGACGCCGGAACTGTTCAATTCCGTGAGGTCACACGAGCTTCTGAAGGAGGGCAGTATAAAGATAAAAATATTAGCGCTAGTTCAGACACGGCGGGAACCGCGCGATTTCCGCGCGTAAACCGCGGGGTTATGTCTGAACGATTACAAAACAACTCGTATAAATAAGACCCGCGCGATTTCAAAATCGCGCGCGGTTCCCGCCGTGTCTGAATTAGCGCGTAATCTTGATGTCAGTTGTTCAGACAAGAACAAAGAAGTTTGTGGTTTTTACACACTGGCTGGAAGCAGTAAATGCAGCTAAGAGGATGTTCAAGTATTACGTAACGCAATTTGGGAGAACCCCTTCTCTTAAAACGTTACGATGCTTTAAAGGGATTTTCAAGTTGCCATGTAGATACGTCCCATTAACGTTCAGGCAAAACCCAACGGTCCTTCTTTGGTGACCTGACCACCTCCAGATCCGCCCCTACTTAATAGGGCTCACAGTCTTTCTTTAGTGACCAGGCCACCTCCAGATCCGGACCTGGACGCTTAGGCTGACGACTTATAACTAACTTATAGCACTTCTAAATTCGTTTGGAGGGGAATCCCTCGAGTGTGTTGTACGTCATTTTCATTTTGTTCTCCCAAGTTGGCAACCCTTTTCGTTGGTAAAAAATGGTCACTTGGTAAACTTGGTCCTAAATGTAACAGGGTACAGAAAAACGTTCGGCGCGTTACATTTGGGCAAAAATATTCAAAAATTGCGTTACGTAATACCCACTTGAACGCGCCCCCTAACTACTCTACAAGTTTCGCGACTGTAGTATTTTTTTTAATCTCAAGGTCGACAGACAGCTGACAGGCTGTCGGTCCACTTGATGGTATGTGGCTACCGCAACGAAATAGTATATCTCTGGGCTACCGTCGCCTAGGTTTAACGCGAGCATCACCACAGGTGCTTCAAGTAAGCTGACGAACTCAGTAGGTTTAAGAGGGATAGATAAGGCAGAATTAATTTTACTCATAAGCACACGTGCTGTTATTTCACGGTGCTCTTCTGTAAGGGGATGGTTACTGTCGCCATACGGACGGGCTGTGAAATGCAGTGTGCCCTGCCACACTTTATACGAGAGATTTATTTATTATTTTATACGAGAGACGAGACCTTACATTAACAATCATCACTACATAGTATAAAACAAAGTCGCTTTTTCTGTCCCTATGTCCCTTTGTATGCTTAGATCTTTAAAACTACGCAACGGATTTTAATGCGGTTTTCACTAATGGGTAGAGTGGTTCTCGAGGAAGGTTTAAGTACATAATTTACTAAGTTACGCGGGCGAAGTCGCGGGCAGCAGCTTTAATTTTATTAACACGTAACGTAATTAGTGATTACTAACATGTAGTGCCATCTGTTAACAGACTTTTTCCATTATTCGAAGTGAGATTAGATGAATTAGAGTACTACATTGCTTCAAACAGAATTCCCTAGATGGCGTTGTAAATTTTGCATACACGTTGTCTGGGACTCCAAAAAGGACATACCTTTTTGTCCAAAACCAAAAGGGTACCTTTCATCCAGAACGCGGACGAAGTCGCGGGCACCAGCTAGTAATAAAATGTATGCGTCAGTCCAAAACTAACAGCGTCAAAAGTGAAACTTTTTATGTAATTCAAAAACTGTCAATAAGTGTACAAAAAAATACATTGCAGCAAAGAAAAATTGACTGGAAATTATAATAAAAATGATTTATAATAAAAATCAAGAAAAATCTACAGACTATCCCGAATTAATTACTATGGAAGTTTCACTTGTACGTATATGTATATAGTTTTATGTATATGTAAATAATAGTACGTACGAGTGAAACTTCCGTAGTAATTAATTCGGGATAGTCTGTAGATTTTTCTTGATTTTTATTATAAATCATTTTTATTATAATTTCCAGTCAATTTTTCTTTGCTGCAATGTATTTTTTTGTACACTTATTGACAGTTTTTGAATTACATAAAAAGTTTCACTTTTGACGCTGTTAGTTTTGGACTGACGCATACATTTTTTGTATCTTCATTGACAATAACTGAGAATAAAAACAATATTAAAATTTTTTTAATATGAAATAATTTAATAGATATATATATATATATATATATATATATATATATATATATATATATATATATATATATATATATATATATATATATATATATATATATATATATATATATATATTACATATACATAAACATTCTACATTAAGAAAAGAACTATATAAGTAATTAATATGACTTATGTTAACGAGTTAACTCTCATGACAAAACGCTAGTGTCCCATAAAAAGTTTCACTTCAATAAACTCACCAATGTCATGATATCATTTGCCAAATCTCTTGCTAGATCATGAGATATGAAACAACTCAGTCCACTGAGTGCTAATCCTGCTTCATATTGATTCTGAGCATTTAAATCTTTCCTTATCATATTTGTAGTGAGCATAAGTAACTCTGAGTCTGCATGGAATGATTGACTAGCTGCTAAGTACCCGATTCTTTTGTAAGTGAATTTGTTTGAACTCATCACCTCAATAATATTGAATATAGCCCATGATATGTCATATCCTAACATTTGAAGCTAAAATAAATGTCAATTTAATTAATAATTACAACAGTTACACTTACAAATTCGATCTACTTAAGACCTAAGTACTTACGTATGTCAGCTTAGCGACAGCGTTAGCTTTCTTATGTTATGTTATCTTGTCGTAGTTCCACTTTAATTTCTTCCATACATTGTGCTATGTACTTGGCCTAAAATCGAATATTATATAAAAAAATATAACATTCAAAACTTATTTACATGTTTATTAAGTAAATAGTAACAATTTCTGATGTGTACCTACCTCGTTATCTTTATTATTCCTTATACCACGCACTAAATCGGTGAGATTTTTATCGAACATTCTTTCGAAGTTCCCCTTTACTTTCTTTAGTGCCATTTTATTGAATTATTTTCCATAAACATATAATTAAAAAATAAGGACGTTGAACACTTGAAGCATGACTGTATTATCTTAAAGAAGATAAGTTTTACACAACACTAAATTAAAAATAAAATTCAGGATTCGCCAGGCAGTCATAAAACCAAACTTTGTCATTTGTGATTTGTTAGTTAAACGTCAGACAGATGGATGACAGTAATGTCATCCATCTGTATATAGTATGATAAGATCATACTCTATAATCCGTAGCATATAGAGAATGAACTATGTCTGTGTAGTACTCATTTTTTCCATAATATTAATTAGTTGTTCTGTATTTATCCAATTTATCCGACACAGACTGTCAATGTCAACAGTGTCACTGTCAGTCAACATCAACAATTTTCTTTCCGCCTCTCTCACTCTGCTAGAGTGAGAGAGGCGGTAATAAGAAAGAGACAAGGAGTTTAACATCTGTGAGTTTAACAGTTTAACACTTAACAGTTTGTTAGCTCGACGAGTTCACTCTCATGACAAAAAGTTTCACTTCAATAGTGTCCCATAAAAAGTTTCACTTCAATAATAAACTCGACCAACACCTCAAGAGGCTTTCACTAGATGGCTGGGTCAAGGGACAGATACAGAAGGCGGTACTTCTTGAAACGGCACGAATTGTCAGGAGGTTCCTCACTCTGCAGCCCTAACCACCGGTAGCTTGGGCCTTGCCCCGCTACCTGCGGACAACTAGTTTTAAGTTTTTTTATAATATTTATTGTTTTTTTTTATATATGTTGTAAAAAAAATTAAAATTAAGAAAAGAAATATTTATTTCTAATATGTGAATAATAATAATATATGGACATTGTTCACAGAGCCAGTTCCTCCGCCAGCACCGAAACCGTCTATCATAAAGGTCTCGAGAAACGCCAAGATTAATCAGAAGGTATGTGTCTTTTTTTTATTTATTTTTCAACGTGCACTTATCGTCTATTCCTAACCGACAAACCACGCTGTCCACCTGGGTATTTTTATTTATAATTAAATTCTCAACAATATTTTGTCTACAGGCTGGAATCGAAAATATATTTCACCTTTTTCTAGAAGATAATATTATTGAAAATGAAAAATGTCCCCGAGGGACTCAAATTTCGATTTGTTATTAATATTCCAGGACTAATATGAATAATATAGGTGCGATTGTTATTATCTAATTGTGATAAAGAATAGTAGCTTAAATAATATGCTATTCTAGAACCTTGAATATTGCCATAGCGTAAAAATATTAATTTTGATAAATTTCACGCGGTGTTAGTTGTTTCAGATGCAATCAATCTAAACTTTGTTATCGAGTGGTAGAATTCATTTTTGAATGTGTTTTTCACGTTTAATTTAATACCATAGGCATGCGTGAGAAGATTAGGATGACTATAATTTTTTAGGTTTAGGGACATTTCACGTTTTTCTAAAGCATAATGAGAAGATCCATAACTATCCATAACTAAATTATAAATGGAAAATAATTATTACCTCTGGCTGTCTGTCTGTTACGTTTTCATGCCTCAACTACTCATCCTCCTCATCATCATCATCATCATCATCATCATGAAATTTTGCATACATGTTGTCAGGGATACAGGAAAGGATATAGGGTACCTTTCATGTTCCCGAGGGATCATTTAAAGTTAAGAAAACTAACGCCTGGCCAAAAGTGTAATAGCAATGAAGATGTCAGGCGAAGTCGCAGGCACCAGCTAGTTATATATTTTTAGAAAATTAGAGATATTTTTATTTGTCATTTTTAACATTGGCCAAGTTAGCAAAGAAATATATACGAGTACAATGTCCGTCGTATATCACATTGATACTGAACTGTAATCAAAGATATCTCTATAAGGAAATATTGTTTAATTGATTGTTTAAGGAAGAAAAAAAAATTTGATGAGTCTCACTTTTTTTTTCGTATATGTGGTCACTGTAAGTACCGGCTAGTCGCTGCGCAAAAACACGTTTTCATTTCATTCGCTACGTGTCGGTTTTATTGTTGTGTTGTGAGCGGCTAGTGATGTCCATTAATTAGATGAAACGCGAAACGGTTTGTCGATGAAATTTGTAATAGATATTTTTATAGTAGCGATTTTGTCATCGTCACTTCATTAGACTAAGATTTATTAAATAGTAAATTAGATTATACAATACTAGCTGATGCTCGCGGCTTCGTCCGCGTTGAAAAAAAAAACATATGCAATACTACGCTTGACAGCTTATTGCTTTCTATTCTTTCTATTCTTTTTCTTCATTTATAATATTAGTATAGATTTCAACAGATATCTTGCTGTCCCCAGGACTATAAGCGGATCTGTTGAGAGAGATGCGTCGGTCTGTTGATGAATCTGAATGAGTGGGAAAGGTATTGATGGAATTGATGGAAAGGTATGGATGAAATTACGAAATTTCAGTCATGATAGTCATGATACATAAAATAGAGTTTGAGCTTGCTGATGGCTGAGGAGGTTGCATTTGCTAGCTGGCAACTCCCCCATATCTTTAGGCCGTATGTCCATATACAGGGCGTCCCACGACTTAAATTCATGGTCTTCCTTTTATTTCTGACACTAAATTATTTAGCAAAAAAATAAGCCTTTCGATCGGTATGATAAAGCTATAGGGTAATTTTTTATCTCGTGTAGCGGGTTCGATTCCCGGTTCAACCATGCAATTATTTAAAAATCTATGAATGCAGTTTAAATTGTTTTTTAAATTAAAATAATGTCTTCTTCCAGTAAAATGTTCCATCTACAATATTCTAGGTACTTTCCCTCCATGTGGCATAGTCGTGGGACGCCAAGCATATATTGGTTTCAATATCACTACATACAGTAGGAGCTTGTTCAATAAAAAAATAAAAAATAAATTTTTAGTTACAACGATAATAATGTTGAATTTTGTCGATACTATAATAGCATCGATATAATTTAGTTGTTGAGCCAGAGCGTGCACAACCCTAGTTCAGTCAACAACTCACCGGCGCAACAGACGGTCGCGCGCGTTTCGCTCGCGAATTAATAATAATAATTTTAATTTTCAAATTCTATCTGCGCTAAAAAGTTTTTTATAAATTTAAAATTCTAAGTCAAACTTTTGGAGTTTTTAAAACGGAAGTGCTCAAGTGAAACGTTTCGTTGCGTTTTCCTTCTTAAAAAAAATATACCTAACATAAGTATAGGAAATTATTTCTTCGTTTTGTGGTTTGAACGGAATGAGTTTTTACCTACTCGCGGTTTTGTTCTGGTGACATAATTTGTAATGCATTCGCAATAAATGCGTGGATAATTGTTTTGTTCTTATATATGGTATTTATGAATTTCATATTTTAATTATGTACTATTTTTTTTTTTACTATTTTTATTGTATTTCCGAGCACATAGGTATAACCCTAATCTTTTCAAGGTTCGAGTGAATAGGCATCTTCTGGGTGAGCTCGCTCCATCTCAGGCCTCATCCTTGCCACATGGCTGGTTGTTGGCCAAGAGAAAACCCATCTCTAATAAAAAAAAAAAAATTACTTGACTTCTTTTTTTTAATTCATTTTATATGTAAGTATAGGTGATCGAATTTTTTTATTCATTTATTTATTATACTGTAGGTAGGTACATAGAATAACTTAATACCTTCTTTTTTATACACTGTAGATATTTCTGTGTAAATATATTGTAAAATTCTTTCTGTCATCATTAAGTATAATAATAATATTTACGAAAAAAAAAATGGTTTATTCCCATCTCGGCACCCACGAATGATTTGTTAGGTACAGTTATTTAAATGATAGAAAAAACAAATTTAGCTGATTATTTATCATGTTCAAAATCAACATTCTTAAAAAGTTATTAGTACTTAATCTAAATAAAATTATAGGTAATATATTCTCAAACGTTTTTGCTACTGAGTGTTTGTTGTGTTCGCTCTAGTCTAGACTAATTGTAGCTACTATGTGACCTATTCTGTGGGCGTAGGTAAAAAATGAAACCAAATATTTTCGTAGTACTTGTTTACTTGATTACTTGATAAACTACTCGACGCATAATCATGAAGATTTCCATACACATTGTCAGGACATACAGAAAAGGACAGGGTCACCTGAATCACCTAGAATAAATATTGCTTATATATTTTTTTTATTTTTCAACGCGAATTCACCGGCACCAGTTAGTTAGTAATAGTTGGGAACGGATTTTGGGTGTCATTAGACATACCTACAGATGCCTTACCTTACCTTACCTTACCTTACCTTACCTTACCTTACCTTACCTTACCTTACCTTACCTTACCTTACCTTACCTTACCTTACCTTATCTTACCTTATCTAACCTGAGCTGACCTGACCTGACCTGACCTGACCTGACCTGACCTGACCTGACCTCGTTTAACATATAGTAATTTATTCAATATACAAACCATATACAAACAAACAATCAAATCTTTCCTCTTTATAATATTAGTATAGATAAATAGATGTGCATAGCCTATGTTACACGCCGATATAGTATCTTTATAGGTGAAAGAATTTTTTTTTTTTTTTTTTTTTTTTTCAGAATAACATAATAACAACTTTAGTTTAAGCATATTTCTGTCCCCCACACTAGGCTCTGCCTGTCCTATGGGGGAAGTAAACAATTATGTAAAGTAAATAAGTTTTAAAATACATACAAACAAAAATACAAATCTTCCCTCTTTATAATATTAGTAAAAGTATAGATTGAATGTCGCGAACACAGCTGGTGTCTAACTGGGTACATAGCTAGTATAGAAATTTTAATTTTAAATCCGTGCGAAGCCGGGTCCGGGTCGCTAGTCGATTTTATACCTTCGTCATTTTGATCGAGCTATCCGTCTATATTATCTAACTACACGATTGAAAACTTATTGGCATATTATTTATCTTTTGATATAAATTCCCCGTACTCACGTAACGTTGCGTTTGCCTACGCGAAATGATAATTCTATGATAATAAAGGTGACGTAACAAGTTGTTGTATTGCGGCCGCGTGGCGGCGCCTCGGTCGCTTTTACGACTCGCGGCCTTGGACTTGTATTGTAATTCGTAATACGTCTGCCTATATTTGCACGTTACATACATACGCCACACAGCCACACACGTGTGTCTTATGTCTTTTTTCAATTCATCGTAGTTTAATTATTATCCAACTAGCTGGTGCTCGCGACTTGGTCCGCGTGGAATAGTTATTTTGGGAATGATTTGGGTATCTCGAACGGTTTTCGCAGCGCACGCAACGGAAGCCCTCAAAGATGAATAATTTTCCCCGTTTTTTTTTCCACATTTTCGACTGTTTCTTCGCTCCTATTAGTCGCAACGTGATGTTGTATAGCCTAAAGCCTTGTTTGATAAATGATCTATCCAATACAAAAAGAATTTTTCAATTCGAACCACTAGTTCCTGAGATTAGCGCGTTCAAACAAACAAACAAACATATAAACAAACAAACTCTTCAGCTTTATAATATTAGTAGGTATAGATAAGAAGTGTCGGTATCGTCATCTAATTCGTCCAATTTGGGCGAGTATTAGTCCATAAACTCAGTATCTAGACTAAATTTGTAGATATGACTGTATATAAGTATATACATTTTACAAGCCATAAACCAATGTGAGTTGAAACATATTTATGGCAAAAAGTGCAGTAAAACAAAAAATTGATATATTTTTTAATAAAAAAATGTATGCGTCAGTCCAAAACTAACAGCGTCAAAAGTGAAACTTTTTATGTAATTCAAAAACTGTCAATAAGTGTACAAAAAAATACATTGCAGCAAAGAAAAATTGACTGGAAATTATAATAAAAATGATTTATAATAAAAATCAAGAAAAATCTACAGACTATCCCGAATTAATTACTATGGAAGTTTCACTTGTACGTATATGTATATAGTTTTATGTATATGTAAATAATAGTACGTACGAGTGAAACTTCCATAGTAATTAATTCGGGATAGTCTGTAGATTTTTCTTGATTTTTATTATAAATCATTTTTATTATAATTTCCAGTCAATTTTTCTTTGCTGCAATGTATTTTTTTGTACACTTATTGACAGTTTTTGAATTACATAAAAAGTTTCACTTTTGACGCTGTTAGTTTTGGACTGACGCATACATTTTTTGTATCTTCATTGACAATAACTGAGAATAAAAACAATATTAAAAAATTTTTAATATGAAATAATGCCTCTCTCACTCTGCTAGAGTGAGAGAGGCGGTAATAAGAAAGAGACAAGGAGTTTAACAGTTTAACACTTAACAGTTTGTTAGCTCGACGAGTTCACTCTCATGACAAAAAGTTTCACTTCAATAGTGTCCCATAAAAAGTTTCACTTCAAAAAAAAACGCACACTATTTAATTTTGCACGACAACATCATGTTCCTTCTACTAATTAAATTACTTTAATACTACAAAGATTTGTATGTTTCTATGTTTGTAATGAATAAACTCAAATACTATTAAGCCGATTTAAAAAATTATTTCACTTATAGAAATCTAAATTATCAGCGAGTAGTATCACTACATAGTATAAAACAAAGTCGCTTTTTCTGTCCCTATGTCCCTTTGTATGCTTAGATCTTTAAAACTACGCAACGGGTTTTAATGCGGTTTTCACTAATGGGTAGAGTGGTTCTCGAGGAAGGTTTAAGTACATAATTTACTAAGTTACGCGGGTGAAGTCGCGGGCAGCAGCTTTAATTTTATTAACACGTAATTTTATAAACTATAACTAACATGTAGTGCCATCTGTTAACTTTTAGATGAATTAGAGTACTACATTGCTTCAAACAGAATTCCCTAGATGGCGTTGTAAATTTTGCATACACGTTGTCTGGGACTCCAAAAAGGACATAGGGTACCTTTCATCCAGAACGCGGACGAAGTCGCGGGCACCAGCTAGTAGGCTATATTTTATAAAAGATACGCGAACGAAGTAGCGTGCAACAGCTACTCAACTTAATCTTATGTAATTTTAATAATTTAATAATAATTAATAATTTATTATGTAAAGATGTTACATTTCGATTCAACTGTGACAAATAATAAAAAATCGACATGGACAAAAAATTTTAGGTGAAAGAAATATAAAATAAAAGTCCATTAAAAATCTAGTCTCGTTCTAATTTATAGCTTTTGAATAGATTTTTAATTAATTTAATATTTTATTAAGTAAGTATTATGAAACAATTTTATGCAAATATTGAACTTTGAGTTACATTTTATTGAATCTGGGCCAAAGTTGTCTAGTGGCTATAAATGTCGATTGGTACGTTGGTTCGTCGCCTTCAATGGTGTCAATAAATAACTATTAGTTCAAACATAGAAATGCAATTGATTTATTTTGATTCAACTTTTTCACACCTCAACTGTACTCGTATATTTTGTTTGACAATAGATTTTATGTGAAAAAAAAAATCATCAAAAAAATTACCTTAAAAAACATATTACACCCAAAAGTGTTCTTCGCCTATGTATAGAAAAAATCTTTCGCTTCTAAAATATCAACGAATAACGTGGACTATATTTTTATGGCCTATACATATTTTTTTATAAAAAAAATTCTAACAAATAAACATAAATATTTTTTACATCCTAGTAACATCATTTTGTTTGACATATTAATGTGTTTTCAAGTTTACGTAATAACAATAGTTAGTAATAATGTAAATATAGCTAAACTCTAATATAATCGACGCCAAGCTTAATCTTCGTTGGCGGGATACCAAACAGTATTATAAACATCGCCACGCACGTGTGTCTATTGTAAAAATGAAAATCTATACTAATATTATAAAGCTGAAGAGTTTGTTTGTTTGTTTGAACGGAATCTCATCTGGGTAATCTCAGGAACTAGTGGTTCGAATTGAAAAATTCTTTTTGTATTGGATAGATCATTTATCAAACAAGGCTTTAGGCTATATAACATCACGTTGTGACTAATAGGAGCGAAGAAACAGTCGAAAATGTGGAAAAGACGGGGGAAATTATTCATCTTTGAGGGCTTCCGTTGCGTGCGCTGCGAAAACCGTTCGAGATACCCAAATGATTCCCAAAATAACTATTCCACGCGGACGAAGTCGCGAGCACCAGCTAGTCAATATATTGATGAAGGACGATTGTCCTTACAATCATTTTTATAGTTGAAGCCGCGAGCACCATCTAGTGTTACAATAGAGTTAAAGATGTGGATGTTGAAATCCAAACGAAATAATATCGCACCTTCGGCAAGACAAAGGCATAACTATACTTTTTGTAATTTTACAGGAGCCATTTAATTTTTTTTTGCATTCAATATCGTATTCTTCAACTTTATATTGCTTTGAAACAATTCTTCTTTTGCATCAAATAAGCCCCCATACTGTTGTGAATATTTTTTTAATTTAATAATGTTTTTAAGACACTTCTGCATATTTAACTCATTTTACAAATTTTTGTAAGTTATGCCCTTGTCTTACTGAAGGTGCGATATGTAACTCCCTTGTAGTTGATTCAAGCAAGATCAACTCCATCATAGCCCAGTCGGTGTCTGCTAAAAATCACCTATGTTTAGACAAGTTATGTTGTACGTTGGGTGATTAAGGTATGCCAGAGCCTATTGTCCCATCCCCTCCTTATCTCTCATCTTTAATCCTATGATTGGTCGCACAATGGCGTTGCTTGTACAATATACCATCAAGACAGTGGACAGTCGGTCTGCCGGTCAAAAAAGAGTTGAGTAGGTTGATAGTTTTTTTTTTGCCTGAAATCTCTGCCAAAAATCATCAGGACACCGAAGTCGTGTCATAATCGACCCCGCGACCCCGCCCATCAACGCCCGCGCTAGAATATAGTTGGGTTTTAGTCCGGCACCAAACTGCCGGGTATCCAAGAGGACTTCCCAACGATAGTCTCCCCTGAGACTATCGCCCAGGTTTTTGGCGGACATAGGCAAAAAAACATTACACACCGATGCTGAGTGCCATTGCTAACATTGTGATTATTGTATTATCTCTACAATATATAAATTGTATGATTGATAGCATCAATATATAATAATATGTATCATACATACATTATTATTGTCACAATTAAACTGTCCGGCGCGGACATTTTATGAAAGAAGTAATCTAATCGCACGCGTCTAGGTCAAACGGTGAAGGTTGTTGCGCGGACGCATCTCTTCGCGTCTTGCTTGACTATTACAAACTAGTCGCTACTAACTATTAGTATAATATGTAGTTGTAGACGCATAAAAAATGAATATGTAAATAATTTGTAGTTTTAATGAATTAGTTTAAAAAAATATTAGCATAGTACTCTGAAACGTTTAACTAAAAACCAGTATTTTTAGTCTTATTTGATTTGCATAAATAGGACTTTATGTAAATATAACAACACTATGACAGTGGACAGTAGACATGCCAAATCAAGTTTTTTTTTTTAAATAGCGAAACCAGTTTCAAGTATTTCGGACAGCGATAACTTTTCAATTAAAAATAACTATTTTGAACATTAGTTATAATGTAGGTATGTAGTTGAATACGTGGGATGTTTAAAAGTGCATCCAGAAGCCTGATTTGTATCGCCATTTTGCGATTCCTTACCATCGATTCCTTAAATTGTTACGACATCTGCTAAAAACCTATTCTCTAATATGGCATGTTGCACGAAATGGACGTGGAACGGCGCAGTTTGAACTGTCAAAAATGCCACGCTTTAAAACTTGGCGGAATCGTGTGTGAAATGAGTGCATTGCGCAGTTATTTATCTGTTTGTCTGCAAACATGACAAGATGAGGCAAGACATTGACGTGTCTTGAAAAAGTAAGACAAGAGTAGTTGCGATACAGAATCAGGTTACTGCATGCTTGGATGAAACCTTGCCTAAGGGACCCAAGCTACAACTATATGATGTATTTATCTATATATTAAATGAATAAAGTCTAACTTCTTCTTAATCCACCCAACGCATATGGATACGGTTTTCACTAGTAGAAAGAACGATAATCGAGTAAGCTTTATGCATATAATTTGCAGGAAAAAATTCCACAGATCGCTTAATTTTAGATGATAGTACTTTTTTCTGGATGAAAGCTACCCTATGTCTTTTCCTCTCTTCTATCCCTGACGTTCCTGGCATGAACAGGTTGAGTAGTTAGGCGTGAAAAGGTAACAGCCAGACACACAGAAGTTACCTACCGTGTTACTTATTATGGATTTGGGAACTAACTCTTGCAGGGGTTATCTCGAATCGACTGCAACGTAGATTGCACCAAGCACCAAGGAAGTGTGACACAATCTGGAGAGAAGCCAAAAACCATAAAAATTCCGGTCATGTTTAGAACTCGAAACGAAAATAGACAAAAAAAATGTACACGTTTCTCTAAAACACACCATCACCAAGATTATAATATATACATTGGCATATTTTCAACCCCCGACGCGAAATAGGGGTGCTATAAGTTTGACCACCTGTGTGGTCTAAGGGATCGTAGCTCCCAAACGGAGGGCGTCGACTTCGTCCGCGTAACTTATAAAATATAGCCTATGTTACTTGCTGATAATGTAACTTTCTATAGGTGAAGGAATTTTTTAAATTGATCTAAATAGTAGTTTATGAATTTATTCGTTAACAAAAATACAACTTTTCTCGAACTAACTTGCAGAATCATTTTGGAACACTTGCAGAACAGTTTGGAACTCCATTCTGTGTTTCCGAGCTGATATTAGGTACCCCAATCTTTTCGAAGTTGGAGGGAATAGGCATCTTCTGTGTGAGCTTGCTCCATCATAGGCCTCATTTTCGCTATACACAGCTATGATGTTGGCCACACCCATAATCTCTTCAATTATTTAATTATATTTTGTATAAAACGAACAGCCCACAGAACGCTATCAAACTAAACGGCCATAAATTGTATGTAAGTACACCGGTCGCGTCGAGCTTATCACATCGAATAGCTTAAATATCGAATTCCGTGCCTACATTCTCGGCATCGCTACGTTTTTTTTTAAATTGGTATGAAATTGTAATATGTCGACGAATGCGCGCCGCTGTACGTACAGTGTCTCCGGTATCCCAAGGTCGCGTATTAATTAAAAAAATATATGTGGCAAGTTTTCATTGCTCTGATAACGCAATCGGAGCAACGTCATATTATCGGATTATGTGCACTAAAATTGTTTCTTTCTATGTTCAACTTGATAATAAAGAGTCGGTTGTTGGCTGTACCTAGAAATTCTTTTGGTTTAAGTTACGTTTAAGTGTCTATGATAGTCAGTTGCACAAAGCTTCTTTAAAATTGGCATTAACTAACGAGTCCTTATCCCTAATCTTTAACATTAACATTAACGTTAAAGACGTTTCACAAAACGATTGACGGCCTCTTTAAATGCGCTAATAATGTCGCTTTGTGCAACGCTTTTTCTCTTAAAGATCTTAAAGATAAGGTCTTGTTTTACACTTCTTCAGTTAAATTTTAATGAATCAACTTTAATTGACGTTAATGTAGCTTTGTACAACACTTTAATGATTCCTTAGGTTTTAAATGCGACTTTATAATTTAAAGAACGTTTCTGCAACTGGCTGTAGGTATATAAGTTTCTTCTTTCTTTCTTTCTTTCTTGCGAAGGCTAGGAGAAAGGCTACGGTCAGGCTGGAATGTAAAACAGCTGGTGATGGTCGATGCCACCAAGGCATTTTACGTCCTAAAGCAATGAAAAAGACGACTCTATCTTTATGTTTCTTACAGAGTTGTATACAGAATGTTCAAATTCTATGCAAAATATATTGGTTTAAGTATAGATCTGTTATAAGTTTCTCACAGTGGTATACGGTATGTTCGAATTGTTCGATTAAGTTGGACACTATAATATATCAGTAAAGTCTTTATAAATATTAGTATCTATAGATAAACACATTAAATCATATTCGACATTAAAAAAGATTTTTTTAATTTTAATTTGAGTAAAATTAAAAATTTTTTGTCGAATTAAGATTTTAATTTGAATAAATATAAGTAAAGTAGGAAAGTTAAAAATAAAAAATACATAATATTTATAATATAGAGCACTGGAAAGACCGGTCGGCAACCGGCAACATTGTTTCCTTGAGTCTCTTTGAAAATGTCACACGACCAATGTCGCGAGTGTCCGCTGCGCTGCCATAGATTAATGATACTAGTAGGTATATAATTAATAAATTTATATTATGTAGTAGATGTTGCAAGCGACTTCGTCCGCATCTTCTTTACATGGTATATAATAGTATAATATACTTTTGAAATAATCCATAACAAACAGAAATACAATATTTTACATTATTGGAGTTTTCGTAGGGATCCCATATTTCGATTAACAATATAGTTTTCGATGACTATATTGTTAAATTAAGAAATTTTAAAATCGCTCCACTATATGTTGAGTTTATTCATTACAAACAATTAGCGACGCTCGCACGAGCCATAACTGTCAAGTAGGTACATAATGCAACATTAATTGATGCACGCACAGAGAATTGTCCATTCTGTGCGCGTATTTATACACGTCACGTCTGTCGTCCAATAGAACAATTGCTTTGAATGTCAATCCATGAAAGTTTTGTTTGTAAATATTCAATTGTTGGCGCAATTCTTTGACGTTTAATTATTGAGAATGGACCCCTAAAACTAGCCTAAAATTCTGTCTCTAACTCGGCAATGCTTGGTTTTAAAAAAGAATTTATTTACCGAAATAATATAATATATACCATAATATATTACATAATATACCGTATACCTATGTAAGTATAGGAATGCCTATTATACATTATGTCACTAGAAAATATATATAAAAAAAATTGTTTGCCAGATATCGATTCCAATCAATATAAAGAGTTAAACTAAATTTCAACATTACACCCTATAACCCTACGGAAAGTTTAAAAATAACAAGTGACAGTAAACGACTATGGAATAAGTCGTGGAACGATCAGTTTGTTTATTGAGGATGACCGCCGGTGTTACGGTCCGAAGAAAGTCCAAATCGAGACGGAGCTGGGCCAAAGTAGAAACAGATGGCCAGGTAATGTAGCATCGAGCCCATCATTGTATTACAACTGTGTGGATTTCGCACGCCATAGGAACTAGGAACTTTATGGAACTTTTCGCACATTCGGAAAGACAAGGGCGTAACTTTTCGCACATTCGGAAAGACAAGGGCGTAACTACACTTTTTGCAATTTTACACGAGTACCATTTAAAGTTTTTTTTTTTTCATTCACGTATTCTTCTGCTTACGTTGCTTTGAAACAATATAAGCAGCAAGACATTCGGCAAGACAAGGGCTTAACTGCACCTTTTGCAATTTTACAGGAGTGCCATTTAAAGTTCTTTTTTTTTGCATTCACGTACTCTTCTGCTTACGTTGCTTTGGAACAATATAAGCAGCCATACTCTTTACATCAAATAAGCCCCCCATACTCTTGTGAATATTTTTTAAATTTAATAATGTTTTAAAACACTTCTGCATATTTAACTGATTTTATAATTTTTTGTAAGTTATGCCCTTGTCTTACCGAAGGTGCGATTTAATAGCGACATATTATCTATGTCATTTAAAACCAATCAAAAATCTGTCATTTAAAGAAAATGTGTCTCCGTCTGTACGCCAAGACATCCTTAAAAATGAATTTAAAATTCCTTTAAAATGAATTGTAGGACTTACTTCTTACTTTTACCTTGACTCCGCCGTGATTCCGTTTCAGGCGTACTTCTTATGTGCCGCTTTGGCATTTGTCACGCAAAATCCATACATGTAGTAAGTACTTCGATGATTGTTTCGAAGCCAATAATTTCGAATGTAATTATTTGGTATAGGTGTTTTTTAAAAGGTACATATTATTTACTCTGTGCTCTGACATGTGCCACCGGAGATCTGTCTATAATCTGTATATACAGGGTGTGGCCTGTAATAAGAGCAATAAATTAAAATATATATCTACCCTTTAATGAATCAGTAATTAATTCGAAATGGTTTCAATTAATTTAAAAAAAAAAAAAACACATTTAATCGAGCCATCTCATATGTGTTGGAATATATTATGACTGTGTCATTTGTTGCTCTAATGTGTTTCTCTTTCGTCCGCAGGCGTCTGACTTCACGGACATAGGTGACTGGCCGACTCTAGGCGCGGCTGGGGCCGGTGGCGCCGCGAGGTGCCACTCGACACCGCCACCGCACGAGCCTGACGCCACCAACCACAACGGAAACGCGGTGAGTGGGTTTCTGTGCAACTCCATTGCACACTGCCACAGATCCAAGTTTTATCAGTTATTTTAGTATTTACTAGCTGGTGCCCGCGACTTTGTCCGCGTTCTGGATGAAAGGTCCTTTCTGGTGTCCCAGACGACGTGTATGCAAAATTTCATGGTGATCGCTGTTCCACGTTCCGCTATCACGAACAAATTACGACCTTGGCTCTGTATACCATAGATTGCCCTCAACTTATAACGATAAGTTCACGCACCTAGATATTTTCCACCTCCCCAAAACATCTTTCAAGCGCAGCGTCGCGAATACACTTAAAGATAATTAAATGGAACCACACACAAACACACACACACACACACGCACGCACGCACGCATCCCTTCCCCGTTGTTTAGAATTATTAATTAGGTTAGGCTTAGGTAATATAACTGTAATTTTCTCTTTTTTTTTTACGTCTTACACAGTAGAGCCCTGTAACTGGCAATGAAGCAGTAATATGATATCTATTGTATATTATTTTGTTTTGCTGTAGGGTTGTTGTTCAGAATAAAAATAAAAAAAATAAAATAAATAAAATAAATAAATCGGTTTAGTATGCGTGAAAGAGTTACAAACATCCATACATACATCCATACATTCATACAAACTTTCGCATTTATAATATTAGTACGGATACTAGCTGGTGCCCGAGACTTCGTTCGCATTGAAAAAAAAAAAAAAAAATTAGTGATGAGTGCTCTTGGCCAACATAAAGCTGTGTAGCGAAGATGAGGCCTCTATGGTGGAGCGAGCTCACCCAGAAGTTGCCTATTCACTCCAATTTTGAATTATAATATTATAAACCGTTCCACTTGCGGACCACGAGGCGCGGGCGGAATTTTGATCCCTTCGTGGTTGAAGTTCCTCGGTCGCGCACGAAGCGTTACAGTTCCACCTTCCTTGTCCGAACTGCTAAGGAGTGGAACTCATCGCCTGCGTCTGTGTTTCCCCAAAATTACAACCTCGGGGTCTTCAAATGTAGGGTAAATGGGCACTTACTAGGTAAGCGTGGTCCACCTTCGGCCCCATCTGCACCTTACATCAAGTGAGATCGCGGCCAAGCGCTGCCTTGACATTTATATAAAAAAATGAATAGTAATAATAATAATATAGCGCTTGACAGAAATTTTGCAATAAAAATGAAATGGGATCCATTTGGAATTGAATAGATTGTTGCAATAAAGGGGGCGCGGACGAAGTTGCGGGCAAAATCTAGTAAGCCATAACTGGTGAATTTGTGCTGACAGAGCTGGTGAAGAGGCTTCCTTCTGTAAAAGTTTTTGTATAAAAAAAGAAAAGAAAAACAAATTAATAAAAATGACATTTCGATTATGTTTCCAGGACCAAGAGCAAAAGCCGCCTGAAGAGCATCACGTGAAAGAGGAGAAGGTGGAACCGATCCACGATCATCAGACTCAGAATGAGAGGCATCATGACAAGCATAACGACAAGGCTAGGCAAGGTCAGTCGAACAATTTAATTTTTGAATACACGTTTGGTCTAGTGGCTAGTAACCCTAGCTGTTTACCAAACGGTAGCGGGTTCGAATCCCGCTAGGGGGCAAATGTTTATGACTGTGTTAACATTTTACCTTTGTACCTGAATTTACCAGGGTTTCGGAAAAAAAGCCAAGATGACGATCCCGAGAAGAAACCCCGAAAGAAACTCAGGATACTCTTCTTATGTCTCAGGATACTCGATCATCTTTAGAATATAAAATAACAATTACCTACACTTAATTTAAAAAAAATTACAATATTAAACTCTGACTCACTGACTCACTCACTCACTCAACGAAACAAAACAGCACTTGTGCTATTTTTTCACGGTGGTTTTCTTTAAGAAGGTGGGTACTTTACTATTTTGTGTGCCCTGCGACTACTTTCCAAATCCAGATCGAAGCTAACTTTGTAAACTTGTATATAATCATGATTTGCTGAAAAAAATAACTCCGTGCGAAGCCAGGGTCGGTTCGCTAGTTACATAATTACATAAAATTATTTCACTTTAATTACTTTACATAAAGTAATTTTATGTAAAGTACACCATATTACATAAAATTACTTTCATTTATATTTATTGGCTGTACTTACGTCATAATGTTAATTTTTTTTAAATCGGCTGTGGCTTAATTTATAAATAGCTTTTAAACAGACATTATCATTCAAACATAACCTTTATTCCCGCAATTTAGGCCTCAATTCTCTTTGCCATGGAGATCTTGGGTTACGCAATGCGGGAACAGCAAAATTTTCTAATGAAGAGAATGTTTAGATTTAAATGATATAATCTTGGCTTCTGATTTAGAAAAACAATAAAAATAGAAATGGAAATAAAAAAAATAAATACGGCTAAAATGTCTTAGTAACCGTGCCACAAGATAAATTAAAAAAAAATGTAAGAGCACAAATTAAATTTGTCTTACTCAACAAGTAGGTATTTGTAACAAACATGGCGGATTGACAATTTTTTTTTTAATTGTATTATTTTTTATATTAAGTATAGTTTTTTTCAATGTTAATTTTATTGCCTTCAATTTCAATATTCAAATTAAACAAAATTTAATTCATTTTATCAATGTTTTTTCATATATAAAAAAAAAAATTAAATACGGCTTAAATGCCTAGGTAACCGTGCCACAAGATAAATTAAAATAATTTTAAGAGCACAAATTAATTGTCTTACTACTCACAAGAAGGTATTTGTAACAAACATGGCGGATTGACAATTTTTTTTTACTTGTATTATTTTTTTATATTAAGTATAGTTTTTTTGGACTTGACTTGACTGACTAGTATCGGGGATTTGCTATTTTTGACTTTAATTTCAATTTTACCCTTTATTATTTTATTTTAAAAAAGGGTATTACGAATTGCTATTTTGACTAATGACACTGGCAAAATCATCGGAGAAGATCTGATGGAGCTAAGACATTAAAAGAAGAAGAAGAAGTAAATTTTTTTAAAAAAAATTACCTTCAATAAAGAAGATTTCAATACATATTCAAAAATTGAATAAAAATTAATTCATTTTTATCAATGTTTTTTTTTCAGCTGCCGGCAAGGGTGGTAGCAAGTCGGCGAAGCACAAATGGTTACCGCTCGACATAGACATGAAAGCGGCCAGACCGGGCAAACATGGACCTCAACATTCTACGAGACAAGAGCACGGTGAGGGTGTTGCAATTATTTTGATGATGATTATATATGACGGCGCATCTGCCACTGAACACTGTCACATATCAGGTTTATAATGCGCACTGCCAGGGTTTGGAACTCCCTGCCGGCGTCTGTGTTTCCGAGCACATATAACCCTCTAATCTTTTCAAGGTTCAAGTGAATAGGCATCTTCTGGGTGAGCTCGCACCATCTTAGGCCTCATCCTTGCCACATGGCTGGTTGTTGGTCAAGAGCTAACCCATCTCTTATATAAAAAAAAAAAAAAAAAAAAAAAAGTTTAGCTTATAGCTTTTACCGGAGTATTCCCTTATATCGTGATGGGCTAACAAAATTTAATATGATGACTACACTCGAGGACCGCCGTAATTGTCATAACCTCTTGTGTCTTTTCAAAATTATTCATTCCCGCATAAAAGACACCTTATCTTTTGTCGCTTATTAATTTCAATATAAAACTTAGAAAGCGAAATTTCTCCTTTTGTCAATACCTTTTCTTAACAGGTACACACTAATAATACCTCTTTTTACAACTCCCTCGTTAGGATGTGTCAATGACAATACAATGACCTCCTGCTTAAGAGGATTGTGAGGTGCCGATACGCGGCGCGAGTAGGTATTTTCAAAAATGCTATCTGTTTCACATCGCTCTGCCTCCGACCCGTATCGTGCGATAGAGAGAGTTGCAAGCCCTGTAGTAAATTGCCTACATTTCCTTAGTGTAATATGCTTTGGGCGATAACGTTTTTACCCCCCTAAACTTTTACAAAATAAGACAATTTTGATGTCATTGGATTCGGTACACCTTAATCTAAGTCTGTACGTTTTTATTTTTTAGTAATTCAGTTTAATTTAATTAAAAAAAAAAAAAAAAACGCTAGAGGAAGTTTTTAAGTAAAAAATATAGATTTTTAGATGCTAATAACTTCTATAGTAAGAAATATTTCTTAAAAATAAAAACGTACGGACCTAGTTTTTCATTATCTCTACAACATTTCCAAAAATTATAAAAATTGGACTATGTTTACTGGGGGGAAAGCGTTATCGTTTTTTGTATGAAAATTTACAGCTTGACAATCCTCTTAATCATGGTGATAAAGTTGACATATTACAAAATAGTATAACTAAATTTAAGAAGCATATCACGGCCATTGTGGCTGCGAGTGTATTTAAATAACTTAAATAAATATATGTATATGTTTGTGTGTGTATGTGTATGTATATGTGTGTATATACGTATATGTGCACACATGTATCTTGTTTTTTTTCTTCTTATGTTTCGTTTCAGAATCATGTATGAAACACTGTTTTGATCACGCTGTGTACACACAGTTTAGGCCGCTGTCTAGCTCACTTCTTTGTAATTGTATATATTCAATGTATTTATTGTCAGTGTCCTGTTTTGTGTATCTTATTTAATAAAAAAATAATAATAAAAAAAAAGTTAGCCTAGCGAAGCGTCATTAAGTCGATGGTTAGCAGGGCCCTGATTCTGTATGGCTAATACTCTTGTCTTGACAAGGCAAGATACGTTAATGTCATTCATTCGCTTGTCATGAAATTCTTATATCTTATTCCCCAAGACAATTATCTATGGCACGATATGATTTCACAGAAACCACAGTATACTATTGTATTTATTTGACTATTCCACTGAAAACACAGATAATTAATGTTATCTCAGCTGGGGGCATAAGACATAAGAATTTCGTGACAAGACAAGGAATGACATTAACGTATCTTGCCTTGTCAAGACAAGAGTTTTAGCATACAGAATCAGGGCCCAGGGCGGCCATCTTGTCTTGAGGGTACTTGCGTTTCCGAGATGGCGGCCCGTGAACCACGCGTTTTGACGAATCGCTTTCAAATCGTGATTTATCTGTCCACACCCGCATACCCACATATTTAATACACAATGAGCACTGATAAAGACTTCCTCCTGGCTCTTTATATTATATTATATTGTTATATTTATATTATTGTAATGTAGTTGTAATTGTTGGGTATATGTAATTATTATAATTATATATGTAAACCATTGATGGTTTACATATATTGTTGTCATCTTGTGTTGTTGGATAAAATAAAAAAAAATGAAAAAAAAATATCAGAATCCATACTTAATATTATAAATGTGAAAGTAAAACTCAGTCTGTCTGTTTGTCTTTTAACCTTTTCACGACTTAACTACTCAAACGATCATCATGAAATTTTGCATAGACATGCATATAAATGCAAAATTTCACGATTTTGCATGTAAAGCAGACAAGAAAAGTGATTTATCAGTTTCGATTAGAAATTCCATTCATTTCAAAATTCGCTAAGGCTTACATTTGAAATAGGTATTGATTACTGATTGACATAATTTGTCATCGCTAATAAAGATAGCAATGGAAATTGTCACTTTGAATTTTCAAAGGAAAACAGACCTTATCACTCTACAACAAGGTCTACAACATACAAACAATGTTCAATCTTAGGGTGATAAAGCACTTTATTTGTCGAATTTACAGTGTAATTTTTTTCTGGATGATAGGTACCCTACGTATCCTTGACAACGTGTATGCAAAATTTCATAATAATAGGTTGAGTAGTTAAAGCGTGAAAAGGTAACAGACAGACAGACAGAGTCACTTTCACATTTATAATATTAGTAAGTATGGATGAGACAAAAATAGAGAGTCGAGACCACGATACAGGTCGATAACAAAAAGAGGCGCTCATTCATTCAGATTCATTCGCTGACGTGATTGATTGAAGAGAGAGGTAATCGAGTCAGTTGAACGAACGCGTTCGCGAAGTGAGGTCGTCGTCGTATGTCAACGCGCATCTTATAGTTGGAATTTTAGTTCTCACATATCGGTCGGAGGATAAAAGTATTTGAACTGAACATAAAGTGGTTTAATTAATGTACCCTAAAGTAAAAGGGTGTTAACCAAAGATAATTGATTGATCTCGCTGCGCTCGACTAGATAGAGCGCTATACAAAAGCAATAGCTCCGAAAATGTGGCAACTTTTTATTGTATTGTGTGTAAAAAATCGTCACTTTTTATCACTTTTTACACAATTTTATTATATTTTTACACAGTTTCACTATGTACGCAAACTGGTATTTTATTATGCCTAAAATTTATTAAAACATTCGGCACGTACACATCACAGACAGTTTGCAGTGTGACTGGCTCGGGTACGCCGAATTCGGCGTACTATTTTATGCCGCATTTTACAAGTACGACGGCGGTATCTAGTCGAGCGCAGCGAGACCAATCATTTATCTATGGTACGCCGAATTCGGCGTACTATTTTATGCCGCATTTTACAAGTACGACGGCGGTATCTAGTCGAGCGCAGCGAGACCAATCATTTATCTATGGTACCCTAAGTAAAAGGGTGTTAACCAAAATGTATCGCCTCCTTCCATAGACACGGTCTCGCTGAACGGCGAGGAGTCGCGCGGCAGGGGTATGACGCGAGGCAGGGGGCCGGTGAGGGCCCGCGGGCCGAGAAGGCCCGTCGGCAGGCCGGCCTCGGCCATCCCGGCCCCGCAGCCAATATACCACCATCCGCACGAGTATCCGCACCACGACTTGGCACAGGTAATTATAATATAACAATAATAATTTATAGCCTTTTATTTTAAATCTCTCAAAAAAAATGTAGGGTACAATTAAATGTTAATGATTTTATAAGTTAAAAAAGAAAACTAGTTAAAGTATTTTATTTCATTAGGAAGATTGGCGCAGGTAACAACAATAATATAATAATGTAGCCTTTTATTTCCAAATCTAAAAAAAAAAAAACAGAAATGTAGGGTACAATTTAAAATTAGCGAAGTGTTAGTATTTGATTTAAAAAAAAATATAATCTAGTTTTTAGTATTTTATTAGGAAGCATTTCACAGGTAATAATTATATAGCCTTATATTTCCAAATCCAAAAAAAAAAAAAAAACAGAATTGTAGGGTACAATTAAAAGTTAGCGAAGTTTTTATATTAAAAATATATCTTTACATATTATTGTAGTTAATCTACTATTTAATGATTAAAATCAAACAAAAGGCAGGTTTTTAATAATAGGTATAAAAGTAATTTAAAAAATAAGTCTACTTACAACTTATAATAAAAATTGTGTAAGGTACAGTCGAGGGCGAACACAATGGCTGAATGTGTTTTGTCCGTGGTATGCGTTCTTTTTTTTTTTCCTTTTTTTGTTTCAAAGGAGAACGCATACCTAAACATGTTATTCCAAAATCCGGACTTCCAAAAATCCATTATAAGAAAAAAAATATTATCACAATTTATCTACGAATCACAAAATGGGTTTTGAGTGCCACGAATTCGTCTCATCATGGATTCGCTAACAAATCATTGCTTGCCCTGTAACTAATTTCATTTTTTGGTATGCGGAATTAATTTTTATTAATATTATAAATGCGAAAGTTTGTATGGATGTTTGTAACTCTTTCACGCAAAAACTACTGAACCGATTACAATGAAATTGTGCATACACGTTGTCTGGGACACCAGAAAGGACAAGGAAAGGACATAGGCGAAAGAAATTTTCGAATCCAACTTTTTTTTTAATTTTCTTTAAAAAAAAAAAAAACTCAAATTTTACAAAAAAAAGTTTCAGACAAAGTGGAGAATTAAGTTTAACATAAAAATGTTTATACGTTGTATACGTTTATAAAAATGTTATATAGCATTTTTGCTAAAATTAAAATTAACACGAGTTAGTACTTAGGGAGATTATTTTTCTCTTTATTTCATGCATAAAAAAATTTCCAGTATCATTCATTTTAAATCTGTTCTTTTCTGTGTCAAAAAAGAAAAAACAAATTTTGACAATAATTATGTTAGGACTATTCTCGTAACAGTGAATTCATTCATTCATTCATTCATTCATTCGTTCGTTCATATTTCGTATGGTGCTCAAAATTTAATATTATTCCGAATTCATCGGGTATTCAAATTCATAATTATTGGGTGATCATGATTTCATTGGGTGGAATGTTATGTAAATATGATATTGTGCTTATTATTATTATTTTATAATATTAAACGCAGAGACATTTTTGAAATGTGTGACGATAATAAAAAGTTAAAGTCTAACAGCCAGTTGCAGAGGCTTATGTTGCAGAAACGTTCTTTGAATTATAAAGTCGCATTTATAACCTAAGGAATCATTAAAGTGTTGCACAAAGCTATGTACATTAACGTCAACTTTAATGCTCCATTAAAATTTACCTAAAGAAGTGTCGAACAAGACCTTATCTTTATGTTTAAGAGAAAAAGCGTTGCACAAAGCGACATTAGCGCCTTTAAAGGGGCCGTCAATCGTTTTGAGAAACGTCTTTAAAGTTAATGTGCCCATTAGGGATAAGGACTCGTTAGTTAATGCCAATTTTAAAGAAGCTTTGTGCAACTGACTGTAAGACAGGGTGACATAACAGTCGAATTGATGGTATGTGGTGGCTTACCGCGGCTTAATGCCACAGGTGCTGGAATTGCGCTGCTTACCATAGTGTTAAAAAATCATTAGGATGATATCAGGAAGGGATTTGAAAATGCGCATACGCATCCCTTACAACAGCGCGAATGCTGTTATTTCACGCTAGTCTTCTCTAAGGGAGTGGTTGCAGTTGCCAGACGGGTTGCCCAATTTACAACTGCGAAATGCAGTGCCAAAAACAGTATTTTTTTTGTACAATTGATTGGCTAAATCTCCTAAAGAATCGCCAGAGTAATATCATATTTTATGATGAAGATAATTTTGAAAAAAAAAATCTGTATTGGTGTTATTGTTTACATACCTAAGTTATTACAAAATTTCATGTACAAAAAAAAAACATGAAAATATTTATTTATTTATTGATAAAATTGAATATTTATTTAATTGCAACTATTATTATCAAATCAAAATTTGATCAATTTCTCATTATCTAATGAATGACTAACTAAATTGATTAACAAGGCAATTATTATAAAAAAAGGGGGAAATGGTATTTTTTTTAATGTTAAATAAGTCTTTACAAATACTTATTGTCACTAAGCTAAGTTGTGTGTTAAAATCTCTTCGAATACAAATCAAACGTGTCTCTGTGTTTTATACAAAGAATTCTCATTATAACTGAGTTAGACTAGGCGTGCTTAGTTTTCGAGTTTTTGAAGCATACACAAACCAACAAAATATCTATATAATATAATATAAAAATGTTGTGTTGGTTTGTGTCTTGACCGACGGATTGACTTGAAATTTTTACACAATATGCAATCTGCTTCAAAGATTGATCATAATATATCTATTTTTCGCGTAATAATATAATCTGCCATCTGCCGAAAGCGAGAAGAACTAACTCGCCAACTCCACTTTAAATGTGA
This sequence comes from Synanthedon tipuliformis, assembly GCA_947623395.1. Classification (NCBI taxonomy): domain Eukaryota; kingdom Metazoa; phylum Arthropoda; class Insecta; order Lepidoptera; family Sesiidae; genus Synanthedon; species Synanthedon tipuliformis. The sequence continues at coordinate 3,338,704 of OX392437.1, forward strand.
CAGAACCGCTGTTACATTTAAAGTGGAAGTTAGCCTTTGTATTACCACCGTGAGCGCAATGAAACTCAGTGTTCTCTAGATCTCAATGCGTAACAGTCTCTCACACGGAAACTGCTTTAAATACAAAATTAAAAATTTTCAAAAGTCTCATTACTAAGAATGTGTAGAATGTGTATGTGCTCTCTATCTACCTCAGTTATAATGGAAGTTTTATCGGTTGAATATTATGTGCTTATTATATTATCGCCTATCACATGACTAACACGTCCCTCATATGCGTTCCTCCCCCTCTTGCCCCTCTCCTCCACGTCCAGCTGCGAGTCCCTCAGCCCCCGCCTGTCGCGCAGGGTCTCGTGTTGCACTACGGCGCGATTGCGCCGCTCGCACAGCCGATGGCCGCACCTATGGCGCAGGCGTTCTACTACGGCGCGGCGACCGCAACGGCGGCGCCGTACGGCATGGGACTAGATCAGGCGACCCTCAAGGACATGATCAAGAAGCAGATGTAAGTCGAACGTGTTTGTTTGTAACACACACACACACACACACACACACACACTGACACATACAGCCAGTTGCAGAAACGTTATCACTACATAGTATAAAACAAAGTCGCTTTTTCTGTCCCTATGTCCCTTTGTATGCTTAGATCTTTAAAACTACGCAACGGATTTTAATGCGGTTTTCACTAATGGGTAGAGTGGTTCTCGAGGAAGGTTTAAGTACATAATTTACTAAGTTACGCGGGCGAAGTCGCGGGCAGCAGCTTTAATTTTATTAACACGTAATTTTATAAACTATAACTAACATGTAGTGCCATCTGTTAACTTTTAGATGAATTAGAGTACTACATTGCTTCAAACAGAATTCCCTAGATGGCGTTGTAAATTTTGCATACACGATGTCTGGGACTCCAAAAAGGACATAGGGTACCTTTCATCCAGAACGCGGACGAAGTCGCGGGCACCAGCTAGTTTAAATTATAAAGTCGCCTTTAAAACCTAAGGAATCATTAAAATGTTGCACAAAGCGACATTAGCGCCTTTAAAGAGGCCGTCAATCGTTTTGTGAAACGTCTTTAAAGTTAATGTACCCATAAGGACTCGTAAGGTTAGTTATGTAAATAACTGGTGCTTGACAAAAAACACTTTTGTGCATAAGAGCTGTATGTGCTTTGCGAATACACAGCCCATTCGGATCTCTTTGAGCTTATTTACTGTTCTCTGAAACTCTTCTAAATAAAGTAGGAATTGATTTTACATATACTTCAACTTCATATATATGTGTATATAAAAAGTGAAGGAAGTGTTAGTATTTTATGTTTTTTAAAATAGTAGGACATACAATTACTGTCTGTTAACTGTCTGTTTTGTGCTTTGAAAACAAAATTTTTGTCAGTCGAGTTTCCTCAGAATAGAAGTCCATACGTACGGAGTCGACCAGGCCGTAATATGCCAATAAGAGAGCTTCAGTTACTTAATTTCGAAATCGCTTTTTCCTATCATTATCACACAATAATCATCTTCATTAAAATATTTAAGTTTTTCTGTCTAGACCTAACAAAATTTGTCCGATTCCTCCATTTGATGTTGAGTAATGACAAATTTCATAATTTAATTAACTACAACCAAACATACTGTGGTTAAGATGAGTTGCGGTTATACAGACAGACAGACACGGAAAGCGAATTCAAATTATGCTATCTGATAAGGAATATAACAATGATTATTATACATTGATCTCGCTACGCTCGACTAGATAGAGTACTATACAAAAACGATAGCTCCGCAAATGCGGCAGTTTTTTATTGTAGTGTGTGTAAAACATCGTCACTTTTTATCACATTTTACACAGTTTTATTATATTTTTACACAGTTTCACTACGCAAACTGGCATTTTATTATGCTCAAAATTTAATAAAACATTCTGCACGTGTACACATCACAGACAGTTTGCAGTGTGACTGGCTCGGGTACGCCGAATTCAGCGTAGTATTTTTTGCCGCATATTACAAGTACAACGGTGGTATCTAGTCGAGCGCAGCGAGACCAATCATTTATCTATGAAGCAAACATACTATGGTTAAGATGAGTTAGCGGTTATACAGACAGACAGACAGATACACACGAAAAGCGAATTCAAATTATACTATCTATTAAGGAATATAAAAAAAACGTATACCTTTTTCTTTGTAGCGAATACTACTTCAGCGCCGACAATCTGGCTCGCGATTTCTTCCTACGTAGGAAGATGTCAGCGGACGGTACGATTCCAGTAACACTGATCGCCTCCTTCCACCGCGTGAGGGCGCTTACAGCAGACGTGGCCTTGGTCCTCGACTCCATCAGGAACTCTGACAAACTGGAACTGGTCAATGGATTTAAGGTGAGTTCTATCTATACTTAGGGTTACTTACAGCCAGTTGCAGAAACGTTCTTTAAATTATAAAGTCGCCTTTATAACCTAAGGAATCATTAAAGTGTTGCACAAAGCCACATTAACAAAGTCACAAAGTCAAACAAGACCTTAAACTTTATCTTTAAGAGAAAAAGCGTTGCACAAAGCGACTTTAGCGCCTTTAAAGGGGCCGTTGATCGTTTTGTGAAATGTCTTTAAAGTTAATGTGGCCATTAGGGATAAGAACTCGTTAGTTAATGCCAATTTTAAAGATGCTTTGTGCAACTGACTGTTAATTGACCTAAGATCCCAGACATGAAAGATTTTTTTTAATTTTTTTATTTACAATATAACACATAAAATATGATATGGCACATCATGCAAGTATAATGTAAGTAGTAGATAAGTTTCTAAAGAAAAAAAAATTGTGTGTGTCAACTCCGAACTTGTTAAAAATTGGTGTGCAGGGAGGGTTAAATATAGTTTAGTCACTCCCCAAGTGATTAGTAAGTGATTAGTAAAAGAAGTGATGGCAAAATAAAATGATGAAAACAAACCATTCACAGACTGCAGTCTTGAACCGGTTCACTACGGTTGCTCCGGAGGTTTTCTCCGGTAAGACCGAACTGTATCCGGTGCGTCTGCACCATGGTTTAATATATGGCTCTGATTGTTTTGCCACATCTGTTAAAATCTTAACAAAGTATTGACGATGCTAAGCTAATTGTGAACCAAGAAGAAGTGCGTATTGATTCGGGTAAATGGTCTTACTTTTCACTACAAAAATCAAATCCTTATAATGTTAGTGTAGTTAAAAAAAAAATGCATGAATGAAATTAACACTCTACGCTTTGATCGCAGGTGCGAACAGTGTTCGAGCCGACCAAGTGGCCGATACTCGACATTACAAACGCGGACGACAACGAGAAGAGGGTCGTCGTCGAGGAGAAGCCCAAGCCGGAAGCGGCGAGGGAAGTGAAGGACGGCAAGATTGACGACAAGTCGGGTGCGAGCGAGACAACGACACCGACGAACAGCGTCGAGACAAAAAACGATGAAGCTCCCAGCATAGGGGCGAATGACGCCGAGCCCAACGAGCAAGTTGACGTCAAACGGTCACCACCACCACCATCACCAGTCGATAAAGCTGATGACGTCACAGCCGAAGACAATGTCAAGGTAAAGGTAGTCGCTGGATACATTTTAAAAACTAACTAGTAAAACTTAACTAACTAGTAACTTTCATACGCAGTTTTCTGCTTAAAAATGCGTTTCACATTTTTTAAAAAATATTCTATTAACATAAATGTCTTAAACAGCACTATAAAGATATCAGACTGATTTATCCATTGTGCGACAGATAGAGAACAGAGAACGCTCCACAAAACCGAATACATTGCCTCTTGTTCCCTACGAGCCATATTAAATGCCGTAGCCATATCAAAAAATCTTCAAAAATTGCGTATTTAATTGGGATTTAAATTTAGATTTTTCACTAAAATTTCAGACGACACAATCGAGCTCGAACAATGATGAACAGAATGACGTAAAGGAGACACCGATCCCAGTCAAGGACGACCAGGAAGACCCTCCACTGCAAGCGGAGAACAATGAAGAAAAACCAGGAGAGAAACGGTGAGATTTTTGATTTCATACTTTACGATCTGCCCACGATATACATAATACAAGCGTTAGTTGCTTAGTGTGGCACTAGATGGCGCTGTATGGAATGTGTGTGAAGAATGTGAAGATATTTATTAGTATTTTATTAGTTTACCTTTATTTAATTTGTACAGACGCAAGAAGCAGATGGTCGGCATTTTCCCCCTAGCGACAATGGGCGGTCCCCTCGTGGCTCCCGTCTCCAGTTTATTGCGCGCGGTGCCCCCACCGCCGTTGCCCAGGTAAGAATCTATCATCATCATCATCAACATCACCACCATCAACATCATCATCATAACCATCACCACCACTACCATCATCATCATCATTATCAGCACCATCATCGCCACCACCACCACCACCACCATTAACTCATCACCATCAAATCATCATAATCATCATCATCATCGTCATCATCAACAGTACCTTTTTGCTGAATGAAAGGTATCCTTATGTCCTTTCCTGTATCCGTTACGATGTTGTCGATCATCATCATCATCATCATCATCATCATCATCATCATCATAATCGTCATCGCCACCACCACCAGCACCATCATCGCCGCATTGACTAAGCAAATCACATTATTTTCCAGAATGTTCCGGACCGGTCGAAGCGTACCACCTCCGGAACACTTGAACCCCGATGTGCCAGAATTCGTGCCCCAGGCGCGTCGACAAGGTAATCTCATCGATAACTAGCTGTTGCACGCGACTTTGTCCGCGTAATTTTATAAAATATGTGCTATATTACTCGCTGATAAATATACCTTCCAAACAGTGAAAGAATTTTTCAAATTGGTCCACTAGTTTCGGAGTCTATTCAATGCAAACAAACAATCAAACAAATCTTTCCTCTTTATCATATTATCTTATTAATAACTAGCTGGTGCCCGCGACTTGGTCCGCGTTAAAAAAGAAAATATAATTGTAAGTAATGCCACGTATTCCTAGGAAACAAATGTCCCGCGACACATGTCTGTCGAGCGATGTCGGGCGACGACGCGCGACGTTGCCCGACATCGCACGACAAGTCCGGCAACATTGCGCGACTTGATCCTGTACGAAAAAGGTCGCGAGACATGTTGCGGGTTATGTCGGGCGACATCGCTCGACATGTACCGCAACATGTCGCGGGACATTTGTCCCCTAGCTAGTGAATACGACGCCTAAAGCCCAATTCTTTATACTGTTCTTCTACTAAAGCCCGACAACGGTGGCGCCGCCACGCGACAGTGGCGCCCAATTCTTTATATTTTTTTAAAACGATCACTCGCGGGAACAGTACTTTTTCTGGATGAAAGGTACCCTGTGTCCTTTCTGGTATCATCATCTAGTGTGGAAATACGTGTTAGATATAATAAATAAATTAATAAATTGGTCTTTTCATTAGTTGGGTAGTTTAGAAAGTTTGCATTCAATATAGCTAAAGAAATCTTCCTTCGAGTGATAAAAGTTTAAGCTAACGGACCGTAACGAAACTTGAAGGAGAAAAGGAGTGCGGTAAAACCGACCTGCGCATGCGCACAAATGTACGCAACAAGCAGTTCATAACTGCCGCTACATTACACTACTCACTTGTCACTCTACCCACATTGAGAAAAAAATATTTGACCTAACATTCAGATGTTAGCAGGTGATAGATGATAGCTCTCGCGACGTCCAACGCAAAATGGGAGTGTTTTAAGTTTGTAGTGGGTGTAGTAGCTCCCAAACGTATATGGGCCGATTTTGATCTGTTTTTTTTTCAAGATCTTACATGATCGAGACCAAAGATAATTGATTGGTCTCGCTGCGCTCGACTAGATAGAGCGCTATACAAAAGCAATAGCTCCGAAAATGTGGCAACTTTTTATTAGTAGTGTGTGTATAAAATCGTCACTTTTTATAACTTTTTACCCACTTTATTATATTTTTACACAGTTTCACTACGTACGCAAACTGGCATTTTATTATGCCTAAAATTCAATAAAACATTCGGCACATATACATCACAGACAGTTTGCAGTGTGACTGGTTCGGGTACGCCGAAGTCGGCGTACTATTTTATGCCGCATTTTACATGTACGACGGCGGTATCTAATCGAGCGCAGCGAGACCAATCATTCATCTATGGGCGAATTATTTATATAACTCTTCCATATAATCTGAACATAATTTGGGGCGTAAAAAATGAAAAAAAAAAAAAAAAACTTATTTTACATATATATATAAAACATATTTTATATCGCATTTTACAAGTCTAGTTAGTTAGTTACAATTTTAGTCGAGCGCAGCGAGACCAATCATTTATCTATGCAAATATAAAAAAATTAATGCACGTGTATTTGTACGTCCGCAGAGGAGACCACATTGGATGGCAATCAAAATGAAGACAAATACACCTCCAGTGGCACTAGCCCGAACTCTGAACACAGCGGATCCGACGTTTGGACCGAGGTGAGTACATAAAAGCACTTGTTCTTTCAAAACCGAACATGTAAAAAAAAAATTATTAAGAAAATAATTCTTTACTTCGATCGTGTCTTGATCATTTTTTTAATGACATTGATGCAAAATTTCATAAGTTTAGGCATGAAAAGGTAACAGACATACAGACAGACAGACAGAGTTATTGTGTGAGGATGTAAGGGAAACTTCTAATTTTCTAAATAAGCAATGTCGACTAAGTTGACGAAGATTTTTCATATAGGTGCCTATGTACCCCGACTGTACATAGGCACCTATATGAAAATATTACAGTTGAAGCGTAATATATAATTTTTTTAATGACTGATGCAAAATTTCGTTGAGTAGTTTAGGCATGAAAAGGTAACAGACAGACAGAAATATTGTCTGAGGATGTAAGGGAATTACTTTTTAGCAGATATATTATGTACTTATTTTCTAAATAAGCAATGTCGACTAAGGTGACGAAGATTTTTTTACCTCGACTGTACATAGTCATACTATATGAAAATATTACTACAGGTGAAGCGTCGAACAAAGGCCGGGTCCCGTGAGCGAGTTCCGGCCAGCGTGCCGGGCGTGCCCTTGGCGTCGATGGCCGGCCAAAACGCCGAGCCGGAAATTCCGGCCCGCGAGGAGTTGCACTTTCAGTTGGACGAGGAGTTGGATCTGCCGCCGCCCAGGCAGAACACATTCACGGACGCCTGGTGAGAAAAATTGAGACATTATTTTAGCACATTCGTTCGACAATGAGAAGGGCATAAGTGCACTTTCTGTGATTGCACATGAGACTATTAAAAGTTATTTTTTTTGCATTCTTCTGCTTATATTGCTTTGAAACAATTCATTTTTTTGCATCAAATCAACAAACAAAACATTTTAGTGAATATATTTTTTAATTTAATATTTTTTTTTAAAGCACTTCTGCATAATTATATAACTCATTTTACAAATTTTTGTAAGTTACGCCCTTGTCATACCGAAAGTGCGTTTTGTTCTCTCAACGTACTATGGTGAACGATACTATACTCAACGAGTCACACCAACACACCAAAATATACTGTTAAAATACTACAAAAGTTACTGCATTTGATGCGCGACCTCGTGAAAGTAATAATAGTTTTCATTGTTTCATCGAAATCGGGCCAGGATTTCCAAAGTTGCAGCGTTTCAAATTTTCATCGCTACTGGGACAATGTCTCAGTAATTTTTGAATATTAAAAAAAAAAAAAAGTGCCATGGCTTCTCGATGGCACAGTAGACATGAATATGTCTCATATCATAAATGAAAAGAAAGATTTAAATGGTCCCTATCCCTATCCCCATCCCTATCCTTATCCTTATTCTTTCCCCTTATCCTTAATCCTTCTATGGTCAACAGGGATAATATATATATAAACAAACGAACAAACTATCCCTATCCCTATCCCTATCCCCATCCCTATCCTTATCCTTATCCTTATTCTTTCCCCTTATCCTTAATCCTTCTATGGTCAACAGGGATAAAATATATATATAAACAAACGAACAAATTATAATTAATTCATTTACGTCATGGTAACGATTTTCGTGACACACATTCTTTCGAATTAATTCATTTACGTCATGGTAACGATTTTCGTGACACACATTCTTTCGAATAGACCCCAGAGAAAAGACATATTCATGTCAAAAAAAAAAAAGATAAAGCAGATTCTCTTTTCTCGAGTTACCTATTCTCTTTAGATATGTCTAAAAGGTTTTTTTTGTAACGTGTACAGGTCGGACGAGGAGTCCGACGCCGAGTTCACCGACGGCGACGTCGGTCGTCTTCTGATCGTGACTCAGTCTGGCGCGCGACCGGCCAAGCACGACGGCCACGACCGCCAAGGCGACTGGGCCACCAGGACTAAGATCACGCAGGACTTGGAGAAGGTCAGTGTCTCTTTCATATAATTATACAAAATCAATATATTTTAACTCTTACGGTCGTCATTATAAAGTTAAATTTACAAGTTAGGTTTGGAAAATTTAAATCCATTATTTCGTAATATAAAACCCAACGACTTTGTATGGGTACGTTGTTACACGACATCGGTACCCCGCCGCGGTTATCCAGCGCGGGGAGAGGTACGCTATGTCGCGGAACCTCAGCGTGCCCGGAAGTGGAGGTACGCCGGTCACCTACCACGGCGTACCCGGAAGTGGAGGTACGCCAGCCTCTCCGGCGTACCCAGAAGTGGAGGTACGCCAGTCACTGGCGCACGCGGATGTGGTGGTACGCCAGCCACTTCGGCGTACCCAGAAGTGGAGGTACGCCAGTCACTTTGGCGTACCCGGAAGTGGAGGTACGCCGGCGGTCTCGGCGGATCTCCACTTTCGGTGTGCGTGGCGTTAGTCTCCCCCAAGACCACCGGGTACCGGTCAGATGGACATTAGCCAGCCGCCTACGCCTGAGCGTTCTCCGGCTTGGCTTGGCTTGGCTTGGCTTGGTTTGGCTGACTGTGGGCTTGGATTGGCTGGGAGATGATAGTGGGGATTCTCTGCCCGCTTCCTTGCGCAATGCGTATGCGGCAGGGCAGGAGATTTTATGGGGATACCAATGTTCAGCAGTGGACATGATGAAATGTACATACACTATAAAAGAGTTTGTGTAGAAATTTAACAAAATAAAATTGTGATGTCTTGAAGATTTGTTTTAAATCTAATGTATCGTTTATATCTTCAGGTAATCACTGACGGACTGAGGCGCTATGAGGAGGATCTATGGAACGATTGTGACTATACAACGGTGAGTTATAAAGTGTTGAACGAAAGTATAGATTTAATAAGGGCGACTTTATATTATTATGTTTTTTTTTTTTATATCAAAGTCGGCGGACAGGCTGACGGTCTACTTGATGGTAGGTGGCATAACCGTTGCCTATAACGCAGCAATTGAGCTGCGTAGGTATACATGTACAGGAGACCGTACACCTTTCTTTAAAGGGACAACACTACTACAGTGTATGTGTGTGTGTGTGTGTTTGTAATAATAAAACGTGTATTTTTCATGTGTCTGCAGTCGTGCGGTAGCCAGGGCCAATACCGCACCGTGTCGGTGATATCGCGCGAGCAGTTCGAAGCGGCAGTACCCAGCGAGAGACACGCCAACCCTACAGAGCCGCCGCCACCGCCTCCGCCTCCGAGGCCCTCGCACGTGAGTCCCCTCTTACCACTCTTACCCATTTACCATTTACCACCCCGTCAAACACACAGTGTTATGAATGACTTTCTATCCTGCGTACACCAGTGGCCTTCACGGGCTTCGATCATATTATGACCAATTTACCACCCCGTCAACATTGAACAAATATATCGTATATTTTCCCCCAACAGACGGATTACCATGAGGGCGGCGGTAGTAACGCGAAGAGGCCGCGCAGGACTGCGCGTTTCTACGCAGCCAACAAAGATCCACACGCCACGGATGTCATGTGAGTATCTTTTTTTTAATTATAAGTACATAATGTAATATAAAACTGGCCATTGCACGCGTCTTTGTCTTTTTTGCTTAGTGATAATTATATAGTGACCGACCGAAGGTCAATTTCTGACCGAAGCCGAAGCCTTAAAAACTCTAAGAAATTTTATTGAAGATTGACTACAAGCTACAAATAAATAATATATGTAAATTCGGCTTTATAGTTTATTAATTAATTATTTTAAAACTTTATTAGACTGTATAATATAGGAAGGTAATTTAACAATCACTTGCTAGGAATGTTCGGCGAAGGTGTTTCTTTTGGCCGAAGGTGGCTGAAGCCAGCCAAAGCCGAAGCCAAAAGCTATGATATTGTGCCTAGATTTCTACAGGTCCACACTTGTTTTTGTGTTTTATTGCAGACGCGGCTCGTTTATTATATTATATGTATAGATTGATATAATGATGAAATTGTTGAACGTTTCAGCTCTGGCCGCAAGCACAAGACGCGTCACAGCCTCAACCCGCCGGTGGAGCATCACGTCGGCTGGATAATGGATGTGCGCGAACATCGACCCAGGACTCACAGCACCGGGTGACTACCATTAAATAATCTATATACATTTTCCACTCGGCATTAACCCTCTGGCCGCCCGAGTCGGATATATCCGACAGACCAGAAAAATTTCGGCGATAGGGCCGTGACAGTGACAACTCCTACAAAACTAAGCCAAGGGTTAAAGGTGGTCCCAGAATACCAGTAAATTAAGATGGCGCCATTGTAGCAATTGACGAGTAAATTAAATAAATATAGATAGATAAATAGATAGCCTGTCTGTCTGTCTGTCGACCTTTACATAAATAAAAAGCAAGATTGGTTGGACGAAACTAACTAGATGTGTGTGTGTGTGTTTGTTTGTTCAGTTCGTCGGTGGGAGCTTCGCCGGGCGCTGGGTCCTCTTACGGTTCGGTGCCGTCAGCTCTGCCCACCTTCCACCATCCGAGCCACGGTCTACTCAGGGAGAACCACTTCACCCAGCAGGCGTATCACAAGTACCACTCGAGGTGTCTCAAGGGTGAGTTCCTATTCTATCCTCGTATCACAAGTACCACTCGATGTGTCTCAATCTCAAGTCTCAGTTCCTATCGTATCTTCGTATCACAAGTACCACTAGATGTGTCTCAATCTCAAGGGTGAGTTTCTGTCATCTATCACAAGTACCACTCAAGGTGTCTCAATCTCAAGTCTCAGTTCCTATCGTATCCTCGTATCACAAGTACCACTCGAGGTGTCTCAATCTCAAGTCTCAGTTCCTATCGTATCCTCGTATCACAAGTACCACTAGATGTGTCTCAATCTCAAGGGTGAGGTTCTATCCTCGTATCACAAGTACCACTCGAGGCGTCTCTATCTCAAGGGTGAGTTTCTGTCATCTATCACAAGTACTACTCAAGGTGTCTCAATCTCAAGTCTCAATTCCTATCGTATCCTCTATCACAAGTACCACTCGATGTGTCTCAATCTCAAGGATGAGTTCCTCTCCTATCCTCTATCACAAGTACCACTTGATGTGTCTCAAGGGTGAGTTTATTCGCGTCAGCAAATGTAGTAGCACTTCTGTGCAGGGAATTGGTCCTGAATCTCCCTGATCTAGAACTAGCTCCATGTTCGGATATTCGCATCGGCAAATGTGTAAAATTAAGCGTCGATTGGACGACATTCGCGTCCGCAGATGTGTAACTTACGCGTCTATTGACGGCGTTCGCGTCCGCAGATGCGTAACGTACGCGTCGATTGACGACATCCGCGTCCGCAGATGCGTAACGTACGCGTCGATTGACGACGAAAAGTGAATTGTTTTGTTAATTTCAGAACGCAAGAAGTTGGGGATAGGACAGTCGCAAGAAATGAACACACTGTTCCGTTTCTGGTCGTTCTTCCTGCGCGATCATTTCAACAGAACTATGTACAACGAATTCAGGTAATATATAATTTTATTTCTTGCCATATTATCTATACTTACTAATATGTAACTTATATTAGTACGGAGAAATAGAGATTTGTATTTTTGTATGTTTGTGTGTAATGAATAAACTCGCATGGAAAGTTACGTCATCTGTGAATAACATAGTTCAGTCCGTCAGTTGCGTCTAGGACGATTGACGTCACACGCAACTTTACAAGTCCCGTAACTTTTTCATTTCTACAGATATTTTAATAATTCGTTTTGACATTTTTGTTTCGTTTTTCTCAATTTTTTTAAAATGTACCATTAAAAAACATTCCACTCGGTCCCCACAGGACTCTGGCTAACGAGGACGCCGCGGCCGGATTCCGTTACGGGCTCGAGTGCCTGTTCCGCTTCTACTCGTACGGACTCGAGAGGAAGTTCCGTCCGGAACTCTACCAGCACTTCCAGCAGGAGACGGTTGCCGATTACGAGAGGGGTGAGTGGATTCAATCAAAACCTAAATTATATTACACCATTTGCGCTGTAGCTTCGTGCAGGTGACAGTGTTGTCAGTGTGAGGTTGACATAATCTGTCTGTCAGTACCACGTGACCAGGGTACTGACAGATTGTGTCTGTCAGTACAACGTCGCATCGTTATGTAATTAATTTTTCTCGCTAACATTACTCGTAAGCATAAATCTCGCTCTCCTTATTATTGTTAAGAAAATTATTTTAAAAAGAAAATTATTTGAATAAGTATAAATTTTTGAATTAATTAAATAATTCAAAAAAAATTTAGTATTTGATATTTTTTTTCGTGATAACATTTTTGCTATATGGCGCATTAGCGCGTCGGGCGTTGTCACATGAGTGCATAGTCGAATCTTAGCCAGCTGTCAAATGTGACAGGTTCTATATGAAACTAGGTGAAACCCACAAAGAAAATAATAATAAAAAAAAAGTTTTTAAAAAAAAAAAATATCGTTTGTATTTCAGGTCAGCTGTACGGCCTGGAAAAGTTCTGGGCTTTCCTCAAGTACTACAAGCACGCCAGCGAGCTTCAAGTTGAGCCCAAGCTGGACGGATATCTTACCAAGTTCCAAAGTATCGAAGACTTTCGGGTTTTGGAGGTATGTAATTGTCAGATTTTATGGTCACTTGTTACATTCGCAATGCCAAATACAACGACTTATCACGTTTGGTCTAGTGGCTAGTAACCCTAGCTGTTAACCAAGCGGTCGCGGGTTCGAAACCCGCTAGGGGCAAATGTTTATGTGTTAACATTTACCTTTATACCTCATTGTAGTCATGCATGTTTTGTATTTATAATATGTATGTATTTACAAAAAAAAAGTAATGTATGCAGTATATCAACCGTCTGGTATCCATAATACAAGCATTAAGTTGCTTACTTTGGAACTAGATGGTGCTGTGTGGAATGTGTGAATATATTTATATTTACATAGTTCTTTATATATTTTAGAGAGAGACGATGGAACAATACTTTTAAAAACATTTTATTTTAACTAAATTTTAAAAATAACATTCTCTTTCAGCAAAATATCGTATCTACGATATTTAAAGTACTTTCCCTTCATCTCGCAAAGTCTTGGGACGCCCTGTATATTAAATATATTATGGCTACGTGTGTAAGACCGTAAAGTCATATAAATTGGTCCAACTGACAGCTCCTGTTGAGCGAGCTGCTTGTCGACGGACATTAATGAGACCGTGTAAAGTCTTATAAATTGGTCCGAGAGCCCCCGTTGAGCGAGCTGCTGTCGACGGGCTCTAATTAGACTGTGTAGTCATATAAATTGGTCCGACAGCCCCTGTTGAGCGAACTGCTCTCGACGGGCTTTAATAAGACTGTGTAGTCATATAAATTGGTCCTACACAGCCCCAGTTGAACGAGCTGCTGTCGGCGGAGGGCCCGCTGGCGGCCGGCCGCGGTCCCCACGCGAGGCCGTACGACCGCCACAGGTCCGTCTCCGAGAGCGAGCGTCCCCATCACCATCACCATCACCACCACCATCACAGGAACAACTTCACGTCAGTACAAACACAATACTTTCTTCTTCTAATATATGTGTCGGGACATTCCGCTTTGAAACATTCTTTATTATGCGCATGCGCACCGCCAAAGTTTGGAACTCCCGAGCCTTCTTACAAAATTAGCTGTCCTCTATCATCACAAACACTACAAACACCGCCCTCTATCATCCCGAGAACTAACGTTTGACGTTTGCGTATTTTTATTCCATAGATATGTTAAAATCACTAATTTTAGTTCCATGGACACTTCCTATCCTACAGTTTCATAGAAACACAAAAGCACATGTGTTGTTATTTCCCGACTGTCTTCTGCGGGGGTATGGTTTGAGTAATGGGCTCCGGCACACCTCATTCACTCAAAGAAACACAAAAGCACATGTGCTGTTATTTCTCGGCGGTCTTCTGTGAGGGAATGTTTTGAGAAATGGGCTCCACCTTACTCACTCGCAGAAACACAAAAGCTTTCATAGAAACACAAAAGCACATGTGCTGTTATTTCCCGTCGGTCTTCTGTGAGGGGATGGTTTTGAGTAATAGGCTCCGGCACACCTCATTCACTCAAAGAAACACAAAAGCACATGTGCTGTTATTTCTCGGCGGTCTTCTGTGAGGGAATGTTTTGAGAAATGGGCTCCACCCTACTCACTCGCAGAAACACAAAAGCTTTCATAGAAACACAAAAGCACATGTGCTGTTATTTCCCGTCGGTCTTCTGCGAGGGGATGGTTTTGAGTAATAGGCTCCGGCACACCTCATTCACTCAAAGAAACACAAAAGCACATGTGCTGTTATTTCTCGGCGGTCTTCTGTGAGGGAATGTTTTGAGAAATGGGCTCCACCTTACTCACTCGCAGAAACACAAAAGCACATGTGCTGTTATTTCCCGACTGTCTTCTGTGAGGGGATGGTTTGAGTAATGGGCTCCGGCACACGTTACTCACTCACAAAAGCACATGTGCTGTTATTTCCTGACGGTCTTCTGTGTGTGGACAGACAACGACCTTGGGTCGACAGTGGATCCGCCTATAGAGCATCCTATATAGATTTGCTTGTGTTATAGGCGACGGTGACGACCCACACTGGCTCTGTCTTTATTTGTTACTCCATCTGAGCGTGTAATGAAATGTTTAGAAGGGGCCCGAGTAGCGGCGGAGGGGCTCAGCCTCAGAACAACAACAACAGAGGGCGCGCCGGTTCGTGTGGCGCACAAAGTGTCATAGCAGCCGCCAGACCGAGGCGTAAGTTTTTTTATTTTTAAATATGATATTATTGCTTTTATTTTTTTATATATTTTATATATTTATATTTTATATATTTATATTTTATTTATATATATATATATAATATAGAAAAAAAAATATATATTATTATAATTATAATTTTTACGTTTGTGCAAATACCCGCAACAGCTCCATCGTGTATTATGTACACATGATCTCACACCTTCAAATCTATGTAATATTATAATAACGCATAGATAAATGATTGGTCTCGCTGCGCTCGACTAGATACCGCCGTCGTACTTGTAAATTGCGGCATAAAATAGTACGCCGAATTCGGCATACCCGAGCCCAGTCACAGTGCAAGCTGTCTGTGATGTGTACGTGCCGAATGTTTTATTAAATTTTAGGCATAATAAAATATGTACCAGTTTGCGTGTGTAGTGAAACTGTGTAAAAATATAATGGAACTGTGTAAAAATATAATGGAACTGTGTAAAAATGTAATGGAACTGTGTAAAAATGTAATGGAACTGTGTAAAAATATAATGGAACTGTGTAAAAATATAATGGAACTGTGTAAAAATATAATGGAACTGTGTAAAAATGTAATGGAACTGTGTAAAAATGTAATGGAACTGTGTAAAAATATAATGGAACTCTGTAAAAATATAATGAAACTGCGTAAAAAGTGACGATGTTTTACACACATTACAAAATAAAAAGTTGCCTCATTCACGGTGCTATCGCTTTTGTATAGCGCTCTATCTAGTCGAGCGCAGCGGGACCAATCAAATATCTTTGATATAGAAATAAATAATATGTCTCTTCTTTTTCTTTTCAGCCAATCCAATACCGAAACCAGAATCCGCACCACAAACGAACTGAGGACACGCAGTGTGATCGCATTGTATATATAAAAAGTAAAAAAAAGTAAACAAACAAACAAAAAAAACGATTGGAAACTTTTGAAACGGAAAAGTGCATTAACTCTCGGTGAACTCGACGACTGAGTGTGTGTGTGTGTTTTGTTATATATATATATATAAAATAAATTGTGCATTTTAATAAAAGTTTATACTTAGTTAAAAAGATAAACTTAAAAATAAACTTAAAGTGTAACTTGTGGTAAAGTGACAATTTGCATAAAGTGCGAGTGGTAGCGGGTTACTGGAGCAACTGGCTTTCTTCACTTTGGAGCCTAGGTGAGATTTTTAATATAAACAAACACACTAGCAACAGAACAGCTAATATATATAATATACTAGCTGGTGCTCGCGACTTGGTCCGCGTGGAGTAGTTATTTTGGGAATCATTTGGGTATCTCGAACGGTTTTCGCAGCGCACGCAACGGAAGCCCTCAAAGATGAATAATTTTCCACGTTTTTTTCCACATTTTCGACTGTTTCTTCGCTCCTATTAGTCGCAACGTGATGTTGTATAGCCTAAAGCCTTGTTTGATAAATGATCTATCCAACACAAAAAGAAATTTTCAATTTGAACCACTAGTTCCTGAGATTAGCGCGTTCAAACAAACAAACAAACAAACTCTTCAGCTTTATAATATTTACGGTCTTACTACAAAAACATAAAACACACTTTAATCAGGCTTAAAACACGTGTTAAAAAAAAACTTTACTACAAAAGAGTGTCTAGGCATTGTTTAGGGTTTAACAATGCTTGAGCATTATTTAAAATTAACCACCGCCATATGCTAGTTTAACGAGTGTCTATCTAGTTAACGGCCTCTCTTCCTCTGACGTATTGTGTCAAATTTCGTTTTGCGTATACTTAATAGTTAATATTAAAGATTTCTTTTGATTTTATAAATGAGTATGGATATTTTAAATTTAATTGACATGGAGGATATGGATTACATGGATAATTTTTGAGATAGAATACATCGTGAGAGAATTAATCCATTCGAATATATAACTTTGGTAACAAGATTATTTATTTAATAAAGGATGATCTACCATGTGATGCTAGAGGTGGATCCTCAAATAAAAATTTTATTTAACAATTTTAACAAATCAAACTTTACATTTGACAATTACATCAGTGTTAGTTTTTTTTTTTTTTTTTTTTATTTATTTATTTATTAATATATTACATGTTACAGTTTGATTAACATTGGTGTAAACATAAACTCATTAGAGTTTCTCCGTACACCATGTTCAATTTACAGATACATAATATTATATTGCTTTAAGATTTATAATTTTGTATCTCCTAATATCTAAATAAAAATCAGAATCTTTCGAATATGCGTTAGTAAGTGTCGTTAGGAGTTCATCAACAAATAAGTTTTTACAATTATTCGGGGGGCGGTATACAGCACAAATATTTATATTGTAGTTCGAATGTGGAGTATAGTTAACAAAATATTAGTTACATGTTTGTTGTGTACATAAATAATTATACCACTGTCCTCTTTTGTTTTTCTTAGGGCCGCAAACATTTGATAAATATTTAAATTAAACATACAGCTGATATTGTCAGAGATATTGGCCTCAGTACGAATTATTACATCTATAGGTACAATTTTTCGCAGTTAATATACATTGTTCCAGAACAGAATTTAAAAAAAAAAAAATTTTATACTATAGATCTTATATTGAAATGTATACACAATAGGTTGACATGCAAATTTGGAATAAGTATTACTCAGAAAATCATTTACATTTAAACAGTCCGACAACTCGAATACTTCGCTTATTAAACTATCTACAATTATTTTAAGATATAAAGGATGGAAGGTTATGCAGGTTACATCTTACAAATTATAGGCAGGCAAATTACGCATTATTAGTAATCAATGCCTTTACATCCTCTATGCTTTTTAAAGTGTAAATTTTTGAATCATCATCCTTTCTGGCTTTTACATGCCCTTTTTTAAACCACACATACTTAAAATTTTGTTTATTTTTAAGCTCCTGTTTTGCCGTCCATAGAATAGTTTTATTAGTTTTAGTCAAGGCTTCTCTGATGTACACGACGTTCTTGTTGTTACGCTCGGAAGGGCAAATGTCTGATATAAGTATCTTTGTCGATTTAGCTGCCGATATCCATTTTAGTTGAGAGGACTCGTCCTGTAGTTGTACTTGAATGTTAGCAGGTCCTTCCTTTCTGTTGATGATTTTTACACTTTTAATTACTTCTGGGGGCTGTTTGAGTTTCAAAGCAACGTTTTTTATCAAGTTGTTTACATTTTCTATGCCTTCAGATGGAACATTGGCAATTTCTACTGATTTGTCGAGCTTCTCTTGCTCGATCTCTTGTAATCGTTGTTCCAGAGCTCCCACTCTTATTTGTAAGTTGTTGTTCTTATTTGTTAAATCAATATTTTTTCGTGAAGTTACGTTCCATTATGCTCAATATTTTTTGGTATTACGAAATTTTATAAATAATCTAACGTATTTGTTGTAATTTATTACTTATTCCAATCTTATAATATGTTGATATCTTAATATAGTCCGTAATAATAGCTTGTGAAAACCAAAATTCATCATTATATGCCTATCAGATCTGCGTAAAATGAAAACGACATGAATGCAGGGCGAGTGACTGAATGAATGTTTGCCAAGGTTGCCATAATTCAATAACATTCACGTACTTTAACACTGTCTACCGAAACAAGCGCTAAATAAGGTTTTGTGGTAGGGACATTTTAAACGCCCGCTGACCAATGCTTAAATGCTTAATGCTTGTCTAACTAAGCATGTGTTTGAACAGTGCTTACTGTATCTTTTGTAGTAAGACCGCTAATGTTTATATAGATTTGTTTTTCTTTTTTGTTTCAGCTTGCGCGATCGACAATAAGCAATATAATATGCTGATGAAGTCAACGCTTCGAGGTTAACATATAATTTATATTATATATTATATTGTATATCTTTCCTACATATAGTGTTGATTACACAAAATGTTACTCCATAACTGCCCATATATATATATGATATAATATAATATAATATAATATAATATAATATAATATAATATAATATAATATACACATATATATATATATATATATATTATATTTTTTTCACATTGTTTCCGAGAAAAAAAATGAACATCGATTAATTTCCAAATTGTAGAAGTTTGTTATTTAGATTAAACATTAATGTATAAAAATAAAATAAAAATAGTTTTAGGATAAGGTTTGCTTGGGATAACACTTAACTATATATATTTTTCTATGTCGGCTATAAATTAAGTGCAAGAGTAAAGTAAAGGTGTTATGTTAGTAAAGTGCGCGATTTATTTACGCGTTTGTCGTTGCGATTGTCGGTGCGTTTTAGATCGATTTTAGCGTTTTTTTTTTAATGAATTGGTTCGCGTTAAAAAATTAAAAAATATATATGTAATATATAAAAAGCAATATGGTTTTTTTTTTTTTTTTTTTTTGGATAAAATTATTATTATCTTATTTACTTACGTAGGATTTTTTTTTTTAGATTTTTTTTTTAATTTGTCAATAGTCACAAAATTTTATTGTTCAAAAATGTATTTTCGAATTGATTGAAAAAATTAATTTTTTTTTTAATTAAGTATCTTCTACTTAATTAAATTGTGAGAATATTTACAAAAAAAAAAAAATTTTTTTTTTTCGCATCAAGACAATCGCTTCCGTGAACGCTAAAATAATAATAGTGGGTAATAATAAATAATCTACAATAAAATCGAGGTGTTTTAATATTAATAGTAATAATAATAATAAATTTGAATTCGCAAAAACCTCTTAAATTAGTTCAAATGAGGTTTTTGATTTTTTAAATTAGTCTAAATAGTGTATGTATGTACATATACTATACTATACTATACATATAGACACGCTCGTGCGTTAAGGTACATTTTCGATTGCGCACTCGATCGATATTGTGAACATTTGTTGTAGATAAACTCGTTTTTTTTATAAATAATTTTTTTTTCTTCTCTTTTTAAATTGTCCCAAACTTCGCGATTAGCCGTGGGGTGATTGGAATGGAAACTGTCCGTATTCGTTATCGCGTAAGTGAAATCGGCTTCAACGGTCAGCTGTCAGTGACACCTGTCAACTGTCAAAATGACAGGGGGTGATTGGAAAATGTCCGTATTCGTGATCGCGAAAGTGAAATCGGCTTCAACGGTCAGCTGTCGAAATGACACCTGTCAACTGTCATAATGACACCTGTCAACTGTCAAAATGATAGCTGTCAAATGGCATAGTCTACGGGCGGCGATTTTTAAACGTCATTTAAAAAGTGTGTACTTAAATTTGAGTCAGAAAGAAAGTAATTCAAATGGCCAACTTTATAAATAATATTTATGTTGAGCGTTTGTTGAAGGCTCATAGTCAGCACTTAATGCCGAAGCGATATTACACGATAGAGCCTGTCGCTTAAGCTACTAAGTGTCGCTAGAGTGTGGCGTGTTGTGCCACGTTAATTGCCAAATAACGCGACGTCGCGTGAAGTGGTCAACTATGGTGTGGCCGATAACGCGACGTCGTGTGGTGGTCCCTTAAAATAATGTACTAACCATAAATTTGCAGCCATTGCGTATTGGCTCCTGATATTTGTTTTGGCCACTATTGATATACAATTAATGATTTTATTATTTAGGCCATCTATGTAAGTTCAGCATTTCGGCTTTGCAATTGACGTGAACGCCGAACGTAGACTAAACGCGCGCGATAGTAGCCTGTGTGCGACCCCCTCCCCCCCCCCCCTTAAAATGTGTTCTTTGACAAAAATTACATGTGTCAATAAATTAAAAAAATTCAAAAAAATGTGTCCTCATTGTGTATTCCTTACCTTAAGGTTTACAATCACCTCCGGCGTGTCATATTATGAAAATGTGCCCTTCACTTAAGTCGCCATTAGATTATTTTCAATTTAGGCGCTCCGATATACTTACTGTAATGTTTTTATGATATTATTAAAAAAGTGACTCCCTCTAGTGTCGTTTAGGAGTTTATATGAACGCAAAAGACTGGTCCCCTCCCCTGGTGTGAAAATATAATAAATATCATAATAATTATGCTATATTTTTAAGGGCTTTTCTTTTTTAAATGCAACGTTACGAATGTGTGCGATTGTTTTTTTGATCTATATTTAAATTCGCGCCGCAAATGTGTGGGTAGTCTGTTTTGCCTTCTTTTCATCTACCCGCTACTTACTTTTGATGTGTTATTTTGACGTGAACATGTGTGTAAATTTGCTTCTATGGTGGGTAGGAATTGAGAAAAAGTTATGATAACAAAAATAAGCTCAAAGACAATATTACTAGTAACTTGCACGGGTGGCTATGACATTTTTGTGTGACCATGATTTTCGCTTTTTTAAGGAATTCTTTGATCGACTCTATTTACTAAAATTACCAAAAATTAAAAATAATATGTCGATATTTTGTAGCAATATTAATATTGATTCAATAACTAACTCGCAAACGTCTTTTCTGATTTGATTCATAACTAACTCGCATTTAATTGTAATGTGATGAGATTTTTGTTAACTAAATATTTATTTTTCTGATGGGTTTTTACTGATGAAATGAAGGTAGACAGAATATCTCACAGGATGCTAATTTACTGCCAATCTTTACAGCACACAAAATAGCAACTAAGTAAAATTTTATTTAATTAAATACGAAGATGCATATGTATATGAAGTTTTAGATGATACAATAAATTGTGAAAGAAATTTACAAAAGATTGTGTGTTATTAATGTGGCGGGTATCTCCTATTTTTTTACATAGATGGAAACAAAAAGATAGATTCGTCACTCTATCACAATATACGGAGTCCAATGAGCTCAGTATTCTTCAGTCGCTCAAAAGACACTGTCTTGCATGCACATGATACGTTATAAATACTGACACATTGAAAAAAAATGACAGTACGCTTTTAGACACATAACGTAAAATTGCCTATGTGTCATTTAAAGATGTAGTTCGGAGAGTGTGCTCAGGAGCTGCATGAGCTCATACCGCCTTTCCCTTTCTTCCATCGGACATACAGACATACAAATGGTCACCATCCTCATTTTGTCGAAATCCCTCTTTTTCGGACCAACCGCTTTAAAACATCACTTTATTTAGCGCACTGCCAAAAATTGCGTCTGTGTCTGTTTCCGAGCTCATATAACCCTAAATTTTTCCAAAATTTGTAGCGAGTAGGCATCTTCTGGGTTGAGAATGAGGTTCGCTCCATGCTGGACAAGAGAAAACCCATCTTTTTTAATAAAAAAAGTTCGAATTTTGGAACACATGTTCGATATTTGGAATTGTAATTTCAGGGATAAATATTTAGGTATACAGTTTTATGTACTACGTAGTGTAAGAGTGTACCGTATCTTTCTTTTTGCTTCCATCTATATTACGATTTTTTTAATAAAATCTAAAGGTACATGTTTCAACGGTTATTTCACACATGTTAATTATTACATAAAAATTCATAGCGAGTTACATTTGATTGTTTCATTCGATATAATTTTTTATCTCTAGCTTCAGAGGCAAAGTTCTATATCCCTACCAAAATCCTTCTGAAGTCGACAGCTCTGCTTTTCAGACTACTTTTTAATAAAAAGAAGTAATTAAATTTTCAACACAATAATTTTAATAGACATTGACAGCTCTATGAACTGTCAAAGTGACATTTAATGTGACTTGCACAATTTGTATTTTCCACACAAGGTATTTAAATGGACACGGCATACATATACATCTTCATATTATTACAAACTTAAAGCATTTTTTATATTAATAAATGGGTATGTTGTGAATTTTCAAGTTTTATTTACGCTATAAAATGCGGTTCTTTTGATTTAATATTCTTATGCACTTGCTCGATAACAGCCAACAAAATGTCACTGCATTATTGTTTTTTAATATTGTATTATACAAGATTTTGTTATAATAATAATAATAATAAAAGCCAACTAAAATGTCGCCGTGTGACGTCACGAGGCGGCAGTGATGTCATTACTATAAGTACCTCTACCTACCATGAGTTATAATGACCGTATTCGCTAGCGAGAGCGTAAAATATTTATCTTCTTCTTGTCTTTTAATGTCAGATCTTCTCCGATGATTTTGCCAGTGTCATTAATGGAAAATTGTCAATTTGACATTGACAGTTGACAGTAACAGTTCATATAAATGTTTTACGCTCTCGATAGCGAGTGCGGTCATTGTGAACTCACCGTAAAGGTACTGGTCTCGTTTTCTAGCGCTCTGATAGTAATCAACGCGCGCCCTGACAGTTAAGCCTTTTTAGTGCTCTAACGATAATGTTTTTTTAGACCTTTTTACACGATAGAATGCTGAAAATTTTCAGCCATTAATTAATTACAAATATATCTCTCGTTAAAAGAGAGTGTTGGTCTCTGTCAGAATGTCCGCGACGTGACGTCACGCGTTTTATCGTAAATGAAATCTTTGCACAACTATTCAACTCCAGACTGGTTCAAATGTTTTTTTTTTCTTTATGATTTAGCAACTTGCTCAATGTACGGAATGTATGTGTGTGTGTCTGTCACGAGATCACGTGGGATTATTCGTGTATGTACCACGAATTGTATCTTTCGGACGTGTATGTAATAAAGAGATATTTTCGTGACCCGAAGCGAAATTGTCTGTGACGCATTCGTTAAACAATATCAGTGCCATCTAGCGGTGGCCTCTTGGACCGCGTCTAGTTTCGGTTCGGATGTTTCACGCTAGAATGTGTAGCTAGGGCAAATTGTGTATATAAGATGAAAAAATTGAATAAATGAAGTGAGAATTTGATTTTTTTTTAAAGGCAACGTGTGTACGGATGAGCCGACACGTCTGTTTTGTTTTGTATAATACTTATTGTAATAACGGTTTATATATTAGAGAAACGAAAGATTTAAGAGTGCAGTTTATAATTTTATTTTTAAGTACGCTTTTTTTGATACGCGCGTTTTTGGTGTGTGTTTGCTGCTGAAGATTTTGACATATTTGGATAAAAAAAAAGTGGTTAAGATAATATAAATAACATCTAAGCATATAGACTAATGTTGTGATGGTTTTTATTTCAACTAAATTTGTTACCTACCCGAAGTTAGTGCGAAATTTTTTTAAATTTTCTAGTTTTCGCGCGCTATCTGTCACGTGACGGTTCTTCAGTACCCTTACCACGAGTATACAATGACCGCACTCGCTAGCGAGAGCGGTCATTATAATAACTCATGGTAGAGGTACTGTGGAATCGCCTGTACGAGACGAATCGTGACGTCAACGCACGATCGTGCGCCGCCCACTTTGATTTTAAATATTTTAATTTTTTCAGCCATTTTGAAAGTAGAAAAAAATAAAAATACACTTATTTTCGTAATTTTCCTATAATAGATTACTTTAGGGATTTTTAGAAAAAAAAAAATAGTTCGTGATCTCCATTTAAAGGCAGTTTGTTTGTAATTGAGAAAAAATATTTATCGAAGCATGTCGTCGTCTCAATATTATAATAATATATACTGATAGCATAATATAGATGTTAACTTTTTTTAAGGTCTCAATAAAAACTGCACGAGATTTGCATGTTTCTAAATAATTTTGAAAAAATATATTTTTTTAACAATTAATTGCCAGTCTGGAATCGAGGTACTCGGTATTTTATTTATCGCAATTAAAGCCGTTTAAGATGACTGCTGTAGTTTTCTTTTTGAACGTAATACAATATTTAAAAATACCCACCTCGGTAACCTCTATGTACAGGTACGGATCTATTACTAACTATAGACTATTATAGTCTTTATAGATAGAATAATTATAGTGTGTTGTTTTTGAGCCAACAGGTTCGATTAATCCAAGCACACACATCAAAAACGCTCAAGTCGAACATAACTATTAGATTTAATTTTGAGTCTGGACAAAGCGTAGGTCGCTTCTGTGAGTTTTGCAAATCAAAAGTTCCTATCGTAATAGCAGTTTTTGTATTATAATAATAATTATTTTTTGCACATTTTGTAAGCGGGAAATGTGTTGGTTTTTAAACTTTTTGCAAACTACCCCCCCGCTATAGAGGAACAGAAATGATTTTCTTTCCTGTTGTAGGTATTTTCAAATCAATTTGTATGGGTACATAAATAAATTGGTGCACTTTTCTGTATGTATGTACTATGGGATGTCCCCGGGTTTTTTTTATTTTTTTTTGGTGTCTTACAACTGTCAAACGGTTCCCGCTATGTACTCGAATGCAAACTTTTTTAATTTTTAAAAGCCGTCCCCCAATTTTACCAACTTACCCTCCTTAATTTTTAGATTGTAAATGAAATTACGATTTAATTGTTTAGGTTTAGAAGCGATCGTTTATCTGGCGATGTTGCGTTTTTACGCGTTATTTTTTTTTCTCTATAGTGAACAAATTGTACTGTATATGTGTTGATTGATCACTAAAGGTGTTATTGCTAACAATAAAAGACTAAATTTAGAGACTAATGTCCTAAACTGAGCTATGATCTCGGCAAATTGTTAATGCACATGATTGTGAAGTCTACGTGACGTCATCGGCAACTAGAAAATCGCTGGCCAGTGTTGCCAACGGTACTGAGTGTGTCACGAGATTACGTCGGTCGCCATTTTGGTGACGTATTAGCAAGTTGCGAGGCATATATTTGTGTAAATGGACAATCTGCACAAAAAATAGCCGGCATTTTTTTTTAAATAATAAAAAAAAATTAAATAAATTTCTTTATTAATGATTAGGTACCAAATATTTAAATATAGATTTTAAATGCTTATAACGTTTTAATAAGTTTTTTGTTCAAGTGTAATTTTTTTTGTGCAGATTTTTTTTGCACAAACTCCCATTCAAAATGTACCTTTTCTTAATTGATGTGAATTTTTTGCATTTTTTTTAGTGAATACATTTTAAAAAAATATGAAATAAAACTCAAAATTTGTAAGAAAATAGGGTCCTAAAAGCGTAACGTCGCCCGCTAAGTCTATGATACGTTACTTGTTAAGTTTTTTAAGTTACACTTTTTTTTGTCTATTGTTACTACATATTTTTGTTCTCGTAAGTACGCCAAAGGAGACGATGTGCTATTTTTTTTTTAATATATAAATATAAAAAAAAAACATAAAACTTAGTTTGTAATGTATAAATGATAAAAATTTTCAAAAAAAGTTATTAAAAAATAATAATAATTCTTAAGCGGTGTATATTTTTAGGGCCTTCGAGAGATGTCAGCGTAGTCTGATTGAGGAGTTTTTTGATTTCGAGTTTTTTTTTTGGTTCGATGAAAAAATGTGAAAAAAAATTACATACATTTATTGGTTGTTGTAAAAATAAGTCGCGTAGTCGTATAAAGTTAGTCAATAATTGTAGGTAGGTCTTACCCCCATTTTTGTTAATTAAGAGGTTTTTTTTTAAAAAAAAAATGATGCTTGCGAAAGTCGGCGGCGTACGTTGGAAAACTGTCAGAACAGAAAGAACGGATCGGTAACGGGCTTAGTTCTGTCCCCAATCTTATTATATTTTTTGACGGTAGTTTGAAAATCAAACGTAGCAGCTGAAATGCCTAAAATAGTGAGAAATATTGTAAACTAGCTGGCGTCCGCGACTTCGTCCGCGTGACAAAAGTATAGCCTATCCTGTGTCGAGCAATAATAAGTTTGTAAAATAAAATTTGACTGGATGATGGTTTGATTGTTTCCTCTAGTAGCAGTAGTTTTCAATAAGCTATTAGAGGATGTTTTTTAAAACTACCGTCAAAAATTAAAAAAAATATGAAAATTTGTCTAGCGTATTTGCATACCCCCTTGTGTGATGATTAATAAAATTGTAAATATACAGATACGAGCGTTAACGTTGATTCAACAGTTCTTCAACGCGTTAACTGTTAATGAAACTGGTAAAAAGTATTCTATGTTAAACTATGCTCAATTCAAAAAATGTGCAGATAAACTAAGCCCTTTACGCGATTGGGAATAATCTCTAGAGAAGCGATTTGAAGGTTTTCACGTAACAACAATGATTAAATTGAAGATTATTCTACAATTTTATTTATTTATATACTAGCTGTTGCACGCGACTTCGCACGCGTAACTTTTATAAAGTATAGCCTGCGTTTACTCGCTGATATTATAGCTTTCCAAAGGTGAAAGAATTTTTCAAATCGGTCCACTCAGTTTCGGAGCCTATTCGAATATTATGAGTAAAGTATAGATTTAACAAATTGAGGAGTTGCATTGCTCTGTGGTCGCAAAATGGCGGCCGTTACGTTAAAATCTTCGGATCTGTGTCAAGCGAAAAGTCATCTTAGGATTTTTATGTGTGCCTTTATGTATACTCTTATTATATTGTAACTACTGTATGTACGAAGATTGTATATTTTGAGATATACCTACTTATAATAAATTTGGCTCCCAATACTTATATGGTTTGTAATAAGTTTTTAATTTTTTCTCGCTCGTGTGTCAAATTTGACATTGACAGTATGAAATACATATATATGGATACGGTACATTAAAAAAGTGTAAATTTATATATAAAATGTATGAACAATTGATTTTGTTTACTACCTACCCGCATGAGAATAGATTTGAGAAAAATTGAGTTTTTTTTTGTGAGGATTATTTATACGAAAAGACACGTGTTATTATATATCTATCTATATACCTAATGTACATATATGTATATGTAAAGTAGTATGTTAGAGGCCGATCTAGAGATTACGTGAGAGTAATTTTTAAATATGTATCTTTTTATGTTTTCACAATGCGACAATGTAATAATAAATTGGTTGAGCTGTCGTTACTTATCTGACGTCGCTGCTGACGCACCCTTTATGGCTGTAAGTTGAACTATATACATATTATTATTATATTGATAAATAAATAAATAATAAAACGACTGTTTGTTTTTTTTTTTTTTTTTTTTCATTTTTTACGCCCCAAATTATGTTCAGATTATAAGGAGGAGTTATATAAATAAATCGCCCATAGATGAATGATTGGTCTCGCTGCGCTCGATTAGATACCGCCGTCGTACATGTAAAATGCGGCATAAAATAGTACGCCGAATTCGGCGTACCCGAGCCAGTCACATTACAAACTGTCTGTGATGTGTACGTGCCGAATGTTTTATTAAATTTTGAGCATAATAAAATACCAGTTTGCGTGGTGTAAAAAGTGACGATGTTTTACACACACTACAATAAAAAACTGCCGCATTTACGGAGCTATCGTTTTTGTATAGTACTCTATCTAGTCGAGCGTAGCGAGACAAATGCAATACTCATTGGTTTAATTATTCAAATTTAAGTAAAACGAAACAAAAATGTGAATTATTAAAATAACTAGAAATGAAAAAGTTATAAGATTTTAATTTAGCAAGAACAATTTGGATGTAGTGACTTGCCTTTTCACGCCTAACTACTTACTCGAACGATCATCAGGAAATTTTGCATACACATCGTCAGGGATACAACAACGGACATAGGGTACCTTTCATTCGAAAAAAAGTACCTACTGTTCCCGAGTGATCGTCTAAAAATATGAGGAATTTGGCGCCACTGTGATACGTCACAGTGATAACGTCAGGCGTTATTATATATATTATAAGTTACTCTATGGTTATTATACTCTGAGTAGCGCTTCTGACCATAGAGTAACTTATCTTCTGACCCACCGTACCACCATAGAGTAACTTATAATATATACGGAAATAGAGACTTATCTTGGCTGTCTAAACGGGTAACAGCTTTGTGACGCCATCTGTATATTGTATCCAGAACTAACACGTATGCGTCACAGAATAGGGTGGTAGTTATTTCATTATTTATTAATTGTCCTATAACAAATATGGGAATAATGCAATGAAACAAGTAGTAAAATTTAAAATTTATTTATTTCTTACTTTTAGGAATAATAATGCGATTCTTTGTTATGGTGTTTATTCTTTGAACTTCTTCACATCTATATCATCAGCATACCAATACATTAACAGAACAAAAAGCACATAGACATCCTATATTCAGTTAATATCCATAGTACAAGATACGGCCGTAAGAATATGTACCAATCGAGGATTAAATAAACACTTTTTTGTCGGAGCGGAGCCCGATATGTCCACAAAAATAATAAGAGTTCTATCTCAATTTGTGCACTACACCATCACTACACTACACTATCGAACCAAACCGGAGGAGCAGAACTCAACTCAACGGACGAAAAACCAACACAAAACACGGAAAAATATGCAAATTGCAGTAAAATTGGGACAAGAAAAACGACGCGTACGCTGTTCTTTAAACAGACATTTTGTTAGTCATGTTAGTGTTGCTAGTACAAGAACTATAATATATACCCAGCATGTACGGAAAAAAAATCACTATATTAGATTAAAACACAAGTATTCTAAATCAAATACGACAAAAACATGAAGCTATCTTTATCTATAGCTTCATGCATAAAACAATACCGAAACGGTACCATAAATATAAAATTGGTAATCGAAAGTATAAAATTTAATATTACAATAGGTTATTATTGTTAACAACACGATGATATTTTAAATAAATAAAAAACGACTCCAGCACAGAATTGGACCGGCGCATTATGAAAAAGAAAGTAATGACTATTCTACCAAAATTTACCAATTTTATTGGTAAGTTTTATCATACGTTATATAGCAATTATAAATTATTCATAAAAAGCGACATCTACCTGATCATGCTCGAACTTAAATTATCTTAATTTAATAAAGCTGAAAGTGCTGCAATCTATTAATTGAATCTTGAACGATTTTTTGTTACACTACATCGTGTTCTGAGATAGTAGGCTCTGCGTACCACTGACCATACCCCCAGTGGTATGGTGGGTAATAATTTTACCACCAATTAATAGTGATGTTTATATGTATTTTATTTATAGTACTTATAGAATAAAGTATAGTAGTACAACCAAAAAGTACTACTGGTAGTACAAATGCCACAATGTTGTATCATTAGTACTACTACAACCAATACAAGCATCATCACTCGGGTTTACAAAAAATAAATTAAATTCATTTTTTTTTTCCCTTTTATTTTTAAATTCTAGCTAGACATTCTGATGCTGTATTTGGTGGTATTACTCATATAATTTATTATTTTTAAAGCGGAAAAAGTCGCCGGCAATTGCTAGTATTGAGTGAAATATTGTTCCACTGTTGAAAATAGAATGAAAATCAAAAAATTCCAAAACAAATTTCCTACTCGAAATAAAAAAAAAATCAAGTAAGTATATTCATCATCATCATCATCATCATCTCAGCCGTAGGACGTCCACTGCTGGACATAGGCCTCCCCCATAATTTTCCAATAGGCCATAGGCTTCCAGTCAGAAGCAGCCGTCGGATCCACTGTTGACCGAGTAAGTATATTACTATAATATACTTACTTTACTTAATTTATTTTATTTTCCTTTGAATAGGATCAAATTAATCTATTAATCTCACCAATTAATTAATTTATTATTATTATTATTATTTAATCTCACAAATTATGTATCGAATAACCACAAAAAAATATAATTTTTCTTTAAAAAAATCTTTAATGACATATTTTTAATAAAATTACACAGTAGGTTTATATTTTTTATTTATTTATAATTACATACTGTATACAGACATACTATATTATACATATACACCCCCTGTGCACACATTACATCTTCGGTTAGGAGGGGGCCATTCATTTATTACGTAAGACTATTTATGGGGGAGGGGGTTGGCCTATTCTTACATGGGAGTGGGAGGGGGTTGGCCTATTGTTATTTTATTCATACATAGGAGTACGAGGGGGTTGGCCTATTCTTATTTTTTCTTACACTGTCAAAAACTGACAATAATCATCTTACTTAATAAATGAATGGCACCTTAGGACACGGACCATCCCATCCCATCCCGTCCCGTCCCATCCCATCCATCCGTCAACCGCAGGTATGAAAGCAGCGATAGAAACATCAAAACGCGAACTCGACTCCATAAAAGTACATTTTTCAGAAATTGCACCAAAAATAAAACTTTCTGCATAATAAAGTTGATATTTAGCTAAAATTTTACATTTTTTCTACGCGACAAAAAAAACCCCATTTCGATAACATAATAACCGCTCCACGAGAAAACAGCAGATCTGCTTGTCTGCTTGTTCGTCGGAGATGATCTATTTGTTTGGTCATAGCGTTGCCCGTTCTTCGTATCTGAAAAGGTTAATATTTTTTTTTCAAAAAAAAACTACTGAGACGGAAACAGCACTGACATCTATTATACAAAACGCTGGGACACATTGAAGTACTAAAACTATGGACTTCTATGGCCATACAAAACACTAGGAACTTTATGGAATATTTAAAAGTGACATATGCGTAGAGCATCAACTCTGACATCTGTCATTTGAAACCAACCAAACATGTCATCTAAGACCAAACATCTGTCATTTGAAACCAACCAAACATGTCATCTAAGACCAACCAAACATGTCATCTAAGACCAAACATCTGTCATTTGAAACCAACCAAACATGTCATCTAAGACCAACCAAACATGTCATCTAAGACCAAACATCTGTCATTTGAAACCAACCAAACATGTCATCTAAGACCAACCAAACATGTCATCTAAAACCAAACATCTGTCATTTGAAACCAACCAAACATGTCATCTAAGACCAACCAAACATGTCATCTAAGACCAAACATCTGTCATTTGAAACCAACCAAACATGTCATCTAAGACCAACCAAACATGTCATCTAAGACCAAACATCTGTCATTTGAAACCAACCAAACATGTCATCTAAGACCAACCAAACATGTCATCTAAAACCAAACATCTGTCATTTGAAACCAACCAAACATGTCATCTAAGACCAACCAAACATGTCATCTAAGACCAAACATCTGTCATTTGAAACCAACCAAACATGTCATCTAAGACCAAACATCTGTCATTTGAAACCAACCAAACATGTCATCTAAAACCAAACATCTGTCATCTAAACCCAAACATCTGTCATTTGAAACCAACCAAACATGTCATCTAAAACCAAACATCTGTCATCTAAACCCAAACATCTGTCATTTGAAACCAACCAAACATGTCATCTAAAACCAAACATCTGTCATCTAAACCCAAACATCTGTCATTTGAAACCAACCAAACATGTCATCTAAGACCAAACATCTGTCATTTGAAACCAAACAAACATGTCATCTAAAACCAAACATCTGTCATCTAAAACCAAACATCTGTCATCTAAAACCAAACATCTGTCATTTGAAACCAAACATCGTGTTATTTGAAACCAACTGAACATCTATCATTTAAAGAGAATACGTCTTTACGTCAACACATTGGAGTTTAAAATGAATAGTAGAAATTGGTCTTTACTATATTTCACCATTGACTCCGCCGTGATTCCGTTTTAGGCGTACTTTGCATGTCCCGCTTTCATACTTTCAGCACTTCAATGATCTTAAAAACCTTAAAAAATATATATTATATTATGATGAAAATGTTATACATACGCGAGATACTTCTTATTTTTTCTGCGAACCCTCGGTGTGACCTTCTTCTCCTCGTACTCCTCGACTTGCTCCTCGTAGACGATGCTGCTGTTGTCCACGAGCCACTCTTCCTCCTGCTTGATTTTCACCTGATTCTCCCTCTTTTTCTTCCTCTTCCCGAACTCCTTCACTTCTTTACCTGCTTAACGAACAAATCGATCGTTTATTTGCATGTAAAACCGGGTGTAAAACCAGATATTACAAATAATATCATAGCGTCCAAGTATTGTACTATACCACATTTTGTGTGCAATATATATGTCGTGGGCAGATCGTAAAGTATGAAATGAAAAATCTTTCACCAAAAGTCAAAAATAAGTGCAACGAGGAGCGGAGCGAAGCAAAACAAGGAGGAGCGTGTTAGTTTTGCATGGAAATAAATTTGGGGAGCCGAGCGAAGCGAAGCGGAGCGGAGTGAGGCGACGCTCTCAGTTTTAACAGAAATATGATCTGCCCAGGTATATCATGATATGCCCGATTCTACGATGTGCCGACGACATATCTATATACTAGCTGGTACCCGTGACTTAGGATGAAAGGTACCCAATGTCCTTTCCGGTGTCCCACAGACAACGTGTATGCAAAATTTCATTGAAATCTATTCACTAGTTGCAAAAGACTTTCTATCTATCGCGGCCGTTGATGGCTTTATTACACGACTTCGGTGCCCCGCCACGGTTATCCCACGCGGGGAGGTCTGTGCTCTCACAGACCTCCCCGCGTGGGATAGCCGCGGTTTACCCGAAAGTGGAGGTACGCCGGCCAACTCGGGGGATGACGGGTCCCTAGCGGGATTGGGTTGGGTTACTAGCCACTAGACTAGACCACTCGTGTCGTCAAATATAATATATTATATTAATAGTCCCACCTCTCTTTCTCGGCCTCTCTTCGAGCAGCAAATGATCGTACTCCTGTATAATATAGTTCTCGGGCTCGTAGCTCGTTGTGATCTCGACACCGACGGACGGATCCGCATCGGGCAGTATGTAGTAATTGTCGAAGTCGCCCTCCAACGTTATCTCGTTCATCTCGGAGGTGAAGTGGCGTTTCTTCTTGCCGGTCGTGCAGTGTTTTATGTACGCGTACTTCGGCTTAGTCTCCTCCGGTATTATGTTCACCATCCACTCCCTCTCGTCGACCACCGGAATCTCTTTCACCTTTTATTATTATTAATATTAATAATAATTAATGCAATTCCTATTACAATAAATATTGACTACATCTCCTTTAAATTATAATTAAGTATTTAACAATTTTAAGGCTAATATAAAATACATATGTATAATTAATGATGTGCCGAATCGTTAAAAATGTATCCGCGGATACGGATATTTGACGTCGATTCACGGATACGGATACGGATATTTGGTGTCAAGACCCACGGACACTTCGCGTCAAGTACCACGGATACGGATATTTGGCGTCAAGATCCACATACGGATACTTGGCGTCAAGATACACGAATACCGATATTTGGTGTCAAGATCCACACATACGGATACGGATATTTAGTGTCAAGATCCACACATACGGATACGGATACTTGGCGTCAAGATCCACGGATACAGATTTTTTATTTCAAGTTCCACGGATACGGGTACTTGGCGTCAAGATCCACGAATACCGATATTTGGTGTCAAGATCCACGAATACGGATACGGATATTTGGCGTCAAGATCCACGGATACGGATATTTAGTGTCAAGATCCACAGATACGGATACTTGGCGTCAAGATCCACGGATATGGATACGGATACGGATATTTAGCGTCAAGATCCACGGATACGGATATCCGGCACATCACTAATTGTTACATTAATCTGAAGGTAGGCTGTTGATAAGGTGTGAGGCGTACATACCTCCTCCATAGTGATCTCCTGCTCCTCGGCTATCTCGTATATGAAGTTGTCCGATATGTTGCTCGGATCTATTATGTGTAGGACTTCGCCCTCGGTCTCTTCGATTGCCTCGTTGGCCGATTTCTCGTTTTGTGGGATTATCTTGAACACAAGCGATTAAGAGGTTATATATTTGACATTTAATTTTGAGAAAATATCTGACATCTGACAGATTGTAAAATATGGGTCACTAGTTGGAACTGATGTTTTTCTATTTTTCAATTTTTTTTTTTCTGTTGGTGTACATAAACAAACAAACAAACAATAATATATGAGGATACTCACCTCGATGATGTTCTTGGGCTGTTGGAGCTTCGCTATGACTTGTTCCGCTTGTGTGACCGAGGCCTCGGCCCGTTCGGTCTCAACTCGGGCCACCCACAACTGTTTCCTTTGAAGATTCTTCAAAGACCTGAACGGTGGAGATATCAATTTGCCAATTATAAAAGTTTCATTTTTAAGCAAATTTTAATGTGCAATCGACAGTTCAAAAATTCCCCTCAACTCGGACAAAGTCAATAAACATTAAGTCAAGTCAATAAATATTAAGTGAGTGAATAGACAAGTCTTAAATCGGTCAATAAATATTATCTCAGTGAATAACTGGTCTTAATGGGTCAAAAAATATTAACTCAGGCAAATTCAATGTCTTAAATCAGTCAAAAAGTCAATAAATATCATTTGTTCAGTCATTAAAAAATATTATTACCTTTGTTGAAAATTAAAACAAAATATTAAAGGGGTCGGGCTATTCTTACTTTTTCTCACACATGGATGAGAAGGGGGGTCAAAAACTGTCAAAAATCATCTTACTTAGTAAATGAACGGTGCATTTTCATTTACAAAAATGAATACTCTAATGCCTTGTTCGGGGGCCAAATTGAATAGATTTCATAGAGTTGCTTAACACATAAGTAATTGTATTAGTACAACAGTAGATAAATATACTTACAAATATCCAAGTGTATCGACCAAGGTCCTAACGTTGAGCCTAGAAACCGGCTCCTCTGGCTCAGTGGGTTTAGCGTCTGCGCAGTAGTTGTGCTCCGTGCGTATCATGTCCGCAACTGCGCACAAACATTTTAAACCCGTAAACGCAATGTCCAATAAAAAAGCATGTCTATGGGCTGGGCTTAGATTAATAATTGTTGGTCTCGTTGCGCTCGACTAGATATCGCGCTGTCTAAAAACAATAGCCCCGTGAATGCGGCAACTAATTATTGTAGTGTGTGTAAGACATCGTCACTTTTTACACAGTTTGTATAGTTTAATATGGCCTGGCTGTTATGGCTCACTGAGTGAACAGAGCCTCCGGCTAAGGAGGGCTCACTGGTCAGCCGTTCGATGGTTAGTCGAGGCGGAGAGGGTCGTATTTTCCAAACAAGTTAATATGGCCTGGCTGTTATGAGTAGGCAGGGCCTGCTGGCTAATGGTCAGCCGTTCGATGGTTAGTCGAGCAGGAGAGGGTCATATCTTCCAAACAAGTTGTACTAGGTTTATTGTACGGGCCTGTAGCACCCGCCCATTTAATATGGCCTGGCTGTTATGGTTTACTGAGTGGACAGAGCCTCCGGCTAAGGAGGGCTCACTGGTTAGCCTTTTGATGGTTAGTCGAGGAGGAGAGGGTCGTATTTTCCAAACAAGTTAATATGGCCTGGCTGTTATTGCTTATTGAATAGGCAGGGCCTCCGACTAATGGTCAGCCGTTCGATGGTTAGTCAAGGATGAGAGGGTCGTATTTTCCAAACAAGACGTGACTGGTTCGGGTACGCCCACTTCGGCCTAGTATATGTTGCCGCATTTGACATGTACGCCGGCGGTATCTGGTCGAGCGCAACGAGACCAGTTTTATTAATCTGATTCCACGGGGAAGCTTTGGGTCTAACAGAAAACCTATGATCACTTCAAATCAAATCCGATTTTAAGCTTTTAAAAACACCTAAACTAAAGATCATCTCAACGGAGTAGCAAAGTAACGAGACGGAGTCGCGTATTTAAATTCTCAATACCTTTTGGCTTGTTTTCTATGAATTTTTCGAATAGTCCTTGATAGCTGTCTCGCGTATGCTGTGCGCCGCCGCCTGCAAGCATAGCGGGGCGTCACCATTTCTTTTTTTTTATTTATTTATTTTCATTTATATTTAATTTTATATTAAAAAAAAAATTACTTTATAACTATAAAGTAATCTTCATTGATGAGAATAAACATTATTAAACCGTGCGGCGTACTAACAAGCACTAATGGGGGGTATAGGTCGCGCGGCGGATCAAGACCTTTCAGCTAAAGTAGAAGGGGTATGCGCAGTATTCACTTTTTAGGTCTGTTTTACGGGCGGAGGAGCGTGGGGATGGAGGAGCGATGGGGACGGAGGAGCGTGGGGACGGAGGAGCGATGGGGACGGAGGAGCGAGGGGGCGGAGGAGCGAGCGCGTCGTCGCCGACACTTTATTGGTAGACCGCAGTCGCTCTTTCCCTCCCGCACTTCTCGTATCTCTTGGGTACTGTTGCGTACAGAATTGTTTTATCGTATTAAAATCAAAATGTGCATAAAAAATCCTTCTTCTTCGACAACGCACTATGATTTAATGGAAGGAATATCAACGCTGCCTGTAATGCGAAGTTAGTGAGGTGCAAAAAATACGAGAAATAAGAAAAAAAAATTGCATTTCCATTAGCAATTTTGTGCGCAACAGTACACATGCGCCGATTGCCCCCACTACTAGTTTCGCCTCCTGACCTTAATATAACTCGCGACCTATACCTAGGTATGAGAAATCCTATTTTTAATTCTAAATTTTTCGGAACAAAATCTATATTTTTAACATAGATTTTTTTTTTTAAATACCCTTCTTACTTTAATTGGTTAGGGAAACATTTATTGAAATTCTTCTTATAAAAATATATATATATATAAAATTTAAAGTCCGTATCCGCTACTTTTAACGGCTTAACTTAACTTTTAACTTTCAGCTGTGTGGAATGTGTGAACATATTATTTATTTTTGTTATATTAAAGCTACACGTGTGACGGGCTTAACTGTTTTCGCATTGACCCATTGAAATGAATATTTTAATTTTTGCATTGCACTGACTTTATTATATTATACTGACCTCTCTTGTCGTTCTCTGACAGTGTAACGACTTGTTCCGGAAGAGTCAACAATTCCGGTAGCATTGGGGAATCAATCCACAAACCCTGAGCGTCCAGTTCGAAATGATATCTGGAAAAAACACACCAGTCTTTGTTAGGACCATGGGGGAATAAGGAGGACTTAGCGGAGCGCTCGCGGGAAGTACCCTCGCGGGTCTCTCAGTTGGAGGTCGGCCGCACTCCTTGAGTGCGACCTTATGTTATTGTTTGTTCCGCACACGAGGTATGTGTGCGGATTATGAGTGGTGGGCTCCCCCCCGTCATTGGTGTTCTCACCAATGAGTGCAAGCACTCGAGTGCGGACTTTTAATGAGAGCCTGGCTGTCTGGAGAAGGCTGCCCGCCTTCTGCAGATGGTCTAGGTGGACCTTGCGCACATGGTTGGCTAGCTGTGTGTGCCTGCACAAGGTCCCCCCCTTCGCGTGGGTATTGCCTGGGTGTCTCCGGGCAATCCCTTTCTTTGGCGATAGCCTAGCCCATAGTGGCTAGGCTGCCCTGGGGGTGGATCGGAGTTAGGTGCCTCGGCAGAACCCAGTTCACCCCGCTCACAGGGCAAGGAGGCATCGGGGAGTTTTAGTGGGTATTCCCAGTGCCGCTAACATCCTAACATCAAGTGCTGGGCGACCCACACATATCCCTATCGCCTAGCCAGCGGTAGGAAATCTGTAAGCGGATTTCTCCACGACAAAAAAAAAAAAGTGGGGGGCCACCAAAGGGTGGGCAGCAGCGCCCTTTGCGGACAATTGTACTAAACTGCGCTCGCCAACCCGCCTGCCAAGCGTGGCGAGTATTGGCAAAACACCCCCCACAAATGAGGGAGGCCTATGTCCAGCAGTGGACGTCCTGTGGCTGAAATGATGATGAATGATAGGGGAAGTCAAGGTGCTGGGCTTTTCCATGAAAAGTTAAAAATTCCTGGAATGAATCCTATTTACAATCTGCCGACCGATCGTGGAAAATGCTAGGAAAAAAAGTAAAAAGATTTTTTTTGTAATTGTGTAGTTTTTAAAATTTGTACTACCAGTAGTACTTTTTTTTTTTTAAACTTCTTCTTGGTTGTACTACTGTAACAGAGCGAAATTAATATTAATTTAATAAATGGATTACTTGGATCGCTCTGCGTTCCACTGTTGTTTGGGCAGACAATCTGATCTGACAGTAATCTGACAGTAACCACCCCCTTACATAACGCCTTGCGAAATGACAGCACATGTGCTGTTGCGTTTCCGACTAAGCCCCTGTCCCCTAAATAAAAAAATAATGTGAATACATTTATTTACCCGCACAACTGAAGACTGACATGTCTCCATAAGCACTCGCTTTCTTCTTGCATAGCGCCCTCTATCCATTCTTGACGCAGCTGCTCGCTGTCAGATGATATATTTACACTGGAAAACATAAAGGAAAATACAGTTTTAAGTTTAATATAGTTTGGACAACAAACGGCTGTTAACCAAGCAGTCGCGGGTTCGAATCCCGATAAGGGGCAAATGTTTATGTGTTAACATTTACCTTTGTACCAGTCATGGATGTTTTGTATTTATAATATTATGTATGTATTTACAAAAAAAGTAATCTATGTAGTATATAAACTGTCTGATGGTATCCACAATACAAGCATTAGTTGCTTACTGTGGAACTAGACGGTGCTGTGTAGAATGTGTGAACATATTTTTTATTATTATAAACATACAAATTTTCTCTCTTTATAATATTAGTATGGAAATATAGATAGACTATGTTATTCACTGATAACATAGCTTTCTATAGGTGAAAGAATTTTCAAAATCGATCCACTAGTTAAGAGTTTATTCATTACAAACATACAAATCTTCTCTCTATAATATTAGTATAG
Organism: Synanthedon tipuliformis; assembly: GCA_947623395.1. NCBI lineage: Eukaryota > Metazoa > Arthropoda > Insecta > Lepidoptera > Sesiidae > Synanthedon > Synanthedon tipuliformis. The sequence continues at coordinate 3,378,344 of OX392437.1, forward strand.
ATATTATTAGGGTTATGTCGATAACAAATACTTTATAGTTTCGTAATTCAACTTTGCCGCGCTTTTCTCTTGTGACGTACTTTGTAATGTATATTTATTATCTCCTACCAATAGATGCGTAGCTAGCAACAAATACAATAGCATTATTTTGTATAGTAAAAATACGTAGTGTTGCGAGGTATTAATAAAGGCAAAAACGTAAACAAGATATTACATACCAACAAAATGTTATTTGCCACAAAAACAATCGACCATTTTAGTAGGAGGTCGAGCTAGTCCGGCCGAGTTTGGCGTGCCCCTTGACTAAACAAACTTGAACCTAACATCGGAGGTATTATTTTGTGAAAATATTATATAAAAATAAACTTACTTGTAAAAGGAGAAGCTGCAAACAACGTCGTATTCCAAATCGCAACCTTCGACCACACACTTGAGAGCGGTCATAATGGTGACCAGACCCGTGACCTTTATATTTAGAAACCCACAACTTACATAGTTGTTGCACCGTAAGGATATTAAAATACTACCTTTTAGCGCCTAAAATCAACTTTCAAACAAACTAATTTGATAGATCTTTAGAAAATTATCAATCAAATGTCGAAAATGACGTGCTGTGTGCTGTCACGAAAAGTCGAAAAATTAACAAATGCGTGAGTGCCACTGCTGCCATGACATGAAATGGTGGGACGGACGGTGATGTAATGGATGGATACGGATTTGATAAATGGCAACACTGTAGATGCAACAATCGATACCAAATTCGATTTCGTTGTGACATCGAAAATCGATTGTTTTAATATTCCGTAATTAAAAAAGTGTGTGTGTGTGTCAGCTCCAACGCACAACTGGAGTTTACTGCTTACGAACGATAAATGTATCATTTAATAAGTATAGTTAAAACATATAAATATAATATAAGTATTAAATAGTTATGTGTATTGTAGCCGATAATGTGTAACGTGTTTTGTGACATTTAATTTTACTCCCACAAATAAATAATTGCTACAGTAAAGATATCATGAGGTTAACAGAAGTTTTGCATTATCATAGAATAAATTAATATAAAACGGTACTGGCATTCATTCGAAAATAGAGAAATATTAAAAATAAAATTTTGATATAACAACACAAATCCATATCTACCTATATCTGTACGAAAATAAATTTGATACGATTTTCACTAATGAAAAGAAGAATAAACCAAAATTGTTTGTATTTAAAATTTGTAGAAAAGAAATGCATCGTTGTTAATTAAATAAAAAACTGACTACGATATTTAATGATTTTTTTAAAAATGAAGTAGCAATTATACTCAATGTAATCATCAATTCAATATAAGGATTATATAAATACTATGGAAATAAGTTAAGAAAATTATTTAATTAGCATAATAATTTATAACATACTTTTATCTAAAATAATTTTAATAATTAGGAATCGAATCATAAAATAAATCGATTATATGAAATTATTGCTAGTTCTAAAAATCCATAGAGTAAATGCAATCACGCCACCGTACGGCCATCGGCCATAGATAATTTTGGTCGAATTTACCTGAATCAAAAGCCATTATTTTATTATTAAAACATGCCTAATTTACGTTTATTTTATCATTTTAATGATGAAGCATCAATGCAAAGAATTAGGAGAAATGTATTATGTTACTGATTTTTTTGTTTTTACTGAGAAAAAACGTAGTTTAATTTTCAAGGCCACATTGCACTTATTGCATTTATTTTTCACAAAATGGCTTCGACTCAAACGCACTTCCGGTATTTCCGATGTGCTACAATGACTTTATAATCTTTATATAGTTTATATTGTAAACGAACTGAGTTTTCCCTCCAAAAAAATTCAAAATGAGACAACTAGACAACCTTTTTGGAGGTTTTATTTTTATTGCTATGTCACTATGTCATTGTCATTTATGTCAAGTCAATTGAACTATCACTTATTCGTCCAATTTGCAATAGTTATCATTCTTGTCAAAAATGTCAAACGGTTCAATTTTTAATGTTGATAAACAAATACAAACTTTCCAAAACTTTGTTTGTATGCTTCAAAAAGTCGTTAAATAGGCGATAGTTGCAATTAATTTAATCAGAATAATTAAGAAATATGAAATCAATATGCAGAGCATGCGCTAAGTCGGGAGAATTCAGAAATCTTTTAACTAATGAAAACACTATGAAAGCCTTTTTTAACTTAACTGGCATTGCTGTGAGTTTTGATATATTATTATTATCAAAGATAATTAAATGGTCTCGCTGCGCTCGACTAGATAGAGCACTATACAAAAGCAATAGCTCCGAAAATGTGGCAACTTTTTATTGTAGTGTGTGTAAAACATCGTCACTTTTTATCACTTTTTACCCAGTTTTATTATATTTTTACACAGTTTCACTATGTACGCTAACTGGTATTTTATTATGCCTAAAATTTAATAAAGCATTCTGCACGTACGCATCACAGACAGTTTGCAGTGTGACTGGCTCGGGTACGCCGAATTCGGCGTACTATTTTTACAAGTACGACGGTGGTATATAGTCGAGCGCAGCGAGACCAATCATTTATCTATGATTATTATTTTATTTATTTAGTAATAATATTATATATATTATAGTAAATCTAGTAGTATTTATAATTATCGCAATGGTTACTTTTATTTTTAAATTTTCTAAAATATTTATTACGACCAATATTTATTAAGAAAATGAATGTTTACTTATTTGTTTTTCTAGTTTCGCACTAGTCGAGCAAAACAAAGACTGTTTGATCGATCTGATTGTGTGATTGATAAATTACATATTTTAATAAATAAATTTTATAATTCACATAAAGTACATATTTCGAAATGTTATTATTTTTGACAAAATAAGTATATTGCAAGGATTTTTTTTATCATTTCTAGATCAACTTCTTTGTAGCTTGTAGCTAATCTTTAACAAAATTTCTTAGAGCTTTTAATTAAACCTTTGGCTCCGGCCGAAGGTTGTGGCGCTTCGACTTCGGCCAGAAATTGATATTCGGTTGGACACTAGTTTTTATATTTTTTTTTTATGAAATAAAATAATAAACATATTTTTTTACAGATAAACAATGATGGTCTACCAAAATGTGTATGCAATAAATGTTTTAAATTACTCAATAAATTTACTCAGTTTAGAAATGAAATAATAAAGAATAATTCACTTTTTTTGAAGTCTATTGAGGTATGTATAGCAGACAAGAAATGTGGTTTATCAGTTTTCTTGTCTGCTTCGATTACAAATTCCACTCATTTTAAAATTCTCCAAGGCTTAGATTTGAAATAGATATTGATTACTGATTGACATAATTTGTCATCGCTAATAGAGATGGCAATAGAAATTGTCACTTTGAATTTTCAAAGGAAAACAGACCTTATCATTCTGCAACAAGGTCTACAACATACAAACAATGTTCAATCTTAGGGAGATAAAGCACTTTATTTGTCGAGTTTACATACATAATAAATTAAAAATTAGGTATTAATTTTAGTTTCCAGAAGCGATGACAAAACTTCAGAACAAACAGACAGTAGAGAGTGTTTTGCCAATAGAAACAATTCTTATTAAGGAGGAATGTTCATTGAGTAAAATTGATGATACATTTGCAAATGAAAACGACAGTGATGTTGAAATAGTCAAATTTAAATGTAAGAAAGAAAGAAATAAAGAAAAAAGGGAAAGCAAAAGGTGAGTTAGGTAACTGAGGACTTAGGAGACTAAGGACTAAGGAGACTAAGGACTAAGGAGACTAAGGACTAAGACTAAGTGCTGTACAGATATCATTTTTACTTTTAAATTTTTTGATCTTGTTTTATTTATTAACAACACTCGTAGTCGTAGGAGTACATACTTCAGTCGTCTGACACACACACACACACACACACACACACACTTTATTTTATTTTTTAAATTTTAAGCACATCAAAAGTGAGAACGCCCCGTAACTTAATAAATGTGGATCCAACAAAAATCACGACTCTATTGCTCGGCAAAGACGAGCAACAGAAAAGGCATAGAGCGCTCGCCGATAGTGATGTTTATAAAAATATGCCGCACAAGTGCGAGAAATGTTACAAGGGCTTCAATTATGACAGGAAACTGAGGAGCCACATTGAAAAATACCATAGGGTGAGTATTTTTTCGCATTGCCATGCCTCAATAATATGTATAACTTTTGTTGGCACACGTTTGGACTAGTGGTTAGTAACCCTAGCTGTTAACCAAGCGGTCGCGGGTTCGAATCCCGTTAGGAGCAAATGTTTATGTGTTAACATTTTACCTTTGCACCTGAGTTATGGATGTTTTGTATTCATAATATGTATGTATTTACAAAAAAAAAAGTAATGTGTGTAGTATATCAACTGTCTGGTATCCATAATACAAGCATTAAGTTGCTTACTATGGAACTAGATGGTGCTGTGTGGAATATGTGAATATATTCATTTATTTATTTCAAAGGTGAATTGGGAATTCGAATGCGATATATGTTCGAGAACCATGATCAACGCGGAATCATTAAATCTCCACAAAAAGAAGCACTCTGTCATCTACGAATGCAACATTTGTCGAGCTAGGTAAGATGTTCATTGATAGACATAGACTCTATGTAAAGCAGAGAAGAAAAGTCTGCTTTATCAGTTTCGATTACAAATTCCATTCATTTGAAAATTCGCTAAGGCTTAGATTCGAAACAGGTATTGATTACTGATTGACATAATTTGTCATCGCTAATAGAGATAGCAATGGAAATTGTCACTTTGAATTTTCAAAGGAAAACAGACCTTATCATTCTACAACAAGGTCTACAACATACAAACAATGTTCAATCTTGTTTAGGGTGATAAAGCAACTTTATTTGTCGAGTTTACCATAGACAGGGCTAAGCGGTGTTTGAGACGATGTAACGTCACGTCGTGGCATTGATGATGATGATGATGATGATGATGATGATGATGATGGAGATCATGAAACGTTTTGGCAGAGATAAGAATGGAGATGATGATAAGTTTTGACAGAGACGGTGATGGTTTTGGGCAGAGATGAGGATGGAGATCATGACAAGTTTTGACAGAGATGAGGATAGAGATTGTGACAGTTTGATGATAGAGACGGTTTTTGGCAGAGATGAGGATGGAGATGGTGATAAGTTTTGACAGAGACAGTGATGGTTTTGGGCAGAGATGAGGATGGAGATCATGACAAGTTTTGGCAGAGATGAGGATAGAGATTGTGACAGTTTGATGATAGTGACGGTTTTTGGCAGAGATGAGGATAGAGATGGTGACAGTTTGATGATAGTGACGGTTTTTGGCAGAGATGAGGATAGAGATGGTGACAGTTTGATGATAGTGACGGTTTTTGGCAGAGATGAGAATAGAGATGGTGACAGTTTGATGATAGTGACGGTTTTTGGCAGAGATGAGGATAGAGATGGTGAAAGTTTGATGATAGTGACGGTTTTTGGCAGAGATGAGGACGGAGATCGTGAGACGTTTTGGCAGAGATGGTGACGGTTTGATGGTAGTGACCGTTTTTGGCAGAGATGATGATTATAATGGAGATCATAACACCTTTTGGGAGAGATAGTGACAGTTTGATGATACTTTCTTTTTAAATCTATGGACAGTGGATACAAGTCTGAAATGAAGTTATTATTATGTATTATTTTTTTGTGTTAAAAATGACAGTTACGCTGAAAAGATAAGAGCCATATTACATTATCAGAACATTCACGAGGGAATCAGTCGGGAATATCCGTGTCAGCATTGTGGAAAAGTCTTTTAGTGAGTTATTCTTATTTAAATATTATTATGATAACTTATTTATTAGTATAATTTTTTATGATTTTGATGGGACCTTGGGTTAGTGGTTAAGGTGTTTGCCCGAACGCTCTGTCTCCAGGGGTCCCGGGTTCGATTTTTGGCAGGTGTCGCGGCATAGAACGTCACATGTGCGGGTTTGACAGGGAGAATGGAATATTCCAATTACCCTACTCTGCTACAAAATTTCTTTACACAACTAAGGCACGCTTTGTAACACTTTGTAAGAGAAATTTCGAAATAAACTATTGGCGAAATCGAAGACCAAAACTTTCTTACGACTTTTCTTAAGAGCAAACCCAGCGACCTATCGACTTCTGTGTCCGCAGTGACAGCAGGGATAAATTTGGAAATACACTTTTTGAAATTTCGCAGTTATTTGCGCAGCCCGTCTGGCGGCAAATCATCGTGATGTAACAGCACGTGTGCTTTTGTGTTTCTGTTAGTGAGTAAGGGATCCCAGAGCCCATTATCCCATCCCTTCCTTTTCCCTTATCGTCAATCCTACCAAGATTACCATGTCATGGTGTTTCTATGACATAGTAACATTGACATGATGCTGCATCACCTAGAAGTCTTCGAGATTAGGGATAGAAGTATGTGGGATGAGGATAGGGGATTAGGATCCCTTCCTAATCCCCTATCCTCAATCCTACCAAGGTTACCATGCATACGTGTCATGGTGTTTTCATGACATGATGCTGCATCACCTAGAAGTCTGCGGGATGAGGATAGAGGATTAGATGCCTTCCTAATCCCCTATCCTCAATCCTACCAACTATCAAGGTTACCATGTCATGGTGTTCCCATGACATGGAACACCATGACAATGTAACTTGACAGAAGTCTGCGGGAAAGCGTGTTTGCACTCAATAGAAAGTCGAGAGCTTGTTAAATTTTGACACAGGCAAACCCGCCAGCGATACTTAGTAAAAATGGGTTGTTTTGTGTTTATTTTTTAGTAACCGTAGCACAATAAATGGGCACATAAGGCTCTATCATTCCACAAGTGAGAAGCCAAAGTGTACCAAATGCAACAAAACCTTTATGACAAGGGACAGTCTCGACGACCATATGCTGTGAGTGTTCATTTTGGAATTTCTAACTGAAAACACTTTTCTATCGACATAGTATAAAGTATAACTATATCCACACTAATATTGTACCTAAATGCTAAAGTAGCTCTGTCTGTCTGTCTGTCTGTCTGATACAATTTCACGCCTTAACTACCCAAACGATCGTTATGAAATTTTGCTTACACATAGTCAGGGATACAAGAAAGGGTACCTTTCATTCAGAAAAAAATTGAACGATGACACAGATAACTAATATTAAGTGAATAAACACAATTTATTACCTACTCTATCTATGTGTCTGATTAGTTCACTAGCGTATGACGTCATCAGAGTTGCTGTTGAAACCAGTCGCAGGGCGATTCGGCGCCAAGATAAAATTTCCAAAATTATTATATATATTTTTTTCATATAATTTGCAAAAAATATACATGATTTAGCTTAAAATAAAGTGACATATTAGGTTTTTTTTTTACGCTATTTTCTGATATAATAACCACAGTTTGTAGTGTATTTTAAATGTTGTCAACAAATATAATTGATTGGTCCCGCTGCGCACGACTAGATAGAGCGCTATACAAAAGCAATAGCTCCGAAAACGTGGCAACTTTTTATTGTAGTGTGTGTAAAAAATCGTCACTTTACCCAGTTTTATTATATTTTTACACAATTTCACTACGCAAACTGGCATTTTATTATGCCCAAAATTTAATAAAACATTCGGCACGTACACATCCCAGACAGTTTGCAGTGTGACTGGCTCGGGTACGCCGAATTTGGCGTACTATTTTATGCCGCATTTTACATGTACGACGGCGGTATATAGTCGAACGCAGCGAGACCAATCATTCATCTATTCTGTCTCATATTTCACAAGTGAAATTGACATGTTCCGAAATGTTGTTTTGACAGCATCCACACAGGTGAAAAAAACCATTCATGCGACATATGCGGCGCAAAGTTTCGCATGCGCCAAAGCGCCAAAGTGCACATGCTCTCTCACAGCGGTGTGAAGAGATACTCTTGCTCTTGCGGCTCCACTTTCAAGGGGAGATCTTCGTACAGACATCATCTCGTGACGTCCGCACAGCACGTCACCGACGAAGTGAAGGCGTGAGTTTAATTTAAATTAATTTTATTATATGTATTGTATAAATTAATTTAATTTAAAAAATTATTTGGCCGGCTGCTAAAAGATTAAATGTTATAAAGTAGGTAGGTATATATATGTTATATAGGTACCATTTTTCGGTCATTTTCAACATTTTCCTAACTAAGCAAAATGAATGGGAGATTGTTGAAATAGCTTGGGAAAATGTTTATATAGCCTGGGAAAATGTAGAAAATGCTTAGCAAAATATTGAAAACGCTTGGGAAATTGTTGAAATAGCCTGGGAAAATGTTGAAAATGCTTGGGAAAATGTAAACGCTTGAGAAATTGTTGAAATAGCCTGGGAAAATGTTGAAATGCTTAAGAAAATGTTGAAATGCTTAAGAAAATGTTGAAATAGCCTGGGAAGATGTTGAAAATGCTTGGGAAATTGTTGAAACAGCTTTGGAAAATGTCGAAAACGCTTGAGAAAATGTTGAAATAGCCTGGAAATATGTTGAAAATTCTTGAAAAAATGTTGAAATAGCCTGGGAATATGATGGAAATGCTTGAAAAAATGTTGAAATAGCCTGGGAATATGTTGAAAATTCTTTAGAAAATGTTGAAATAGCCTGGGAATATGTTGAAAATTCTTGAGAAAATGTTGAAATAGCCTGGGAATATGTTGAAAATTCTTTAGAAAATGTTGAAATAGCCTGGGAATATGTTGAAAATTCTTGAGAAAATGTTGAAATAGCCTGGGAATATGTTGAAATTGACCGAAAAATTATATAGTTAGGTATATAAACTAACTAAATAATTAAAAACAAATAAAAATATTCTCTGCTATGCGAATTTTCAACAGTAAAAACACATGCGAAACATGCGGCAGACAGTTTCCAACGCGTCACGGTCTCAAGAGACACTCGACGACTCACGCGCCGAAGCGAAGCAAAACGGCGAAGCGACAGACGAGGCCGACAGAGGGCGTCGTCAGGTGTATTTGTCATTATTGTGGACGTGGATTTTCGGTTCGTATTTTTTGCAATATTGTTTCAGATTAAAATAATAGTTAGGTACTACAAGTATGGATTACGCGTGACAAATGCCAAAGCGGCACATGTCAAGTACGCCTAAAAAACAGAATCACAGCGGAATCAATGGTGAAAGCTTAGATAGATAATAATTGGTCTCGCTGCGCTCGAGCAGACACAGCCGGCGTACATGTCAAATGCGGCAACAAATACTACGCCGAATTCGGCGTACCCGAGCCAGTCACACTGCGAGCTGTCTGTGACGTGTACGTGCCGAATGTTTTATTAAATTTTGTCGATTAATTTCATTTTCATTAATTAAATTTTGTTTATTAAAGCAACGCAATGATTTAAAAATAAACATTTACGTACAAGTAGAGGAATTTGTCGTATATTATGTAAGTCTCTAGCAGAATAGACACGAAAATAATTGTCGGATAAATCCGACCATGGCGGCTGCAGGGTTAAAAGACTCACTACTCGATTGTAAATCAGGCGGAGATGTTAAATATTACACAAATTATGTGCGTTTATTATTTTATTTAATTTTTCAAACTTGGTTTTTAATTTTTTTTTATTTATAACATGTTTGTTTGTTTATATTTATATATATTTATTTAGGTCCGTCGTTCGTTGGAGAAACACATTGCGCGTGCGCACATCTCCGTAACACAAACGCAGACAAAGATGATAAAGTAGACATTAGTGGCAAAAAAGGATCTAACTGTAAATGGTCCTAGGTAAGGTCCTAGGCCTAGGATTGAGACAACTTGGGAGCGGATTTCTTCACGCGAATATGGACCACTGCGCAAGAGCACAAGATGTATAGGTATTATGTCGTCGGCAGATCGTAGAATTGGGCAGATCGTAAAGTATGAAATCAAAAATCTTTCAAAAAAAAAAGTGATAAATAGGTGCAACGAGGAGCGTAGCGAAGCAAAGCGAGGAGGAGCGTGTCGGGTTTACATGGAAATAAATTTGGGGAGCCGAGCGAAGCGAAGCGAACCGGAGCGGAGTGAGGCCACACTCACAGTTTTAACAGAAATATGATCTGCCCAGGAATAATATCATTATATACCCAATTTAAGAACATATATGTACAATAAAAGAAAAATATACTTAAAAAAACTTTTATTTACAATTGATTTTTTAAATTAATTTACAAATAAAGATATTTTGTTAGTTACTTCTTCTTTTTTTCTTTCTTTCTTTCCTTCATTTTGTTTTGTAGTTGTATTTTTTTTCAAGAGAAAGCAACTCAAAATTATTTAAAAATAAACATTATACAAGTAGATGAATTTGTCGTATATATCCGTCTCTGGCGAAATTGACCCGAAAATAATTGTCGGATAAATCCGACTCTGGCGGCCATAGGGTTAATAATCGGCCGCAGTGTTCGCGAGATAATCTCTCCTTCCAATGTTTGACGCTTGCTTGTTTTGTACCGCTTCCAGTTTGGGACATTCTGAAAGGGATATTATTTCATTTAAAACTTAGTTCTATATACTAAAACTATACTAGCTTTTGCACGCGACTTCGCACGCGTAACTACATAAAACATAGCCAATGTTACTCGCTGATAATGAAGCGTTGATAAAGAAATTTTTAAAAACCAAATATTCTTAGGGCCTCTTTCACCAACTGCAAGTAAAGTGTTGATCAGTTACCTTTAGAAATAATTTTATGTTTTATTATTAAATTATGCACTCCTTCGATAGGCGATTTTTTTTATTATTTTCTTTTTAATGTTTGGGACTTTTACCGTACAAAAACAAACAAAGGCATATCAGCTAAATTATTCCCGGTGACGGGTGACTTTAAATGACGTTTAGCTTACTTGACAGATGGTGAAAGATGGCCTTATACTAATATATATATATTATTATATAAAAAATACGTGTCGCATCTTTTTCGCCTATGGACTTCTAAACTACTGGACCGATTTCGATAAAACTTCGCAACTGTCTGTAATTTGGTCCAACTTAAAAGATAAGGTTAGTCTTTATTTTGAAAACGGGCGACGCCGGGATCGTGTGGCTAGTATATATTATGTGAAGATATATTTCACATCTGCCAGAGGTGTCCTGAGAGGGTATAAATGAACAAAATATAGTAAGAACATAAGAGGTGGGATAGGAAGTCAGAAATACCTGTAATCCTATGTCCGAGGCCACCGCAATAGGAACATCCTTGGCCGTCTGCAACCGGGACTTCGGGCTCACCTATCATCTCCAACAGGAACGATGGCACCTTTGAGTGAATACAAAATATTTGACGACACGTTTGGTCCGGTGGCTAGTAAATAACCGTAAATAAGATGCTACCGTCCATAGTAGAGATGGAAGAGGACCAAGCAACCCCATGTAAATTGGTCCTCCTTACCTCTATTCTCCATAGTTGAGGTAAAAGAGGACCAACTTGGTCAAGTCAAGTGGTCAAACAAGTCGCTTGGTCCTCCATCACCTTTACTATGGAGAGTAGAGGTTAAGGAGGACCAACTTGGTTGCGTAGTTCATGAAATAACCGTAAAGGTAAAGGACCAAGCGACCCATGTAAGTTGGTCCTCTTTTACCTCTACTGTTCATAGTAGAGGTAATGAGGACCAATTTGCATGGGTCGGTTGGTCCTCATTACCTCTACTCTCCATAGTAGAGGTGAAGGAGGACCAAGCGATCCATGTAAGTTGGTCCTCCTTTACCTCTGCCCTCCATAGTAGACGTGAAGGAGGACCAAGCGACCCATGTAAGTTAGATCTACTATGGAGAGTAGAGGTAAAGGAAGACCAAGCAACACATGTAAGTTGGTCCTCCTTACCTTTATTCTCCATAGTAGAGATAAAGGAGGACCAAACAACCCCATCTAAGTTGGTCCTCTTTACCTCTACCGTTCATAATAGAGGTGAAGGAGGACCAACCGACCCATGTAAGTTGGTCCACATTACCTCTACTCTCAGTAGTAGAAGTGAAGGAGGACCAAGCAATTCATGTAAATAAGTTGGTCCTCCTTTACCTCTACCCTCCATAGTAGACGTGAAGGTGGACCAAGCGACCCATGTGTGTTGGTCCTCCTTTTAGAGGTAATGAGGACCAACTTGCATGGGGGTCGGTTGGTTCTCATTTCCTCTACTCTCCATAGTAGAGGTGAAGGCGTATAACCCATGTAAGTCAAGGTAAAGGAGGACCAAGCAACCCATAATATGTAAGTTGGTCCTCCTTTACCTCTACCCTCCATAGTCTGCACTGCAGGATATAACTGCCCACCTTCTGTCCCGCTTCCCTCAACAAGTGGGCGAGATCTCTGAGCACGCTGTCGTCGGCCGCCCTTCCGAGCAACGTGGTGGCCACGCCCATCCCACCGGCTCTGCCCGTTCGCCCGATGCGATGGACATAGTTCTCTATGTCCTCGGGCATGTCGTAGTTTATCACGTGCTGAATGTTCTGGAAGTCGAGACCTGTATGCAAAAACAAAATAGAATAAATAGAAGAAACCTGCGTTGGTCTTCCGTTAGAGCCAATAGTGAGGTCAAATAGTATTATAATTTATTGTCGTGTCACAGTGTTTGTAACCAAACTCCTCCGAAACGGCTTGACCGATTTTTATGATATTTTCCGCAAGTCTGAGAATAGGTCGTAAACTATTTTTTGATACCAGTATTTCGGAAAAAAAAAATTAAAGACAAATATGTTATACCTTTGCTGGCCACGTCCGTGGCGACCAGTACATCTTTCTCGCCCTTCCTGAAGGCGTCCACCGCCCGAGACCTCTCCTCCTGGTCTTTCCCGCCGTGGATGGCGACCGCCTCCACACCTGTACAAAATATGCTGTTTGCAAACAAGTACATAAATAAAAAATATGCGAGTCGTTGGACTGCACGTTAAAAGTTAAATCGAAAAAAAAAAAAAAAAAAAACACTAGTATTTTTTGACGCGCTAATAATATAATAATATGTAAGGATAAACAAAGACAAACAGACAGACAAACGCGGTGGAGGACTTTGTTTTATAATATATCTTTACATAAACAAACAGACAGTTCACCAACCTTTGAGCAGCAGATACTCGTGTATCGCGTCCACGTCCTGCTTCCTCTCGGCGAAGACGAGAACCGGCGGCGGCGTCTTCTGGAGGCAGTGCAGCAGGTGGACGGTCCTCGCTTCCGCCTTCACCGGCTCCAACTCCTGGCGGACGTTCAGCGACGCGGCGCCGGCTCGTCCCACGTTCACAGTCACCGGCTTCACTAGGGCCGATCTGGGGGAACGGGAGCACAGCTTGGCTTGGTTGTATCGCACAAGTGGTGAGCTCGCGTGCACGGTGACGTAGGTTCGAAACCAGAGATTTTTTACTACTTTTTTATTTTTTATTTTTTTTATTTATTTATTTGAAGAGAAATAACACAACTGGTTCCGTATGATTCCGTATGCCGAAACCACATTATTTCCTTAAATTGTTACGACAGGCTAAAAACCTATTCTCTATGGCATGTTGTTTATTATATTCAGCAGCTGAGATAACATAATATTATCCTGTCATCCTGTGTTGTCAGTGGAATTGTCAAATAAATACAACAGTATACTGTGGTTTCTGTGAAACCATATCGTGCCATAGATGATTGTCTTGCTCTTGGGGCATAAGACATAAGAATTTCATGACAAGACAAGGCAAGACAATAACGTATCTTGCCTTGTCTTGTCAAGAGTAGTTGTCATACAGAATCAGGGCCCTGCAGTAGGACTGCACTAGGTATAAGGAAACATTAAAAAAAAATCAACTTAAAAAATGATACAAGATAAAATCTGAGATAGACTGAACTGTCTGAAACCTAGTATACATACTATATACCTGGCAAAATTTTGTATTTTCCTTGGCATGGTGGCGCTGAAGAGCAGAGTTTGTCTCTGTCCGGCGAAATAGGAGAAGATTGTTCGCACGTCCTCCTCGAAGCCCATGTCTATCATGCGATCCGCTTCGTCCATGCACAGGTAGCGACACACGTTCAGTCGCACCTGGAATAATCAGCACCGGTGCTGTCATTTATTGTCTGCTACAAATGACAGCACTAGCTACTAGTGGCTAGTAACCCTAGTCTGTTAACCACCGTTTGGTTGAATCTCGATAGGAGCAAATATTTGTGTTAACATTTGCAATTGCATAGTCGTAAGGTCGCATACGCACTCCGCGATCGCTGAGTCACCAGGCGACAGATGACAGGCGACAGGCTGTGATCGCGTAGTCAGTCGTAAGGTCGCATACGCACTCCGCGATCGCTGAGTCACCAGGCGACAGGCTGTGAACAGTCAGTCGTAAGGTCGCATACGCACTCCGCGATCGCTGAGTCACCAGGCGACAGGCGACAGGTGACAGCTGACAGTTGACAGATGACAGGCGACAGGCTGTGATCGCGTAGTCAGTCGTAAGGTCGCATACGCACTCCGCGATCGCTAAGATTCGAATTCGAAGGAGGAGGAAATGGGGCGCGGACGAAGTCGCGGGCAAACGCTTAGTAAGTAGTAAACTTACCATTTTCTTATCTAGCATGTCCATCAATCTTCCCGGAGTCGCCACCATTATGTGAACGCCCCTTTGGACCACCTCCATGCATTCGGAGACGGCCACTCCTGTATTTGACGAATTTGGAAAGAAAGAAAGGTTAATAACTTAATATGTCTATAACGGTTGCGTTATCCATAAAGTGAATCCATTGTTTTTACAGATTATTAATATATCTATAACGTTATAGACATATTAACCTCTAAAATCAATGGATTCACTTTATGAATAATGCAACCGTTATAGACATATTAACCTTAAAGTGTTATCCATAAAATGAATCCATTGATTTTAGAGGTTAATATGTCTAGAACTATTGCGTTACTCATAAAGTGAATCCATTGTTTTTAGATGTTAATATGTCTATAACGGTTGCGTTGTCCATAAAGTGAATCCATTGATTTTAGAGGTTAATATGTCTATAACGGTTGCATTGTCCATAAAGTGAATCCATTGTTTTTAGAGTTTAATATGTCTATAACTATTGCGTAATATTCATAAAGTGAATCTAATGTTTTTAGAGGTTAATATGTCTATAACTATTGCGTAATATTTATAAAGTGAATATTAGTATAGAAAAATAACTCACCGCCAATCGCCAGACAACTGCGGATCTCTGGATTTCCAGCCATTTTGAGACTTTTGACAAAGTGCTGAATGATTTCGTGTGTCTGTTTGGCGAGTTCTCTCGACGGACATATTATGAGGCCGTAAGGACCTTCGTTCCTGAAAATCATAACATAATATTTTAAACCTTTAAGTTTCACTAATTTTTTCATTTAATTTAACGCAAAAGAGTGTGACACAAAAGTGGAGTGTTATAAGTTTAACCGAACCCATGTTAAAACTGTTTTTTTGTTTGTTTGAACACTCACGTGATGGAGACGGTTCTTAGCTATGACTTTTATAAATAAAGAGATGATTCTTAGATATAATTTGCATAAATTATAGATAAGAACCATTTCGATCACATAGATCTCCATAGATCTATGTTCAGGCGTTTGAGACCACCAGCCCGCGACTTCATCCGTGTTCAAAATGTTATATAATCTAAAATCTTCCTCGAGAACCAGTCTATCCATTGGTGAAAACAGCATGAAAATCGGTGTAGTAGTTTTTGAGTTTTCGAACAGAGAGACAGACAGACGCGACGGAGGACTTTGTTGTTTTATAATATGTAGTGATAATAAAATCCTGCGCAGCTTAGACTTCCACCCACAAGTCCAGCTGTTTTATTGGAAAACTAGCTGTTGCATGCGACTTCGTCCGCGTAACTTTTCAAAATATAGCCAACAGTGGACGTGCTGCAGCTGAGATGACGATGATGATGATGATGATGATATATGAACATTGTTTTACCTTATAAAGGGCATCTTGACCTCTTGCTCCAAGCAGAACATGATGATGGGCAGAGTGAAGACCAGGGTCTTCCCGGAGCCAGTGAACGCTATACCTATCATGTCCCTGCCACTCAACACGGCCGGTATACCTTGCATCTGAATCGGTGTTGGTTTCTTTATGCCCTTCGCTTCTAGGCCACGGAGAATTCCTGATTTTTTTATTTTTTTTATTTAATATACAATATATTAAATAAAAAAAATGTTAGTTAAAAATGTATGTTAGCGAAATTCAGTATCATTAAGAATGGAAATAAATATATATATGTGAATAATAATAAATATCTTCACACATTCCACATAGCACCATCTAGTTCCACAGTAAGCAACTAATGCTTGTATTATGGATACCATCAGACAGTTGATATACTGCATAAATTACTTTTTTTTTGTAAATACATACATATTAATACAAAACATCCATGACTCAGGTGCAAAGGTAAAAATGTTAACACATAAACATTCGCCTTTTGGTTTTGGTTAACGGTTAGGGTTACTAGTCACTAGAAGACCAAACGTAATTATTATTTACTAGTATTTCCCCGCGACTTTGCCCGCGTTTGATTGCTACCAAACTTGACATGAACACCCGTTGGACTAATCTGAAGATTGCATCCATCCATCCATCCATCCATCTATCCATCCATCCATCCATCCATGCATACATACATACATACTATGATACATACACACACACCTTATGTTATGTCATGTATGTTATGTTATGTATGTAACATCTCACCTTTGGGAAACTTCATGTGTTGGAACGTCCTAATGGGTGGCGGTAGATCCTCTCCCTCGACGAGGATACGAAGTTGCTGCCTCACCCGGTCGTGTCTCTCTTCCGGCAGCTCCAAGATACACCGGGGCGGTGTCCACGATGTCTTTATCGGATCCTCATATTGAATGCCTTGAAATGAGAGAGAAAATTCGTTATTAGAGATCATTAGAGTGGTTACTGATACTGAGAGGCTTTTTTAAAACCCATACTTATAATATTACTAGCTGTTGCACGCGACTTCGTCCGCGTTCTGGATGAAAGGTACCCTATATCCTTTCTGGTGTCCCAGACAACGTGTATGCAAAATGTCATGGTGATCGGTTCACTAGTTTTTGCGTGAAACCCATATCTTTGGGAACTATAATGCCACAGACAGACACGTCAAACTTATAACACCCCGTTTTTACGTTGGGCGTTAACACTTTAACCACATGGTTTTGTAGGAGTTGTTGTGTCTCATAAATCAATATATATATTGATATATTTAAGAGAAAGCAAGACAATGATTTATTTAAAAAATATATATATAAGTAGAGGAATTTGTCTTATAATTGTCGGAAAAATAAGACTCTGGCGGCTAAGTAAAGGATTAAACAAGAACTTACCTTTAGCCAATTCAGCTACACCCATAAGAGCTTTACTTTGGGCAACACTCTCCAGAATATTCTGCTCCTCTCTCGCCTGCCTCTCCGCTGCGGACAACGCCCTGGCTTCTGCTATCCTTTTCAATTCACTGTGCTGGTCCAATAAGGACACATTGTATTTGCGACCCCACTCTTCTTGTGATGCTAAAACATTTGAGAATTTGAAAAAAACTACAAGTATTTCAACATAGATAAATGATTGGTCTCGCTGCTCTCGACTAGATACAGCCGTCGTACTTGTAAAATACGGCATAAAATAGTACGCCGCATCCGGCGTACCCGAGCCAATCACACTGCAAACTGTCTGTGATGTGTACATGCCGAATGTTTTATTAAATTTTAGGCATAATAGTGTAGTGAGACTGTGTAAAAATATAATAAAACTGCATAAAAATTGACGATTTTTTACACACACTACAATAAAAAGTTGCCACATTTTCGGAGCTATTGCTTTTGTATAGCGCTCTATCTAGTCGAGCGCAGCGAGACCAATCCATTATCTTTGATCAACTGTCTGGTATCCAGTATCGTCAACAGTGGGAGTGGTCAGGACACATAATACGGAGATTCTCGAGTGGAGGCCGTACTATGTGTCCTGCCAGGACGTGCACTCACAGGACACACACTCCTTATCTGATAAGGGATTGCGGGTGGTCGGTACTATTGGAAAATTATAGGGGATATCTATGTCCTAAGGCTGAGATGATGAAGTATATTATTATACACACTTACTTTCGTCATCTGGGTCATTGTCGCTGGAGCTCTTAGTTTCTGCAGAAGCTTCATTGGCAAGCTGTCCGATCCGTCCCAACTTAATAAGCTGTTGTTTCTTACGCTCCTTAATAGGTACATAAGGCTCGTAATTGTCGATGTCTTCTTCGGAATCGGATTTCTCTTCACGTCTATACCTCTTTACGGGCGGCGGTTTGTCCTCTAACTTGGCTTCAGACATGATAATTCCATAAAATTATTAAGAAATTAGAAAAATATATATATATATATATACAGCAGCACATACAAAGAAATGTTCAGACATATAACGTGCATATAACTTTATAATCTGTGGAAATGTTTTTGTTATGACATGACTCTTGACAGCGTTGTTATGAACCACAGAACAGAATACTATATTTTTACAAGGCAGAAGTGATCATACACCATATTTATTGTGAGTATATAGTGTTCTGTGTACTGACTGCTAGCAAAAATAATTCACTACAGTCACTACAGTTGATCATAAAATAATATACACACACATCAAGGATACACATTGAGTTGACAATTATATATGTAAAATATTATTATAATTATAGTAAAATATATAGACAAACCATTAATGGTTTACACATAGATAAATGATTAGTCTCGATGCGCTCGACTAGATACCGCCGAATGCCGCATTTTACATACGCATTTTGTAAATGCGTCAAACTGCAAACTCTCTGTGATGTGTAGATGCCTATTGTTTTATTAAATTTTAGGCATAATAAAATACTAGTTTGCGTAGTGAAACTGTGTTAAAATATAATAAAACTGGGTAAAAAGTGATAAAAAGTGACGATTTTTTAAACACACTACAATAAAAAGTTGCCACATTTTCGGAGCTATTGCTTTTGTATATAGCTTTATCTAGTCGAGCGCAGCGAGACCAATCAATTATCTTTGGGTTTACAGATATTGTTGTCATCTTGTGTTGAAATATGTGTTGAATAAAATAAATAAAATAAATAAATTTGAGATGCACTTGTGCACTTATGGCTTTTGCCCTTTATTTTGAAAATTGAATTGAAAACCCAAATGTAAACTTAGTTGATAAAAGACTTAAGTAAATGTATTGACCACAAAAATGACGTTAAACTATAGCGTAGGTAAAATAAAATTGTAAAAGTATCTTTAATTTTTCGTTAAGTAAAACAAGGCTACTCTAGCTTATAAAGTTAATAAGCAAAGATAATTGATTGGTCTCGCTGCGCTCGACTAGATAGAGCGATATACAAAAGCAATAGCTCCGAAAATGTGGCAACTTTTTATTGTAGTGTGTTTAAAAAATCTTTACTTTTTATCACTCTTTACCCAGCTTTATTATATTTTTACACAGTTTCACTACGCAAATTGGTATTTTATTATGCCTAAAATTTAATAAGACATTCGGCCAACGAAATAGTATATCTCTGCGAGCATGGAAGCATTCCTTTCATACTAGTTACCGTAAATTTTCGACGTCAATTTTTGAATGTTCGATTTTCAATTTTCTAAAATATGACATATAGAATATGACATTAAAAGAAAGTATTAATACCTTCAAACTATTAGCATTTAAAAAGAAACTTTAATAATAGCATGTCTCGGTCGCTATTAGGATGCACTTTTTACTTATGCCATTTTATAAATAAGTATAAGCTTTGTTACATTTGTTGTCACTTTTAAAAAGATAATTAGATTGTACAAAGGAAAAAAACACACATGACATATAAAAAAAAATGTTGCACACGACCGTTATCACTGGGAAAAAAGCGCGGGGGCGCGGAAGGACGAGATGTACAGTTCTCTTGTACTCGAGTTGACGATACCAAGGCGACTGGCGCGAGAGCGCCGTGCGCGAGGAAAATTCCATTGTTCGTTGAACGATCGCGTGATCGGGGCGCGCGGCTGCGCGCGCCGTTTTTTGAATATCAACTGACGGGCGGCCGCCCTCCGAACGGGTGCGAGCGAGACGGCGCGTTACATAAGTTTGTAAAAGTTCGTTCATTGGTTGCTGGTTGATTAGTCACTGACGTTAGATATAGGCGTTTATGACTGATAAGCGGGGATGTTTCATGCAAGAGTCAACAATCATTTGTTGTGTAACAAAATTTAATTCTTTTTTCAAGTAAATAATAAAGAAAATGTTAACAACGAGCAGAAATAGTTATTCATAACACAAAATATTCTACTTCCAAGAATTAAATATTATAGATAATTCAATATATTTACATTATAATTATTCATAATTTTAGAATCAAATTCCATATTTGGTCAAAGGTTAGATAATAAAATTAGAATATTAGAAGTATGCATTGTGATACTTTTAAGAATTTTGTAAACGCAGATAGAAGTAAAAACTTCTATTTTTCCAATTTTAAAGTTATAAATATCATTATAATTTATTTACACACGCGAAGTAGACTCGAGTAATCCCTATTCAGTATCACCGACCCCAGCCTGATGGTTCACAAAACGCGCCTAAAGATGTTTTTACTTCAATAAAGATTTATTAAATAATAATAAGATTACAAAGATTTGTATTGCTTGAGCTTGCAATCCACTACTCGAAAACTAAATAATGTAGGAAGGTGTATTGTATTCTTATTGCTTTCGATGTAGTCTTCATATTTCTTTGTAAGCTCTGTTGCATGCGATAGAACTACTGATTGAAGCAGGGGAAGGATTGAACCACCAATTTTCAAAAACCAATATCCACTGAATGAAATTATACCGATAGCGTCCTAAAGAGTTATTCAAAATTTATTAATATTTTTCTGGCCAGTTATAAAAACTTTTAGTGCGGTTAAGAATTTTTCTTCAATTCGACTTTTCAATATCTTATTATGAACTTATTTATGAACTTAACGCGAAAAATTGTGAGCTTATTTAGCTTTTGGCGAGATGAGTGAAGCAATGAGTCTATTTATTTCTAATTAGAATTCTAATTCTATTTAGAATTTATTTCTAAATCTGAAAATCTAAAATCGATAGTTCGATTCCATTTGCTTTGTCAACGGATTCGATATTTTCGAACAATCGATTAAATGTAGTTAGGTTGCAACACTAAAATTGTCAGTTACGAACTGTCACGCATATAGTGACAATAGTATAAGTAATTCTGCATAACAACAACACCAGAAACTAAATCTGTTTTTACGTATTAACCTTATTTATATTTATTTATTATATATATTTATTCCCTTATATTTAGTCCCTATAGATAATTATCTCAATAAAATGCATTAGAACATTTGGCATAATGACATCCCTAACAAAGAATATGAGATATTTTAATTTTAAGGTTTTGTTAAGCAAACGGTGTACTTACATGTGAAAAGTGATCCCATTAGCCTTGAAATGATGTAGCGAATTATTTTTGCACCACTTAACAACACACGAAGGCATGTCGAATAAAATAAAATGTTTTTTTATGAATTGCTTTGACAGCGTTTAGACGTATTCACTCGACAATGTGACAAAATGAACTAATTCAGGTCGCGCCTCAGTTTTGTAAGCCCCGCCCACCGCAGCTCAGTTTTCGTGGGGTTATATTGAGACGCTTAGGCTGCGTCCATGTATTCCTGGTCGCTGCATTCGGCACGTATGACTGTTTATCTATGGGTTTGAATATACGTTTAAAAAGATTGTTAATAAATATTTCCATTATTATCAAGTTATATATTTGCAAAAAATAAAAATATCACCAAAAAACTTACAAAGATTGTCACCTAATTAATTTATTTTAATAAATTCCAAATTCCATTGATTGTAAAGTGTAGTTTTAGATAATATAAAAATGTTACAAATCATAATCATATGATTGATAGTTTGATTATTGAGTGAGGCTGTTTTTTTTAAATAAAAAAGTGTCACATAAACGTCAAAATATGCAAGTGACACGTAACTTCACGTAATTTTTGTATTTGCTTTTTGCGACCTCCAAATGTGCAAAATTGTGAAAATTTTTATTTATCCCGGATAAATTAATAGTTAGCGGCATGGCTGACAAAAATTTCGGTTATTATACCAATAGGAACACTGTGAAAAACCCCCTGCTTTCCACCGCTGTGACTGGTCTTTCTATCGAAGATTTGACACACAACGCCGTATTACTGCCAGTTTCCGAGACCCAGGTCTCGTCTGCGAGACAAGGTAAGTGCTATTCTTTATTTATAACCAATACCTGTACTAAATTTTCTATGGCAATGACCTTGCACTATCTTAGAAAAGATTGCGTATTATTATTGTCATTTGTCTGTCATTTCGTGTGTTATTTTTGTTATATTTTGTTTGAAATTTCTAATAAATTGTAATGGTACTATACGCGTATTGATACGAGACTTTATAATAGTAAATACCAATAGTAAAATGTCAAAATTTCTTTATAAATCTTACAAGAACGCGCCTTTTGAGGGTGGCTTTATACCGGATTTAGAATTGAGTTTTAATAATCAATGTAAGGAAATGCAAAAGTTTTTTGATGATTTAACAACAGTGAGTAGTTTGATTTATCTATGGATTAGCTAAATTTTTATATACTTGTTATGCTTATCTTTATATTATCAGCTTTCCCTAGACAGGCCCTGTATCAAATGTTGTTCTAGGCCTTCTATCTGACTGTGGCTAAGATCAAATGGAGGATAGATTTTTTTTGCAAAACAAAACAAAAGGCTCATAGATTTTTAGACTCCATACTTTAAAATGTAATCTCTTAAAAAATAAAATTGTGGGTAGGTAGGGTCAAATGAGATTGTAGGTAACATTTCGTCATTGTAAAATCAAAATCTGCCATGTGCACTTTTCTGATATTCCAACATTTTTAATTTAGTGATTCGACACTGTGCGTCACTGCTCCTCAAATATTAAATTATTCTAAAAAGTCAGGATGCAGTTAGTAATTTAATAAGTCAATTTGATTTACTCGTGTTAGGATATTACTTAATCTAACTTTTATTAATCTTTTTTTTTAAAATTTGGATCTTTAGATTAATGATTGGTCTCGCTGCACTCTACTAGATACCGCACTATCTAAAAACAATAGATCCGTGAATGCAGCAACTCATTGTTGTAGTGTGTGTAAGACATAATCATTTTTTATAACTTTTTACACACATTCATTATATTTTTGATTAACTGACTGAAATATGCATTAACTGGCATTTTATTATGCACAAAATTTAATAAAACATTCGGCACGTACACGTCACAGACAGCTTGTAGTGTGACTGGCTCGTGTACCGCTTGACGCTTCAGCGTAGTATTTGTTGCCACATTTGATGAGTATGCGGGCGGTATCTAGTCGAGCGCAGTGAGACAAATTATTAAACTGAGTTTGCATCATGCATTCAGTCCTAGGACTATGAGCAGATTTGTTAATGTATTTTAGAGTGTGAAAAGCCAATTAACCACTGGGAATAACTCTTAATGAACCTGGATCCTCGGTCTCAGAGACTCGGTCTCAGACTTGAGACATTTTATTGTTTACTAGCTGGCGCCCGCGACTTCGTCCGCGTGATAAAAGTAGCCTATCCTGTGTCCCGTACGTCTAAATGTTTATCTACCAAGTTCCATGAAAATCAGTTATTTCATTGAAGAGTTATGGAGGAACATACATACAGATGTTTTATAAATGACTAGCTGGTGCTCGCGACTTCGTCCGCGTTGAAAAAGTAATATATCGCCTGACATCGTTATTGCTATTATACTTAGCCAGGAGTTAGTTTCCTTAATTTTAGATAATCCCTCGGGAGCAGTACTTTTTTTTCGGGATGAAAAGTACCCTATGCCCTTTCTGGTGTCCCAGACAACGTGTATGCAAAATTTCATGGTGATCGGTTCAGTAGTTTTTGCGTGAAAGAGTTACAAATACCCATACATACATTCATACATCCATACAAACTTTCGCATTTATAATATTAGTAGGAAGTAGGATAGGATGTGCCCCGAAAGAATTTATAATTCTCACGGATCCGAAATAATCTTACACCAATTAGTAATAATAAAACACTCTTGAGAAAAGACAAAAATATAATATAATTGCATTATTTAATATGGCCAGTGCATTTCTTAGTCTACATACTTAACATAAAAAAAAATTACAATAATTATGCCTATTTTAAAATTTATTGTACTACCCGTAAATAAATTAGTAACGATATAACATAGTTATAAAGAAAAAAAAAAAATGTTTAGCAAAATATTTAATTTATTTTTAATTTGTTGTGTACTTCCTTTGTATTATTTATATAATTATATTATATAAAGTATTAAGTACATGTCATTGTTATTTCATCACTCGTGCTCTCGAAGTAGGTGATGTTTAATTTAATAAACGCGGGTTGTAAATAAATACCATACAACCCAAACGAGATGAAAACTTCAACTTAAAAAAAAAATTGTGTGTTTCAGCTCTGACACACGACTGGAGTTCACTCCTTACGAATGATTATAAAATTTAAAATTTCACAATTCGAATACGCCAAAAAAACATTTTTTTTTTTTTTTAAATTATATTGTGTAGATGGCACAATATCTATGAAACTTCAGAGATATTCTAAAATATTTAAAAAAATGATTTATTCCCATCTCGGCACCCACAAAT
Organism: Synanthedon tipuliformis; assembly: GCA_947623395.1. Classification (NCBI taxonomy): domain Eukaryota; kingdom Metazoa; phylum Arthropoda; class Insecta; order Lepidoptera; family Sesiidae; genus Synanthedon; species Synanthedon tipuliformis. The sequence continues at coordinate 3,403,102 of OX392437.1, forward strand.
TATTTGTTAGGTACAGTTATTTAAATGATAGAAACACAAATTTTGCTGATTATTTATCATGTTCAAAATCAACTATTTTAAAAAGTTATTAGTAATCTACATAAAATTTGTTATAATTCGGATCATTATAACTGTAAAAATAAATATTAAAAAAATACTAGTTATGCTAAGAACATAGAACGCATTCGTGTGACAATTCTGATTTTACTCCCAATGCAAATTGATTCTAATGTGTCACTACATTCTTTTATACTCTCTTTTTATTTTTTGTAGGGCCATCTATAAGTTTATGTCAAGGTGCAAAAGTATATAATAAATAAAAATTAAATGTTAAAATTAAAAAAATTGTTCATTATAAAATTTCTTAAATTTAAGGTAACTTACATTTTTGTTAATAAAAATTATGATAAAACTTAAATAACTATAATTTATTCGAACAAACCACTTCTTTAGAGGAAATTAAAAACAGTCAATGTACTTAATATACAGTCTGCTTCTCTATACTGATCTTTCTAAGCAATCTAGACATGTGTTTTTATTGAAATAACATAATAATGCATATTTTGTTGAAAATTATTTTTGGAAATTGGTTGCTATAAATGATTACCTATTTATAATTGGAGATGGACTATTATTATTATATTATAATTTTGTTTTTATTGTTGAAATGTTTTTTTAAATCATAGACAATTACATATCTTAGACAAACATCACCATATTGCATTCAAGAGAAATACAATACTTATCTATTCATGTGTTTATGGAGGAGAAATATGTCTGTCTGTCATTAGTTAACCCATTTTTTAAGCCACACTATCATCTAGACATATATTTGCTCAATCTATTGGGTCAAAGTGGAAAAATCGTTTATACATTGGAATGTTGTGGTTTTTCTTAAAATTTTCATTTTACCCGAATGTTTAATTTTTACATCTGAATATTTAACAAACTACTAGAGGAGCGATCGTGCATGAATTTGAAGCAGCAGAGAAATTACTTTTATGTGAATGAGTTTTTTTTTTTAATAGACGAGTACTTTATGTACAAAATGCGGCACTATAATAATAATTACCTACTCTGTGGACAAGACGCGTGTAATATGCAATAGGTACCTATATTTAGAATTTTATCTGGCCATAATATTCCAAAAAAATTATATGAAGTATATTATTATTATTTTATTTGGAATTTTAACTTTCCGGTGACATTTCTTGCATAAATTGTTCATTACTACCAATTGATGTTTTATTTAACAATCAATAAATAATCGTAATCGCTTAGATTAATAATATTGACTAGATAAATAAGTAAACAATGGTACACAAGTAGGTACAACTTGTGCAAAAATTGCACGATTTATACGCAAGATGAATTGAAACTTGTGCAAAATTGTGCACCATTAATACAAAAATATCAAGGCTTGTGCAAAATTGCTTGGTCTCGAGTGTAGGTATTATGGCTTCGCTACACTATCGGCGATTACAAACGATTAAAGACGATTACGGGCGATTACGGGCAAGCACGATTGTGTACGCATACTCGGCTGTACTCGATCGCCGATGATCGCCTGCGACCCGATTTCGGTTTTCGGGTACGCATGGGGTACGCATCAAAGGAAGTCTTGTACGCTTACCGTTCGACAAACTACTACAGACGTTAGTGTGGATGCTTGCACGATGATAATCGTTCAGATAATAGACGATTACATATAATTATGATCAATGATCAGATCATCGTCGATAGTGTAGCATGGCCTTAACACAGCATACTTATTTCCTACAGTAGGCCGACGCCTTTGATGTTGGGCGATACCACCGCCTGTGTAGGTATTTAAAAATTACGGAAGGGTTGACACAAATTAAGTAATATAAAATGTGCTTAAGTACGTTTCTTCATCGTGCGGAAATTGATGAAAGCTTAGTTCTTTATTTATGCGTGATAAAGATTTGCACGCACACTTACAGCACATGCCGTATGCACCATTTTGATTTATATAATAAATTAAAATCTGAAAGACGCGATAGCCCTAGAATATTTATCCCAAGCTACTAAGAACAACGAAGTATGCAGCAAGGGCACGTCCCACTCGCGCCTCACCCCTCACGTCTCGCACGATCGCCCTGTCTAGACGTCTCCGTCGGCCTACTGTACGAAATAAGTATGCTGTGGCCTTAATATGGCGTCCATCATGTTATGAACATAGCGCACGCACGGTATGCAATTTCGCTCCTCCAGTTTGTTCTTTATTCAATGATATATTTAACTAACGTTTCTAGACGACGTGTTATAACTCGCTGGCAGCTCACTGAATTCACGTCGTCTCTTCACGCACCAGTATATAAGGAAAGCTATCAGTGCTATGAGTGCTATAGCCAATATTACGCCTAGCACTATGGCCGCTATAGACGCCGGCGTGAAGTAATCTGAAATAGAAATATTCTATTACCCCAAAGATAATTGATTGGTCTCGCTGAGCTCGACTAGATAGAGCGCTATACAAAAGCAATAGCTCCGAAAATGTGGCAACTTTTTATAGTAGTGTGTGTAAAAAATCGTCACTTTTTATCACTTTTTACACAATTTTATTATATTTTTACACCGTTTCACTACGCAAACTGGTATTTTATTATGTTTAAAATTTAATAAAACATTCGGCACGTACACACCACAGACAGTTTGCAGTGTGACTGGCTCGGGTACGCCGAATTCGGCGTACTATTTTATGCCGCATTTTACAAGTACGACGGCGGTATCTAGTCGAGCGTAGCGAGACCAATCATTTATCTATGGGCTTTTCCATTTTTATTTTAAATTCGTTGCCCGTGGTCCTACTGCGTAGTCCTACTGGTAGTAAGTACCAGTTAATGTTTTTTGTCCGTGGTTCTACCAATAGTTTGTTCCTTTGTGGGTACCATCAAGTACCACACATTTGGGGGTAAACAGGGAAAGGTAAATTTTCTAAACCGGTGATATAGGGTTATTAATTTCCCAAGAACCTATCTTCCATTTTATATATACCTATATATGTATACTTACTTGATATGTCTATGACATAACTGTTCGCGTTACCGAACGCGTCCACAGCGGTCACCATGACCCGCGGGGAGCAACAGGTTGCTCTGTACGTCGCCATGACTTCCTCCTTGGAGCCGGAGATGAAGTTGCTATCATAGAACAGTCCCACCGGTGACGACGAAATACGTAGAAGACCTGAAAACGACAAGTTGATTTTTTAATTATTCCAGTGTCTAGATATACCTTTTTAGTAATTTTTTTCAAAATTCAAATTATTTATTTGCCTGTAGTTACATAGGTGTAAAACCAGATATCATAAATACAACGTCCTAGCCTGTACTAGTTACCACAATTGGTGTGCAAAATATTATATTATTAACATTATTGCAAAATGTTATTAAGGGATTCACAAAGGCCAATGACATTGACCATTTGACCTTCACCGATATGACCTTTAGAATGTTTATATATATCAAACTAATTCCGCACGAAAAACACAAACGTAATCCACACCTCAACGTAGTCACTGAGACACTGTAGCTCCATATATTTAGATTTCCGAGGCGGCGGAAACAATTCAACAGGCCCGACAAATGTGGTTTTTTGTACTTTTCATTAAAACAACATTAAAAAAATAAAAAAATCAATACATTTTTTTTAAATGACATTGACTTATTATTCGGTGCAGGAATCATTTTCGCGCAATAAACCGTTTTCGAAACAAATTTCAATATAAGTAAAATTCTTCTTATGTTCTAAATTTTATTGTGGGGTTTCTACTACTTCGATGGAAATTCTAAACAATACATTTTGTTCTTCACATGTTTAAGTATAACATATATTTTTTTTTCAAACCAATTGCATTGACAGTTTCTTGTAACATATTTTTTTAATCTGCAAATTTTTAAGATTGGCGTGTGTTTACACCTTAACATGTCAATTCAGTCAAACAATTATTACACAAAATCAGACAAAATTAAAAATTTTACGAGGGATTTATGTAAGCGATCCATTTACAGAGGAGATCGAGGCTGGGTTGATCCACTATTATCGTTCGTTCATTCATATAGTACAGCATACACATTCAAATCATAACAAAACATTGTCAGAAAATCATGATAAATAGATAATATTACCTCCTAAAGCGTCTCTGGCAACGACCGTGGTTGACCAAGTGTGCTGAGCGCAATCGACTCCAAGTTTGCCCATGATAAATAGATAATATTACCTCCCAAAGCGTCTCTGGCAACGACCGTGGTTGACCAAGTGTGCTGAGCGCAATCGACTCCAAGTTTGCCTATGATAAATAGATAATATTACCTCCCAAAGCGTCTCTGGCAACGACCGTGGTTGACCAAGTGTGCTGAGCGCAATCGGCTTCAAGTTTGCCGATGCACGTGCCTTGGAAACTGTGCCGTAGCTCTGGAGACCACACGTCGTACAGGGAGCTGCCCGCGCTTACCACGTATACGTATGTCGACATGGACACTTCTTCTAGACCTGGTGAATGAAATCGTAATCAAGATGTAGGTACCATGCTCTCTACCATTAGGTACAGTCCAATGGTACAGTACTATTAATATAGTACTTGTGATACTTCTTGGTATCGCCAGTACCATACCAAAATCAAATCAAAATCAAAATATTTATTTATCAATTGGGTTTCTACAAGAAACTCTTATGATCATCATTATAAATTTAAATTTATCAGGGTTTCGGAAAAAAAAGCCAAAATGACGATCCTGAGAAGAAACCCCGAAAGAAACTCAGGATACTAATCTTTTTGTCATCTTTAAAATATAAAATAACAACTATGTAGCTACAGTTAATTTAAAAAAACCATAAAATATCCATACTTTACTTGCTGAACAACAAATTATAGGCGCGCGTTATATGTATAGCCATAGAGCCATAGGCTATGTATAGCCATAGAGAAATAATAATAATAAAAAAAAACAAGTATGTAGTAGGTATGTAGGTACCAAGTATTTTTACAACAAAAAAAAACAAATATATAATTAATGTTATTAAAAATCTGTTCCTGGATTTTCTGGATTGAAAATAATTGTTATAATAAAAATATAACTACATAGTTTTTGCCCGCGACACACCGAATATTTATTGGTGGTTCATGAAGGTATAGCAGACAAGAAAAGTGCTTCATCAGTTTCGATTACAAATTTCATTAATTTCAAAATTCGCTAAGGCTTACATTTGAAATAGGTATTGATTACTGATTGACATAATTTGTCATCGCTAATAAAGATAGTAATAGAAATTGTCACTTTGAATTTTCAAAGGAAAACAGAGCTTATCATTCTACAACATACAAAGAATGTTCAATCTTATGGTGATAAAGCACTTTATTTGTCGAGTTTACAATAAAAATACAACTGATAAATAGTTAAATTACCCATCGGAAATTATTATTACTAAAGCAAAATTAAAGGAAATATCTATATCTATATCTACCTCTTGCGGTGAAAGTGATAAGGTCTCTTGCGCCAGGCTGGGCGGACGTGGTTATTCCGATGCTCACTATGACGTTGGCCGTTTGTCCAGCGTTTATCACTTGTCTAAAAAACGTAATGAGTAATAAAGCAAAATAGAAACATATATTCGAAATCTTCTGCTGTCCTACAAATTTTATTACAAGTTGTATAGGATTTGTGGCCGCTATTGTGTCTTTATAAGGTTTTCCCTCGTACTGAGTTTCTAAAACCTGCATTATGCTGAGTTGGAGCCGGTTTGTTGCAGGGTACGTTTGTGTATGTCTTTTAAGTATTTTTTTTGAACCTATTATGTCCTTTGTAGCAAATAAAATTTTATTCTATTCTATTATTCTACTGTATTCTAAATGATTCAATTTGAAAAACCACAAAAATCAACATAATATAATGTGATATGTGCGATGTCTAATAATACTCATCATAATTTCTTCCGCCCTCCGCATCTATCCACAAAACCATAAAATTTTTAATAATTTGTTAAAAATTGTTATTTTGTAATAAAACAAAAATATATAGATTACTCACCGACTAGTACTTATCCCTCTGAGGAACCTCAATTCTCCAGTCGCAGTGAATGTGAAAGAGATGGCTTGTTCTCTAAAATTTGTAACTTCAAAGTGTAGCTGAAAGTTTTAAATCTTTGATTTACAATATTGTCGCAAGTATACCTTGTCATTTAAAAGCACTGATGTAAGTGTTGTGTTGTTTCAAAATTATTGTGTTTTCCTATCGAGCAATGTCAATATTTTGCAATTTGCAAATCACATTTCGAGTTTTGTTTGAGCATTGTTTACCTGCATATTATCACCGGGAGATCCATATAGTCTGCTACTCAATCCGATTTGAACTGCAGTCGAAACAACGCCTCTTTGATTTGAGACCTGAAATAGTGTTAGAAAATCACAACCGTACATTACTTACTGCTCAGGCCGGAAATACTCGTGAAGATGTAATTGTCGGTCGACTAGTATTGAAGTACGAATATTTTCCAAAGGAGATTTGTATGATAGATACTTTTCTATGACTTTTGCGAGGAAATAATGATGTACTAATTTTTAAAATATACAAGCTGTTCCACGCTACTTCGTCCGCACCTTATTTTCGTTGGCGTTAAAACATTATTCGATCGTTATTGCTCATATATTTTTGTTATGCGTAGATTTTTTAACTTTGCTGGTGACTTTTTTAACTAACTTTCTCTAACGGTGCTGATCGCAAAAGCATTAAAATACCAAGTCTGTAAGTAGGTAACTAAAAGGTTCTAATCAATGAAGATATTATGAATATTGATTAAATTGAACCTTGTGACAAATTTGCCTCACCATCGGCTCTAACTGAAGAGCAGCGCAGGTTTTTACAACCTGCATTAAGCTGAGTTGAAGCACGTTTGTGGCGGGGGACGAAAGTTTTTGTTTTTCTATAAATGATTCTTAATGTGTGTTTTAAATGTCCTTTGCTACAAAAAAAAACTTATTCTATTCTATATTATTACCGTTGTCATAGATCTCTCGTTGAAAGTGTTGTTATTGATCAGCCTGTTGTACATCATAGAGTTCATTTCCTCGGCTTGTTCCAAATCGTTGGTCTTGTCGGGAAAGATGATGGCCGATCGACCCATCCGCACTTCTGTCGGTTGTCTCAAAGGTCCGGAGATGCGAACGAAAGGTTCACCTGCAATGAAATAAAGCGTTGCACTAGAAATTGTGATCGAAGCTTGTAATAGACTGGAATTTGAGAGACTCATTAATACATACCTCTCAGGTCTCTTCCGACAATTTTTGCGTAGACCCTAGACGTCTTAACGTTTGGCAATGGTATACTGGTATCTAATTCTGGTCCAGGTCTATCTATTGATTCGTCGTGGACTTCCCCTGCAATCGGTTGGTAGCTGAAATAATGGAGAACATTTTTTTAAAATATTACATGGGCCACCTGTTTAGGCAAAATAAAAATTACTTTCATGAATTTTTTTTAATCACAATTCGTTAATATTAGTTGTAATATATTTAGATGCCGTAGATCTTTTTCTGGCTGTGGTGGACCACTTGATGGTAGATGGCTACTGTCGCCGATAACACAAGTAACACCACAATTGTGAGGGGAAAATTGTCTCGGCCATGCGTTCCTTACGCATCAAAATACGACGGACAAGTGGTGCTATTTCAAGGTAGTCTTTTGTAAGATGGTGGTTACTTTCGCCATCATACAATACGACGAGATATTGCTTTCCATCACAATCTACATTTACTATCAAATACAAGAAAAGACCAGATTACCTGAATGGCAGTTTCGCCAGTTCTGCACCATATTCGTCAATTAAAAGAGATTCTCTAACGCTTCCCACCGGTCCATCGACGCGGAGATTTAGCATATCTGTAAAAAAAATGGCGATTTGTATATATAATACGATATCGGCGAAAGTGTATCAACATACCATGTATTTATGGCAACGTATCACTCCTGGGTACAGATATATCTTCTTATTGTGGAAAGTTAAGGATCTATAGTCCAGTATTAAAGCTCCGTATAGGCTTTTAAATATCTTCGAAGGCAGCTTTTTAGCTTTATAAAAAGTTTTAAGCATTGGGCCACATTATGCCCAAGCTGTGTGTCCCACATTAGAATATTCCTAGATGCATTAATACTGCGTACATATGAGATGAGTTCACTCATAGTTCACATAAATGTTTAGTGTATCAGATAAATGTTCTCAGAACTAGCAATCACCTTTTGATAACCTCTATTCTCAAAGACGCCTTCCTTGTTTGTAATACAAAAGTGTTATGTAATATAAAAGGGTTTTTTTTATTAATTAAAATTGTATATAAAGAATGGGATTGTTGATGGTATGGTGTCGTGGCGTAGTTTCTGTCGCAGAATGGGGTAATTTATGACTGCGGAAATGTAACTCAGATACACTTCGCTTTCTTCTTTCTTCCAACGTACGGCAAGTTACATAATTACTGGGGGAGACTGCCGCCCGTCGTAAGGTCCCCCGAGGTAGGCCGGCGTACCTCCACTTTCGGGTACGCCGAAGATCTGACAGGGAGCACAGGCCCAGGCCATGTAAACCTAACACGCTCCTGCTCGCTTTGCTTCGCTCCGCTCCTTGTCGCGCCTATTTTTGACTTTTTTTTTGAAAGATTTTTGATTTCATACTTTACGATCTGCCCAATTCTACGATCTGCCCACGACATAATAATATGAATGAGCTCGGAAACTCGGAAGGGGTTCGTATGCGACCGGCCTTAGCCTAGTTGGTATGTACACTATCGAAACAATACGCTGATAACTTCCTAATCAGTGAACGAATGGAACTCGCGAGGGCTGTACGCCTTATTATTGAACCATTGTGATTGATGTTTACTATAAATTTAAAAGTGTCGATTTAATTTATGGTATAAATTATAAATTATAGCATACAACATAGTTTTTTAGTGACGTCATCGATATTCCGGTTTTTTTTTTTTTTTTTCAAATCGGTCTGTTCTAAAAGCGGCTTTTATATATGAAATTTATTGCTGTGCGGTAATTAGGAAAACAGGAAATTCGGGATGTGATAATATGGATGTATGTGTTTGAGTTGTGTCTATTAGAATTTTTTGGTGTTCTAAATTTTGAATATTTGCAATTTTTTTTTTACAAATAGTGTTTCGCTCTCGGCGTCGCACGGATATTTTTTTCCAATTTTTGTCTCATGAACCTGTCTCGGATGTCGGATAGCCGAGTTTTGGCGCTTTAGTGACTGATCGCTTTGGAATATAAAAAAAAATCAAAAGTAAATAACGCCTGACATCCTCCTTATTGCTATTAGATAGACTTTTGCCACAGCGTTAGTTTTCTTAATTTTAGATGATTTCTCGGGAACAGTAATTTTTTTCTGGATGAAATGGATGAAATATGTGTATTTTTCTGTATCCCTGACAACGTGAAAAGGCAAAGATAATTAACTCGTTTTTAAATTTGACTACACAATGACGTTCTCCCACCGTTCTCCACATAAACAAATCGATAATTTTCCAATTTATGTTGAAATTTAATTTATTAACAATATTTTTTTATGGTGTGCCACTTATCGGCTGATAAGTGCATGAATGAACAAATATAGACAACAAATTTTTTTTATAGAAACATAATTAAAAGATTAATTTCTATACTAGATAGGTACTAACTGCTCTGTCTGTCTGTACGTGCAATAAACATTGTTATTTATGTAAGACTAGCTGGTGCCCGCGACTTCGTCCGCGTTCTGGATGAAAGGTACCCCATGTCCTTTCCGGTATCCCAGACAGCGTGTATGCAAAATTTCATGTCATGGTGATCGGTTCAGTAGTTGTTGCGTGAAAGAGTTACAAACATCCATACATCCATACAAACTTTCGCATTTATAATATTACTTCGGATTTTCTCACAGACTCCTTCGGGAACCGTAATATTTTTCTGGATGAAATGTTACCTATTTCCTTTTCAACACAGAGTTTAAAAAATATATATGAAAAACTGATTTTTTTTATATGTTGTTACTGTCGCCAATGACGTTAATAAAGATAAAAATAAATTTCTTTCCAATTACATACAAAACGGACTAAAAAAAAAATTATTTATTTAAATATGTAACTACAAAGGCGGATCTTTGATTAAAATATCGCTACTCCTATTTTTAGTACTTACGATTATAACGACGGAAAAAAACAGTTTGAATTGTGAACCCAGCACAATCGCGTTACGAGTGTTTGTTTAAAATTAGTACCGGGTCATAAAGGCACTAAAAATCAATAAATAATATTAATAAAACATTTTTTTCTGACACATTAGTACGGATATCCTATTAGATGTTAATGTTACTCGCTAACAGGATAATGTAGCTTTCTATAGGTGAAGGAATTTTTAAAATCTTACAAACAAAAATAAAAACAAATACAAAAATACAAATCTTTTCTCTCTAATTATAGTATTAATATAGATAATAAAGTGTGGGAATAATATTTGGTGCTACAAGTGCTACAAATAGTGTGTGTGCCTATTTGGAAATAATAAAATTGGAAGTCCAAAAATGTCAGAGCTCCGGCGGCGGTGTTATCTAAGGTTATTATTTTATTTAGTTGATTACTTGCATGTTTTTTTTTGTTGTGTTTGTATTGACTGCTATTATTAATTTTGTGAATGGCTACTAAACAAAAAAAAAAACAAAAGAAAATCGCGGTTGATAAATAGAGAAGAAAAATAGTAAAGAATTGTACCTTCACCATGAGTTAACCTATATATTATATAGACTGTAAAAAAATATACAAGTTCTTATTTTTTTTTATTAATTTTTTTTATAGTAGGTGTTAAATAAATAACTAAATTAATGTCCATGGTGTTGTTGTGGTTTTTTTTATTTGTTCGATTAATAATGTCAATGTCAACCTGTCAAGTTGTTTGTTTTTTTTTTTTTCGATTCGTTCATCTCTTACATATCAAGATCCGTTTGCATTGATTTTTTTTTTCATTTTTTACGCGTACTCTCAATGGTGTTTGTTGCATGAATCTTGTTAAACATACAGACGTAATTACAATACAGCTATAATTGCCTATATAACCTTAAACATAGTTATATTTCTAATCATGGCCTTATTTTTTAAATTAATAACATTAAAAGGAATGCATTTCAAACAATAATTCGTACAATATTATAGTTCTACAATATATTTTGTAACATAGCCTGGACTGGACTCACCTTTATATATGTAGGTATTGAAATTAATGATAATGTATACATATACATATACGTACCACCGGAAAGACTTGTGTCCAAGTGTACCAGTCCCCTCGCCGACACTTGTAGTCTGTAGTGACACGTGTCACATCTGACGCTCAAATGCCACTGTCCGACTGTGGCCGCCATTTCCGAATTACTTGACATTGGCAGGACCGATAACCTGTCGAATCGATAAAATTTTTACAATAATATAATATTCCTTTTGTGCATCATTTTTGTATGGCAGCACACACGCGATCGCAAGTCGTCTGCTGTCGTCAGCTGTTAGATAATAGCGGCGATTTAAGTATGTAGGTAGTTTTTGTATATTTTGACGCGGCTAATAGCGGCTACTCAGTCGTTCCTGTCAGATCACGTGCCAATATTTGTTCAGTCATTTCAACCATCAGTCATTCAATCAATCTATTTGTTCTAAAGGTTAAGGTTATCGCCCTTAATTTTACAAAATATAGCCAATATTAATCGGTCCAATATAATTTTTGATTTCATACTTTACGATCTGCCCAATTCTACGATCTGCCCACGACATAGACAACCATCACAACTCAGTCTCATAAAATAGCGTCAAATTCATAGAAGCAGTAATTTGAACTTACACATCCGCGTCGAACTTGGATCCAGGAAATACTAAGTAGACGTCCCTGGGATCGACGTGGTCAGTTCTAGACGCTTGCGAGAATGCTTGCACCGACGACACGTTGTACAAGTCAATCTGTGGAGCTGATTTAGACGATATTTGTAGATGAATAAAATATTTAATAGTATCATTACTGCAGTCAGGCCGATGCACGAGCCAAGGCCACTTTAAAACCGACGTAAGGTCCCCCGAGTAGGCCGGCGTACCTCCGCTTTCGGGTACGCCGACGATCTGAAAGGGAGCACAGGCCTCCCCGCGTGGGATAGCCGTGGCGGGGTACCGAAGTCGTGTAATAACGTCCCCACGACCCACCGCCCATCAACGGCCGCGATGGAAAGAAAGTCGTTGGGTTTTAGTCGGGTACGAATCCGGCATAACCCCGCAGTGTCCCCTTCACTGCTGGGTATCCAAGAGGATTTCCCAACGTTAAAAAAAGGCCATTTTAAAACAAACGAGGCCGGATTTCTACCCAACGAATTTCTAACGCAGAAGTAGATTGGTGGGGACGTTATGACACCACATCGGTGCCCCGCCACGGCTAGGTATATATTTCTCTGCATCCCTTTTACAATGTATATCTATGAAAAATTTCATGATGACCATTAAAGTTAAGGCGTGAAAGCGTAACAAACATTTAAAAATTCGCTAAGGCTTAAATTTGAAATAGGTATTGATTACTGATTGACATAATTTGTCATCGGCCATCGCTAATAAAGATAGCAATGGAAATTGTCACTTTGAATTTTCAAAGGAAAACAGAACTTATCATTCTACAACATACCTACAAAGAATGTTCAATCTTAGCACTTAGTGATAAAGCACTTTATTTGTCGAGTTTACAACTCACCATCGTTGGGTGGATATAAGACCGCGTGCTCCACAGCCCCCTCGATGTATATTCTCAGGGCTGTCACTCCGTTTTCGACTGGGAACCCTAACGATGTTGCCTCCCCAGCGCCTCGTCTCACCAGTAAAGTCTGGAATATTAAGAACAATGGGTGAAAGGCTACTACTACTATACCCTTGTATGTAACCGTTCATCCGATCTTGATAGATTAAATTAAAGGATAATTTTGACGACACGTTTGGTCTAGTGGCTAGTATGCCGGATTCCTACCGGCTAAAACCCAACGACTTTCTATCATCGCGGCCATTAGCGGGCGGGGTCGCAGGGACGTTGTTACGCGACTTCGAGCCACTAGTTAAATAGAAATAGTGGCTAGTAACCCTAGCTGTTAACCAAACGGTCGCGGGTTCGAATCCCTCCAGAGGCAAATGTTTATGTGTTAACATTTTACCCTTGCACTTGAGTCATGGATGTTTTGTATTTATAAATTATGTATGTATGTATTTGCCAAAAAAAAATAGTAATGTACGCAGTATATCAACTGTCTGGTATCCATTTTATTATTTATTATTTATTTTATTTAATTTTATTTGTTTTGAGTTAATTCTTACTAACCAATATGGATCTGTGTAATCCGAAAAATAAAAATTCATTATTATTATTTAATTCAGTTAAGTTAATTGATTAAGGAATTGTTAGTTGTTTTAGTTTTATGGTGTTGCTATCTATGTTCTTCTTTGTTTTTGTATTTTGGTGAAACGAGTTCTTGCGTTAAACGAGGAAGGTTTTATATATAATTTGTAGAAAAAATTGCACCCGTGCGAAGCCGGGAGTGGTTCGCTAGTATTCTATATTAAAAAAAAAAGTATAAACTCACGTCAAATGGTTCTTGTTCTGGTGTGCTGTAGATTTTTGCTCTGCGCGATTGTGCTCTAGGTTGGAAATCTGAATCCATATACGTTTTGCCGTCCAGGTCCTGAAATAATAATTGTATCTTGTAATATTATTATCGTGGAAAGACTGGAAAGTACTAGATTGACTAAGGAAGGCGAGCGAAGCGGAGCGGAGCGGAGTAGAGGCGACCCTCTTAGTTTTAACAGAAATATGATCTGCCCAGGAATATCATGATATGCCCGATTCTACGATGTGCCGACGACATATTATACAACACTAGACTAGAATCGGGCTTAACGAATTCTGTAACCAACACAAAAAAAAAATTACCATGACTTGTAGAGAGTAAGGAAGCACATCGCCCTCAGTATGTTTCGACACGTTCCTCAGTTCCCTTAGGAGCAATTCCGATTTTGTCGAAGGGAATTCTGGATCTGTCCATATTGTGTATACCTGGAAGCCAATATGGAAAATATTCAAAAACCATGCTTAGTGGCACAACATTAGTTGTAATTTTTTTTTTGTAAAAGAAAGCAATTCAATGATTTAAAAATAAACACTATACAAGTAGGAAAATTTGTCGTATATATCCGGCTCTGGCGAAATGGACACTAAAATAATTGTCGGTGTTAGGCGCGTATGTCGAAATAGTACCAAAACTGTTTTCTAGATGGCGTCACTCAGTCGAGTTAGATCGCGCTAACGTTTGGTGACCGAAAATATGTATGAATTCTCTCAATGAATTTAATAAACGTGCAGTGTTTTATTTATTTAAAGATAGAAATCAGTAATGTATAATTTGTGTGGTAGTGTTCCCCTACCCCTAACAGTCGGATAAATCCGACTTTGGCAGCTAAAGGGTTAATGGCGGTCGGTACCTACTGTATTCTGCAATGTCATCTGTATCGGGTACTTACCTTCAATCTCTTCTCGACCAGAGCCCTCAAAGTTTTCGGTAGCCTCTGTGGATCACCGGGTCCCTTGTCGGTGATGACGAAGAGAGCGCTGTCGTAGGGAACCAGTTTGGCGGCTGATGCCAACGCTCTCATAGTGCCGTCGCTAGATGTCTCCCTGTGTACGCCCTGAAGGAATGTTGACATTAGATTTTTTTACATTACAATCTTACTGAAAATGTAAAAGTAGGTACTATAGGTAAACTAGGGATTATCTTCTTTACTATAGTAAAAAAACAAAGACGCCCAAGAAATTTGAATTTGAATTTGAATCGACTGTATAATATAGAAAGGTGAATTTAAATCATCTTTCGAAGTTGATCTATAGAGAGGATAAAAAAAAAATTACCTTGCGATTTATTTTTCAAAAATATAACATTTCGAAATAATGTGAATTGTAACATTTATTTATTTACTAGCTGACCCGGCAAATGTTGTTTTGCGAAAAAATAATAAATATTTTTTTGGGGTGGACCACCCTTAACATTTAGGGGTATAAAAAATAGATGTTGGCCGATTCTCAGACCTACCCGAGATAAGCACACAAAATTTCATCAAAATCGGTCCAGCCGTTTCGGAGGAGTTTGGCAACAAACACCGCGACACGAGAATTTTATATATTAGATTTAGGAATATACAGCGAAACCTTCGGCTTCGGCTCAAAACCAGGCCGAAAGTGGCCGAAGCCGAAGCCGAACCGTCTTCGATTGACTTCTGAATTAGTCGGCCACTAATTCTGAAGTCAATCGTAAAACTCAACTAATTTACAAGTAACTTAAGTGGATCGTCCGCCTGTCTGTCGATGTTAACATAAAAAAAATGAGCGTGTACACCGGCGTAGATAGTTGAAAACGTTTCGCATTGACAATGTATGACAATGTATGACATCACAGCTAATTATAAAAGCTATTAAACCGTGAAATGTTGATGATCGGAACAAAGAGACATGTGATAATGAATGTGTT
The DNA here is from genome assembly GCA_947623395.1 of Synanthedon tipuliformis. Classification (NCBI taxonomy): domain Eukaryota; kingdom Metazoa; phylum Arthropoda; class Insecta; order Lepidoptera; family Sesiidae; genus Synanthedon; species Synanthedon tipuliformis. The sequence goes on from OX392437.1 coordinate 3,418,684, forward strand.
TACGTACCAGTACATAACTGCAAGGAGACTTGTTCATTTTAATATTTGCTATAGTTATTATTGTACCATAATAATTATGTCTTTTAACCACTCGCAGAGATATATACTATTTCGTTGCTTTTAACAAACTTGCCTTATTACCTTTGGTTTAAGGTAATAAGGCTAAGGTACAAGGTACTTTTAATTTAATTTAAGGTATTGGGGTGCACAAATATTGATTTTATTATTTGAAAGAAAGAAAGAAAAGAAATTTTTATTGAGTCAATAAAAATAGCACATGCACACAAAAACAAGAGAAAACAGAACATACAGAACCTGCCACACTGTCATATTTGCCAGTGCAAAATTGTTTAAAATTGTTAAAATTATAATATAAAAAATAATAATAATAATAGTAGAGCACTTACTTGATATTTGAGGAGCAGCTTGGAAAGTGCTTCGGCCACAGCCTTCTCACCACTCCCGAGGCCAGAACTCTGAAGGTTGTGCCTAGACCTCCAGTTCACACCTGGCGAAAGAAACGGTTTTTTTTAATATTTACATAGGAACAGACACAGATCTAAGCTGACGAACAGACGGACAGACAGACAGTCGCGGCGGAGGATTTTGTTTTATACTATGTAGTGATTATTATCTGTGTCATACTACAAATCTTCTCTATGATATTAGTATAGATACCTATACTTAGTCAGGCGTTGATTTTTTATTTATACTTTTGGATGTTCCCTCGGGAACAGTACTTTGACACGACATCGGTGCCCCTGTGCGCCCCGCCACCACCGAAAGGTAGGTAAGTAGGTGGCAGGAAGATTATTATTCCTGCCACCTACTTACTAATACCTAACTTAGGATGTATGACACAATAAATATGTGGTCAGCTTAAAAGGAAAGTGTTCTATTTTTAAACTTTACCATTTAATTTGTTTTCCGAAATCGGCTTTGTTACCTAACGAAAGCAATTTTATTTAAATTACTTCCTCATGTTCAGGTGTAGGGCCGTGAAATTTTCGCTAGAGTTTTTGTCCGAGCTAACTTTTTGCCCCCGACTCCGCCGCGTTAACTGGAGCACAACGCTTTTACATAATCCCCAGTCGCTCGGCAAGGTCACGTCGTCGTATACATTTCGCTGGATATCATACAAGACTGTCGGTCGGTAGAAGGCTTAGAGCATTTTACCCAAATGTAGACGCCACGCCAACTACCTTCATTATTTTCTACGGAATACGCCTCGTATTAACGGAACTACCGCCCGTCGAAAGGTTCTCCGAGATGGCCGGCGTACCTCCACCCTTGTTTTTTTTTTTTTTTTAAATTTAACGTTGGGAAATCAATCCTCTTGGATATCCGGCAATGTAGGGGACACTGCGGGGTTATGCCGGATACGTACCGGCTAAAACCCAACGACTTTCTTTCTATCGTGGCCGTTGATGGGCGGGGTCGTGGGGACGTTATTACACGACTTCGGTGCCCCGCCACGGCTATCCCACGCAGGGAGGCCTGTGATCCTCGGCGTACCCGAAAGTGGAGGTACGCCGGCCTACTCGGGGGACCTTACGACGGGCGGCAGTCTCCCCCAAGACCACCGCCCGGGTCCCGGTCAGGGTGGAAGGCGGCGAATATAGGCCACCCGCCTGCGCCCGAGCCTTCTCCGGCGGATTGGCTGGGGGAGGGGATCCTCTTCCCGCTGCCTTTCCGCCGCTTCCTTGTGCGATATAACGTGCTCAGCTTAATGCTCTCCCCGTCAATGTCAATAACCTATGCGTACCTCCACCGTCGGGTACGCCGAGGTTCCGACAGGGAGCGTATATGGTCCTCCCCGCGCTAGATATGGCGTGCCGTAACGGGGCACCGAAGTCGTGTCATAACGTCCCCGCGACTCCGCCTATCTACCGCCGCGCTACAAACTCGTTGGGTTTCAGCCGTTACGAATCCGGCATGAACCCCGCGCAGCTCAGATTAAATAATGTTACTCCCGCAGTGTCCCCTCCACTGCCGGGTATGTTATGTTAAAAATGTATATCTAACTACGAATAAGTAAATTTCTAAAAATAACCTTTCGCAATTCGTTAGGGCTTTTGTTATGGAAATATCTTTTACAAACAAATGATTCGCACGGGTGCAATTGTTTTTCTGCAAAATATATATAAAAATATTCGTCGTTTAACGCTCTTTCCCTAAGGGCCTCTTTCACCAACTACAAGTAAAGTGTTGATTAGTTACTTTTGCAAATAATTTTATGTTTTATTAAATTATGCACTCGGTTTAGTGCATCCTTCGATAGGCGATTTTTTTTTATTATTTTCTTTTTAATGCTTGGGACTTTTACCGTACAAACAAAGGTAGGTATATCACAGCTAAATTATTCCCGGTGATAGGTGACTTTAAATGACGGTTAGCCTACTTGACAGGTGGTGAAAGAGGCCCTTAAAGAAAACCGCATGTTGAGTATGTTCAAGAAGATAACATAATAGGCATGCATGCAACTTGCAATCAATAAAGAAGTCATTATTACAGAATCACTATGCGTCTAATAAAGTTAATGTAATGTAATGTAATTATCTATGTAATATATTTAAATATATTCATGAATGTAATTTGTTTAAAAAAAATAGTTGTCAAGCAGCACGAAATGACGTCACAAATCATCACGACCAATTAAACATTTAGTAACATTCCATTGTTTCACACGATTACAGAGAAACTAATCTTTAATGGCAACGAATGGAGCTAATTAATTCTAATTAAAGCTAATTATATTGAGAAAACCACATTAGGTTTTATCCTAACTAATATTATAAAAGCGGAAGTGTTTGTTTGTTTGTTTGTTTGTTTGTTTGTAACGCTATAAAACCACCAAGCAGGCCGTTAGCCTGTCGTGTCGAGATTTACATAAAAAAGTAACCTCTGGGCGCTGATTTTGTATGGCAAAACTCTTGACAAGACAAGGCAAGGTACGTTAATGTCTTGCCTTGTCTTGTCATGAAATTCTTATGTCTTATGTCCCCAGCTGAGATAACATAATATTATCTGTGCTGTCGTGGAATTGTCAAATAAATACAATAGTATACTGTGGTTTTTGTGAAATCATATCATGCCATAGACAATTGTCTTGGGGCATAAGACATAAGAATTTCAAGACAAGGCAAGACATTAACGTATCTTGCCTTGTCTTGTCAAGAGTAGTTGCCATACAGAATCAGGGCCCAGATAAACAAAAAAAAAGTACAATGTAAATAAGAATAAAATTTCTCATTCTTACTTTATATTTGATTTTTTTTAATATATTCTAAACATCGAAATACATTTTAAATTATTTTTTACACAAAAAAAGTAACACCTGATTAAAAAATATAAAATACAATGTCTTTTTTGTTTCAGGTAAGACAATTGAAATTCTACACACAACCACACACAACACAAGGATTAAGAAGGTATATACCGCACCGTATAACCTTTTTTGTAGCGATATTTTCAAAAAGTGGTGATAGTTTTTTTTTATTTCATTTTTTTTTTTCAAATATAAAATCTGTACAAGTTATAAATCCACCTCTAACTGTTTTTCCGATAACCTTTTTTCAAGTTAGAAGTTTCTGTTTTGAAAACTGTATTTCCAGAGCCAACTTTGAAAGGTACATTTCAAAAGTTAGCTTTTTTTTAACGTTGGGAAATCCTCTGGGATACCCGGCAGTGTAGGGGACACTGCGGAGTTATTCCGGATTCGTACCCGACTAAAACGCAACGACTTTCGCGCGGGGAGGGTTACGCAGGTTACGCACTCTGTCAAAACCTCGGTGTACCCGAAAGCGGAGGTACGCCGGCCATCTCGGGGTCAGTCCTTACGTTACGACGGGCGGCAGTCTCCTCCAAGACCACCGCCCGGATTCCGCCCGGATCAGGGGGGAAGGCGGCGGACATTGGCTCCAAAGTTAGTCCAGCCGGGTATCGAACCGAGCACATCTGACACAGCGTAAAGCAAAGCAAAGACTTGTTTGAAGTCTTTAGGCATTTTCATTCATCGTTTTGAGGTCAGTGGTTTTACAAGTAAATTCACTCACCGTTCGAGTCGTAACCAACTATGACGATGTCCGTCAGATTGAGTCCATTGAATGCGAGGTCGTTCCACACGGCCAGAGCTCTGGTGAGGGCCATCGGCCGCAGGGGTACCAGCACGGCTGCCGGCGGGCGCAGCCACGTGTCTTCCAGCCACGATTTGAGGGTGACACTCTTGCTAGCCGCGGCCACTGGACGCGGTTTGGCGTCGAATGTACGCATTTCGGTAGGCTGTTTTGATTCGTCTGCAAAGGGGAATTGACAAAAGCTTGTCACACCTTATTTCTCTATCTATAAAAATAAAAATAAAAAACGAATTGCTAAATGTGTTGCTGAGCGCAAATTCCCCGAGATCGGCTGAACTAATTTCGTGAATTTATGGAGGGAAAACTAAAAAGTATGGGAAAAGTACTGAACTCGGCCGTCACGCTCTGTTAGCGACACCCTCAGTGATATTTAATTATATGAAATGAGCGCCATCTACCCCAATTAATTAGTACTTCTTGGTTCACAATAAGATCTGTTAAGATGTTAACAGATTGAATCATTATATTAATTTGTAACCAACTAAATAGTTACATAATTATGATCATGATCATGATTAAGGTTCATGATTGTTCACATAAAATATTTATTATTTTGAAGACAAATCTTATTAATTTTTTCATAGTATACATACACATATATTAATTTGGTAACCGTTGAAATCACATCAATTGTTTTAGGCTGTCTAAATATTGTTTTTATTTCCCATGACAGTTCGCCATATTTTATAACATTATAATATGAAAAACTAACTCAAATAACTACTTATCTAAGTTTGTGAAGTACATATTTTTTAAATAAGTTAAAGTAAGTAAGTAATAAATTTTATGAATGTATGGTGTGCAGGTAGCATAAATCTGCGTCTCAAGTTTTGCTAAGCTCAAGTCCCTTACTGTTTTCTGTCTTCGGATTCCTCGGTCTCCCGGGTACTTCCAAGTCTCCCAGGTCTTTCTTGACTCCGACTATTTCTATGTCGTTCATGGTTCTAGTGTATGAGGTCGCTGTTGTCGTCTCCATCTGCTACATGAAAAAAAATATTGATTTTTTTTCTATTTGGCCAGTCATTGTCAGAAGTAGTGACCAGATAACACTAGATCTCGGACCTCTAACTAGTAATAGATTGTTTGTTATAGTTTGGTCTAGGGTTAGTAACCCTAGCTGTTAACCAAACGGTCGCCGGTTCAAATCCCGCAAGGAGCGAATGTTTAAGTCTTAACATTTTTACCTTTGCACCTGAGTCATGAATGTTTTGTATTTATAATATGTATGTATTTACAAAAAAAAGTAATCTATGTACTATATCAACTGTCTGGTTTCCATAATACAAGCATTTAGTTGCCTAGTGCGGAACTAGATGGTGCTGTGAAATATGTGAAGATATTTAAAATAAATATATATTCACACATTCCACACAGCACCATCGAGTTCCAAAGTAAGCAACTTAATGCTTGTATTATGGATACCAGACAGTTGATATACTACATACATTACTTTTTTTTTGTAAATACATACATATTATAAATACAAAACATCCATGACTCAGGTACAAAGGTAAAATGTTAACACATAAACATTTGCCCCTAGCAGGATTCGAACCCGCGACCGCTTAGTTAACAGCTAGGGCTACTAGCCACTAGACCAAACGTGTCGTCAAATATTTATTTATTTATTATTTATTTATTTGTTTATTAACCACAGGTCTCGTTAGACGGCGTACATATGATTTAGATGACAACACAACACAGAATTGTATCCGACTTAGATAAACTACTAAGTACTGAACTTTCACACGCACCTGAGTGACGTCACTTCCGTTGGCATTAGCGTAAATATCCTCCTCGCTCCTAGTGTAAACATCATTGTCTATGGCCTCAGTGACTGTCTCGGTGACCTCGGCGCCCGTGGCAGACGTTTGATCATCAATTCTAGCATCCTTGTCGTTTGCAACGTCGAAATCGCCGTAGCCTGCTGATACAGTTTCGGTAGTGGTTTGTAGTGCTTCCGAAGTAGTGTCCGAAGCTTCGTTTGCGACCGGTTTAGATTCGACGGGATCTTCGTCTATTTTCGTTTCAGCTTCGACTGAACTATGTTGATCTATGTCGAGTTCTCTGAGCGCTGCTTCTCCTCCGTCCTTGTCCTCCTCGCTGCCCCTCAAAAGGTCGGACGCGTCGTCCATGCCGTAAGGCCTCGACAAGTCACTGTCGCAAACAGCTTTCCCTACTAACACTACGAGTAGAAGTAGTATAACGTTTGTTTTAAAAGCTGCCATATTGAGCTTCAGACCATCGCTTGTATTCTGTGGACAATATTTTTAAAATATAAATAAGTATGTGTATGTGTAATTATTCAAAGCGAAGTTATTATAACGAATAATAGCTACGAGTAACTTGTTACATTATTGTAATTTTCGTAGAAATATCTATTTAAAAAATATAGAAAATAGGTTTTTGAAAATAAAATATATAGTAGTTGATAATGAAGGTTTCTATAAGTGAAAGAATTTTTAAGAATTTAATGGTAAAGTCTAGGTAAAGTAGATTTTGAGTACAAATTTTTGAGAAACAAAAATACAAATTTTTCCTCTATAACATAAAGCTATAGGATATATAGATTTCTATCTATATATTCGTTGATACATAAACACTTTATTATTTAGCGGAAAAATGTTTAAATTAATCAATATGCAAGGAACAGGTTTCATCAATAGATTTAGATATAATATTATGAAACATTTATTTATGTCTGTTTATTGTTTCTCGTAATTTACTCGCGCGGTTTACCTACATCTATATATCAATAAGGCAGGTGGACGTACAATCTTAAAACTACAAAAAAATAATAATCCGTACTAATATTATAAATGCGAAAGTTTGTATGGATGTTTGTAACTCTTTCAAGCAAAAACTAGTGAACCGATCACAATGAAATTTTGCATACATCACGTTGTCTGAGACACCAGAAAGGACATAGGGTATCTTTCATCTAGAACGCGGACGAAGTCGCGGGCACCAGCTAGTATTATAAATGCGAAAGTTTATATGGATGTATGTATGAAGAAGAATAGAGGTTTTTTTTTTTCATTTTAGAAATATTTTTTATTATTTTTTGAGAACTGCTAAGAGTTGAATTTAACGAAAAATTAAACAGTTGTGGTTAAGTAGCATAAAAAATTAATCTACACTTGATAATCCTACTAATATTATAAATGCGAAAGTTTATACGGATGTATGGATGTATGTATGGATGTTTGTAACTCTTTCAAGCAAAAACTAGTGAACCGATCACAATGAAATTTTGCATACACGTTGTCTGTGGGACACCAGAAAGGACATAGGGTACCTTTCATCCAGAAAAAAGTACTGCTCCCGAGGGATTATCTAAAATTAGGGAAACTAACTCCTGGCTAAGTATAATAGCAATAACGATGTCAGGTGATATATTGCTTTTTCAACGCGGACGAAGCCGCGGGCACCAACTAGTTAAATAAAAAATAATTATTTCAGCCGTACCTATAGGACACTCTAACTGCTGAACATCGGCCTCCCAGAAAATTTCCAAAAAAGTATAAACTTTTATTTTTCGAAATAATATTACAAAGAGTTCTTAAAAACCATAGATAGAAAAACTGGAATTTTTTTCCTCCGGCTCAAAATGTTCCAAATTTCAGCTTTCTAGACTTACTTGCCAGCTTTTTAGACTTATGTCCATAAAATGTTCCAGCTTTCTAGCTTCAGCTTTTTAAATTCAGTTAAGTCTAGAAGCTTTCTAGACTTCTAGACTTAACTGTAGTATATTGGCTGTGCTTTATTAGTCAGTCAGGATGAACGAATTTATAAGTGTACCTGATTAACGAAATATATGCTATATCATTGCCCTCTTATATTCTCTCGCCTTCATATAAAAATAACGGCTAACAAAAGAGACTGCAGAATTTAAAAAAAAACCAAGAATTTAAAAAAAAAAAAAACAAAAAAACACCACACACGTGTTCAATTAAGGAGGTGCTAGTTTTTTTCGTATTGTATTATACAAAAAGTTCTGAGTAAATCTCTTGTAAAACGATTCCATCCTCGCTATACAGCCAAACACTATAGTAGAAGAGCTGGTGGACTATTTTGTGTAGATAGGTTTTTGTGGCATAGTGTAGTGAAATTTGGGTTTTCGAATATTGCAGTCTACCGTTCAGTCTCACTGTTATATCTAGCGTATATAAATTAAAATTTATCTAAGTTAAAAAAATTACCAATTATTAATTAAAATAACTATCAATTAATAATTAACAACTTTTTCGGATATTTTCTAGAGCATCTAAAACTTAGCCAACGACGTTTTGCACACATTTGCATTTTTCAATCTGTGTCACAGTAGATTTGAGTGCTCGACTCATTATTATGTAGTAGTCAATTTAAGCTCTAGGCAAAAATGAAATGTAGTCAGACTGTGTTCCGTACGTATTTACAAAAAAATGTCTGTCGGCTCTTGGACTATATACAGTCAGTCATCTATTGTCCAAGCGAAGTGATCAATCATTTATTCGGCTATTTTAAAACGTGTCTTCAATGACGACTCTATGCGATGGAATATGAGTGCTTAAAAAATTATCTAACCAATATAAATATAAAATTCTCGTGTCGCGTTTTTTTTTGTTTTGCCAAACTCCTCCGAAACGGCTGGACCGATTTTGATGAAATTTTGTGTGCTTATCGGGTAGGTCTGAGATTCGGCCAACATTTATTTTTCTCATACCCCTCATCATGTTAAGGGTGGTCCACCCCCAAAAATTTTTTATTTTATTTTTTTGGCAAAACGTTTGTCGGGTCAGCTAATAATACATAATAATTTTCACTACATATGCTTCCATTCGTGAAACCAGTCGATGTCTTATAATAAACTAGCTGTTGCACGCGACTTCGTTGTACCCGCGTTTGTACCCGCTCTTAAGTAAATACTGCCTAAAAGCCTAACAAAGGATGAAAACTTACTTGCACATACAATTTTTTATTTTATTAGATAATATAGTGACGATTATTAGGATGGATAGCGAAGGAGTTAGTTAGTAAATATTTATCATAAGTTGTTGCTATAGTAAGTACTTGAAATGGGTAATGAAATTACTGTCATTATGTATTGTATTTATTGGCGAAAATCTGATAAATAAATATCAATGTAGTTTGTTTATAAAACAACAATGACAGAAACGCCATCATAAAATTGGTTGAATTATAATCGGCGTTCCAAAGGATTTCCTCAATTTTATGTAATCATGTCAAATTGAGGTACAACTTCAACCTTAGGCGATTATAAAAATCTGTAAAAAAAAATTGCTTAAAATGTGCAGGTTTTGAAGCCGCGATTAAATTCCTCATTAAAAAATGAAAATTTTTAGTATTTGGCGTTTGTTTTCACCTTCAATGTCTCTCAGTACACATGAAACGGAATTACGCAAAGTGCGTTTCATAACTTACCGATTCGGCTTTTATACTTTCCCTTCGACGGGGACTGGTTTCTTTTTTTTTATGATGTTTATGGTGATTTTATGGGTTCGACATTGGGTCTCACTCAGCGTCTATTTTGACTTCAGTTATGACCACAATGGTCGAACGATTATCGAACTATAGGGCTTTTTTTTAACGTTGGGAAATGCTCTTGGATACCCGGCAGTGAAGGGGACACTGCGGGATTATGCCGGATTCCTACCGGCTAAAACCCAACGACTTTCTATCTATCGCGGCCGTTGATGGGCGGGGTCGTGGGGACGTTATTACACTACTTCGGTGCCCCGCCACGGCTATCCCACGCAGGGAGGCGTTGAACTTTGTTATTTGCAAAGTTGCAATTGCAAAAAAGTTTATTTGCAAAGTTGAGCTTTTTTTATTTTTTTTTCTTATTTTTTTGCAAAAAAAGAAGAAGAAGAAGAAGCCACCTACCATCGAGTGGACCAACCTGTCTGTCGAACTTAACATAAAAATTATAAAAATTAAAGAAACTTGCGGCTTACATTAGTAATTAATTAAAATTTAAGTCAATTTGCCATTCAGGCCAAATAGGATTTAGTCGATTTCAGATTCAGTCGATTTAAAATTTCGTCGACGTATTCACATTTCAGGCAATTTGGGATTTGGTTGTAATATGGACCGGAAGCATTTTATTGTTTTCGAACTTCGTTATCTCCACAGCCATTTCCCTATCCCGTCCTAATCCCATCTACCGACGTTTGGCGTGCACAGAATATTGTCGACTTACTACTACGTGTAGGCATCGTTTGAACCCCATATATTCAAAAGAGTAGCGTCACATATGAGGCTAATAAAAAATGCCCTAGTAATAATACTATAGTCATGTCGGGTTTAAGTATTAGCTCGGGGGCACATCACGTGCATACAAATGGATGTCGTGTGCGGTTGTTTTCAAGGTTGATATTTGTGCATTCGTAATGAGGCGTTTACGCATTTTCCGGGATCATTATACTATTTTATTTGTATCAAACCAGCTGCTGCCGGCGCCTTCACCCGCGTAAATTATATATTAAAACCTTCCTCGAAAACCACTCTATTAGTGAAAACTGCATTAAAATCCGTTTTTTTAAAGATCTAAGCATACATAGGGACAGACAGACAGACAGACGCGGCGGAGGACTTTGTTTTATAATATGTAGTGACTAGCGACCCGCCTCCGTCCGGCTTTGCACTGAGTCTTTTGTAAAGTAGTCGTGCAATGTAAAAGCACAGCATACTTATTTCATACAGTAGGCCGACGGAGACGTCTAGACAGGGCAATCGTGCGGGGCGTGAGGAGTGAGGCGCGAGTGGGACGTGCCCAACCTGCATACTTCGTCGTTCCTAGTAGCTTGGGATAAATATTCCAGGGCTATCGCGTTTTTCAGATTTTAATTTATTATATAAATCGAAATGGTGCATACGGCATGTGCTGTAAGTGCGTGCAAATCTTTATCTCGCATAAATAAAGAACGAAGCTTTCATCAGTTTCCGCACGATGAAGAAAGGTACTTAAGCACATTTTATATTACTTAATTTGTGTCAACCCTTCCGTAATTTTTAAATACCTACACAGGCGGCGGTATCGCCCAACATCAAAGGCGTCGGCCTACTGTAGAAAATGAGTATGCTGTGGTAAAAGTTAAAGGTGAAATGTATCGAAGTAGTACAAGTATGGATTTGGCGTGACAAAATGCCAAAGCGGCACATGAGAAATACGCCTAAAACGGAAGTCAATGGTAAGAGGAGTGATGGTGGATGAGAGTGATGGAGAGGAGTGATGAGTGATGAGGAGTGAAGGTAGACTCAATGGTAAGAGGTATAGTTGCGACCAAGTTGTACTATTCATTTTAAACTCCAATGTGTTGACGTAGTCACATTTTCTTTAAATGACAGATGTTTGTTTGGTTGACAGATGACAGATGACATGACAGATTCATGCTCTACGCATTATAATATGTCAATTTTAAATGGTCTAGATATAAAGTAGTCCTCGGACTTGACTTGACTGCTTTGGACTTGACGGACCTGTTTTGGAAAACTAAGAAAAATTATAGATTTGACTCAGACTCTGACTGAAAATTATAGTCTCGGGATCTGCTACTTTGATTTTAATTTCAATTTTGCCCTTTTTTATTTAAAAAAAAAAGGCTATTACAAATTGCTATTTTTACTAATGACACTGGCAAAATCATCGGAGAAGATCTGATGGAGCCAACACATTAAAAGAGAAGAAGAAGCAGAAGAAGGAGAAGTAGTAGTCCTCTTTTGCGGTTTACCCTGACTGTATGCATCTTAATATACCAAGTGAAGTCACGGTACATTATCATCTCACAGTACTGTTGTTTACTTGCGTACAAAGATTTATTTGTATGCAAACAGCGTCAGTCTGAACGTTCACGTATTCTCTCCGAACTAATGTGATTCGATCTATTTAATTGTTGGGTATTTTCTATGGGGGTCTTCCCAGTGGTATATTTAAGGATATACCTACACACATAGATGAATGATTGGTTTCGCTGCGCTCGACTAGATACCGCCGTTGTACTTGTAAAATGCGGCAAAAATACTACGCCGAATTCGGCGTACCCGAGCCAGTCACACTGCAAACTGTCTGTGATGTGTACGTGCCGAATGTTTTATTAAATTTTTAACATAATAAAATGCCTATCTAGTCGAGTGTATCGTGACCAATGCAATAATCATTGCCTACACAGTTAAAAAGTCTATTCAATAAAATCTGCTACTTGTGTAAATATCTGCAGACAGGCTGACAATCCACATGATATTAGGTGGCACAGGTGCTGTGCAACTGAGCTGCCGACTTATGTAGGACTGGCTGTTGCACGCGACTCTGCCCGCGTAATATTATAAAAAATGGCCTGTGCTGCTCACTGATAATGGAGCTTTCTATAGGTGAAAGAATTTTCAAAATCATCGGCCCAGTAGTTTTTGAGTTTATTCATTACTAGCTGGTGGCCGCGACTTCGTCCGCGTTCTGGATTAAAGGTACCCTATGTCCTTTCTCGTGTCCCAGACAACGTGTATGCAAAATTTCATGGTGATCAGTTCAGTAGTTTTTGCGTGAAAGAGTTACGAACATCCATCCATACATACATCCATACAAACTTTCGCATTTATTAAATAATAATATTAGTACGGACTGACGTACAACAACGGTTTAACAACAATAAAAAGATGAATTATTGTCTTTTAAAACACGAGATGCAATCAACATGACTGTATAATCTAATCAAAAATAAATTTTATAATAGCCGGTCAATGAACTTAGTTTTTTTTTTAATAATCTTAGACAATTGTAATATAAATACACAGTAAGCTTCGAAGTTAAACGAACCATCGCTTGATTATGATTATGTAGGTAATTTTAAAGCGCTACTTGTCATCGGCTTAAATATCGAGGCTTCACCTACATAATCGAGGTATAATTTACAATACACTAAATTAGTATAACATATTATTACTCATACTATTATTATTATTGACGACACGTTTGGTCTAGTGGTTAGTAAGCCTTTTTCTTTTATAACGTTGGGAAATCCTCTTGGATACCTAGCAGTGAAGGGGAAACTGCGGGATTATGCCGGATTCCTACCGGCTAAAACCCAACGACTTTCTATCTATCGCGGCCGTTGATGGGCGGGGTCGTGGGGACGTTATTACACTACTTCGGTGCCCCGCCACGGCTATCCCACGCGGGGAGGCTTGTGCTCCCTGTCAGATCCTCGGCGTACCCGAAAGTGGAGGTACGCCGGCCTACTCGGGGGACCTCACGAAGGGCGGCAGTCTCCCCCAAGACCACCGCCCAGGTCCCGGTCAGTGGTTAGTAAGCCTAGCTGTTAACCAAATGATCGCGGGTTCGAATCCCGCTAGGGGCAAATGTTTATAATGTGTTAATATTTACCTTTGTACCTGACCTGACTCTTGCTTGTCTCTATTTATAATATGTATGTTTTTACAATGAAAAAGTAATCTATGTAGTACCTATGTCAACTGTCTGGTATCCATGTCGTCGGCACATTGTAGAATTGGGCAGATAATGATATTCCTGGGCAGATTATATTTCTGTACTCCGCTCCGCTTCGCTCGGCTCCCCAAATTTATTTCCATGCAAACCTAACACGCTCCTCCTCGCTTTGCTTCGCTCCGCTCCTCGTCGCACCTATTTTTGACTTTTGGTGAAAGATTTTTGATTTCATACTTTACGGTCTGTCCAATTCTACGATCTGCCCACGACATCCATAATACCAAGCATTATGTTGCTTAGTGTGGAACTAGATGGTGCTGTGTGAAATGTGTGAAGATATTTATTTATACTTATGTATGTATATATATATACATTCGATCAAATCCACAACTTCTCATACCTACAATGTATTCGGGTTGTGTGTGACGCTCCATGTATAGATAGCGCAGTTTATTGTGTGATTTGCTTTTCAAATTATCTTTAATGACATTTTTAATGGGTTATTCTTTCTTATGCTATCATTGTGCGTCCTGTTTCCAGAAGGTCAACTTGAACCTCTGTTACTCTATACATATATTATACTATAACTAGCAACACGCTCCCGGCACCGCAGTTTTTTTATGCAAATTATACATTAAATTCTTCCTCGTGTAAAACTGTCTTCATTAGTGAAAACAGCATTAAAATACGTTGCGTAGTTTAAAAGATCTAAGCGCATCTACATACAGAGGGACATACGGCGCGCGCGGGAAGTTTTCTGGTTTTATACTATGTAAACTCGACAAATAAAGTGCTTTATCACCCTAACATTGAACCGCTAGGTATCTGTGGACCAACTCGATCACACAACTAGTTGTGCTATCGGGACCTGCTTGGATGGATTTGTCCCCGTGACACGTCTGAGTAGTTGGTTAATGGGTATATATACATAATAATGAACATTCTTTGTATGTTGTAGAATGATAAGGTCTGTTTTCCTTTGAAAATTCAAAGTGACAATTTCTATTGCTATCTCTATTAGGGATGACAAATTGTGTCAATCAGTAATCAATACCAATTTTTTAAATCTAAGCCTTAGAGTATTTTGAAATGAATGGAATTTGTAATCGAAACTGATAAAGCACTTTTCTTGTCTGCTATACCTAAAGAAATAGATCAACTATAAGTGCCTTAAAAAGCTCGGTTATATCTTGGGCAACACTAGTTTTAAGTGTTTTGAAGGGAAAATTTTTTTACGCGAGTTGCGCTCTTTTAGCATACAGGGAAAAATATTGAACTCAGGGCCGTCACGCTCTGTGAGGGTTGCTTATACTACTATGTATAGTCGGACCGGCACATTTCATTCGGCAATTTTTGATCACGAAGTACCTTCTACCTACATTATGTTCGACTTTCATTCGGCTTACCCGAACGGCATCAAAATCACCCGCGTTTTGTTTGGTACCTACTAGCTGCTGCCCGCGTAACTTTGTAAATTTTTTGGCATTTTTTTGTAGGGTAGGGTGAAACCCTACCAGGGGCCATATTATCATAAATCAACTAACTTTCTTTGTCATTTTTCATTTTTCATTTTACTCTTTGTTTTATTGTGATATAGATAAATAAAAAGCTTTTATTATTATTATTATATTATTATTATAACATTTTGTAAATTATATACCTTAAAACCTTCCTCGAGAACCACTCTATCCATTAGTGAAAACGGCATTAATATCCGTTGCGTAGTTTTAAAGATCTAAGCATACATAGGGACAGACAGACAGACAGACGGACAGACGCGGCGGAGGACTTTGTTTTATAATATGTAGTGATATACACTGCGCGGGTAGGCCAAAAGGCCTTGCTGCCGAACGTTCATCTACAATTTGTGTCTACCGCCCAGCTTTGCCGGCCCGACTATAAATATTATGGCAACCCTGAGCGACACCGTCAGTGACGTTTAATTGTATAAAATAAGCGCCATCTACTCGAATTAGTGCGTACTACTTGTTTCATAATAATATAATAAGCTTAACTTCGTCAATAGTTTGTTAAGATGTTAACAGAGGGCGATAAAGTGTTCGAAAGTCATAGCGGTAATGTTCCATAGTTTTCATGTCTGATTTTTTATATTATATATTTATTGTTTGTTATTTATATTTATAAATAATTTTAGAATCAAGAAAGCAAATAGATAATTGTGTTTAATAATAATAATAATACGCACGTGACGAATCACGCGGACAAAGCCGCGCGCGATAATTGCTAGATTTGCTAGTGAAATAAATGAACAAATATTTAATAAACTACCGTCATTTCTGGGTCAAGGTGTATTATTGGCACATGCCATAATGTCTCGGAGGGTTGCACAAGATAAAGCGAATTTACATTTATGTCTATGTATGCGGTTTTCTTTTTCTTTTTTTTTTATCGAAACAAGTGTACAATTGACATATTCCGACTTTAAATGTTCCGAACATATATTTGCGATTGATCTGGCTCGCGCTGAATGTATGGCGTGTCTATGGTTCCAAGAGTACGTATTTGTAGGCGATGCGCTTGTGCACGTTTGATAAAATAAAAATAATGAAAAAATGAACCTCACATTGTAAATTTTAAACGTTATTAGGTATAATAAATTTGCAGAAGAATCGATAGGTTTTTTTTCATTTTAGAAATATTTTTTACTATTTTTCGGGAACTGCTAAGAATTGAATTTAAGGGATTCACAAAGGCGAATGACATTGACGATTTGACCTTCACCGATATGACCTTTAGAATGTTTATATATATCATACTAATTCCGCACGAAAAACACAAACGTAATCCACACCTCAACGCAGTCACTGAGACACTGTAGCTCCATATATTTAGAGTTCCGAGGCGGCGGAAACAATTCAACAGGCCTGATAAATGTGGTTTTTTGTACTTTTCATTAAAACTACATTAAAAAAAAATAAAAAAATCAATAATTTTTTTTTAAATGATATTGACTTATTATTCGGTGTAGGAATCATTTGCGCGCAATAAACCGTTTTCGCAACAAATTTCAATATAAGTCAAATTCTTCATATGTTCTAACTTTTATTGTGGGGTTTCTACTACTTTGATGGAATTTATAAACAATACAATTTGTTCTTCACATGTTTAAGTATAACATATATTTTTTTCAAACCAATTGCATTGACAGTTTCTTCTAACATATTTTTTTAAAAATGCAATTTTTTAGGATTGGCGTGTGTTTACACCTTAACGAGAAATTTAACAGTTGACAATGTTGTTCTTTCAAAATTTAAATTTTATAATCGTTCGTAAGGAGTTAACTCTAATCGTGTGTCAGCCGACAAACACAATTTTTTTTAATTACTCGTAGAGGTTTTAAAAGTTTTGATTTTAAGTTACATTGTTTAAATGCGCACTATTTTGAATTTATAATGCGTTCAAATAAATCATAATCTGAATCCGCTGCGCAAGCGGTGCATTAAAACGCAGATAAGTAAATCATAGTCGTCGAACTATGAGTTAATTAAAAAATGCTACTTTAATATGAAAGTTTTAGGTTCTTAAATAAACTTCTATAAATGCCTTTTTAGGTTTCTTCGACGTTGGCGATCACCCTCGAAAGGGCATCTGTATCACGCGCCACCTCGTTGCAGTACCTCTACCGTGAGTTTACAATGACCGCACTAGCGAGTGCGTAAAAAAATTGTATGAAAAACTGTCAACTATCAATGTCAAATTGTCAATTTTCCATATAAATATTTTACGCTCTCGCTAGCGAGTGCGGTCATTGTAAACTCACATGGTAAAGTTACTGCTCTCCCACTCTCGTAATTCCGGTCCATTGATGGGACATTCGTCAACCAAGACATCTTCTGTCTTCTGCCGACTCCTCTTCGCCCCACAATCTCGCCCCCCATGATAAGACACTTTTCACCCCCCAGGATTATTTGACCCAGATATTATGCAACTTTACGAACCCTAATATTCGCCACTCAGTAGCTCTCTATCAGTATGAGCTCTTCGAATAATGTCCACATTGGAGTTGTCAGTCCACGAGTTACAGAAGCATTCTTCTGTGTAAACACATTTCAAACGCCTCCAACCGGTTCATGATATGCAACTTTATGAACCCTAAAAATATTCCCCACTCAGTAGCTCTCTGTCAGTATGAGCTCTTCGAATAATGTCCACATTGGAGACCCTGTCAGTCCACGAGTTACAGAAGCATTCTTCTGTGTAAACACATTTCAAACGCCTCCAACCGGTTCATGATATGCAACTTTATGAACCCTAAAAATATTCCCCACTCAGTAGCTCTCTGTCAGTATGAGCTCTTCGAATAATGTCCACATTGGAGACCCTGTCAGTCCACGAGTTACAGAAGCATTCTTCTGTGTAAACACATTTCAAACGCCTCCAACCGGTTCATGATATGCAACTTTATGAACCCTAAAAATATTCCCCACTCAGTAGCTCTCTGTCAGTATGAGCTCTTCGAATAATGTCCACATTGGAGACCCTGTCAGTCGACGAGTTACAGAAGCATTCTTCTGTGTAAACACATTTCAAACGCCTCCAACCGGTTCATGATATGCAACTTTATGAACCCTAAAAATATTCCCCACTCAGTAGCTGTCTGTCAGTATGAGCTCTTCGAATAATGTCCACATTGGAGACCCTGTCAGTCGACGAGTTACAGAAGCATTCTTCTGTGTAAACACATTTCAAACGCCTCCAACCGGTTCATGATATGCAACTTTATGAACCCTAAAAATATTCCCCACTCAGTAGCTCTCTGTCAGTATGAGCTCTTCGAATAATGTCCACATTGGAGACCCTGTCAGTCCACGAGTTACAGAAGCATTCTTCTGTGTAAACACATTTCAAACGCCTCCAACCGGTTCATGATATGCAACTTTACGAACACTAATATTCCCCACTCAGTAGCTCTCTGTCAGTATGAGCTCTTCGAAGAATATCCATATTCATATCGAAGCATTTTTCTGTGTAAACACATCTGAAACGCCTCCAATGGCGGTTAATGGTGTTTACTCTTCCGAGCTGTTCCAGGTCCACTCTTCCGAGCGAATACAAAAAGACAGACCAATAAATGTATTATACAAACTTTACACATCAATCAATCATCAATACTAACTCTTAAACGAATTAACTGATTTTCATGAAACTTGGTAGATAAACATTTAGACGTACAGGATAGGCTATTTTTTCACGCGGGCGAAGTCGAGGGCGCCACTAGCTGGCGTAACGATTTTAGTATAAAATTCTAATTTATACTAAAATCGTTATATTAGATATCGACTAAATATCGAAATATTTTCCTAATGTGTAATTAATAATAAAATTTTCAATATAATTAAACGTTCCAAATTGTTGTAGTTTCCAATTCTATTTTCAATAATTAACAATTAATTAATGTATAAAATTTATGTATCATCGTGTTTCTTTTGAGAATCTGTTTCATGTTTTGGTTTTCTATCTTTAAAGCATTCATACCAGGAAATACATCTAAATTGCTCGTAAGCTTGTAAGCTCGTAAAAAATGTTTGATTTTCATATTGAAATATATTTTTAAAGCATTTTTTTATCACACTTCCGGTGGGTTTAGATTATTTTAGATGGAAAAAGTAAAATAGAAATAAATACAGTTACCATAGAGTCTAACTAATCTCAATACCTACAAAACGAAAAGGATTCCTATAATTTGTTTTTTATCTCAACTAAAAAATTGTTCTTTAAAAAAATGTCAATAAAAAATCACAACAGGAATATTTTTTGTTGTATGTATTTTCGAAGCATTTTTTTTTCTCACGCTGTTGGTGGGTTTAGATGGAAAGAACATTAAAAATACTCGTAGAAATAAACACAGTTACCTACCGTAGTAGAGTCTAACCGATCGTAATACTTACAAAAACGAAAAGGATTCCTCTTATTTGTTTATGTCTTTATTAAAAAATTGATTTAAAAAAAAAATCACACACGAATATTTTTTTGATCACACAATTTAAAAAAATATATAATACTTATATCACTCGGTATTCACAAATTCAAGAGCACATTTAACTAACGAAGCGGTAATTTAAAAAAATAATAAAAAAAATAATCCACGTGTATATTCACTTCTTTACAAAAGATGTCGCGTCCGCCTCCGTCAAAGTTGGGAGCAATACTGACAATGTAATGGCCAGGTGTTTTAATAGGCAGTCAATGGGTTGGACGGTGTTACACATTAGTGAGCCATCGTTTCTTTTTATTAGTTTCTCTATACCGTCGTGTATAGTTTGTCCGTTATCTTGTTGATATTGTGACTAGTTTTCTTAAGGCGGTGTTTATACTGGTACTAACTAATATAATATTTTCTTTTGTTGTTAATTTTTTTGGTTAGTGTTATGTTAGTGTAGTGTTTGTTTAGTGTTAGTTTATGTTGTATGTGGCTGTGTTGTGGACACGGCCGTTTTTACGTGAATGTATGATACGAGTAGTGACGTGTCGGATATCCGTATCGAGCACATCACTACTCAAATTACGAGTAATTTCATCTTGTGGGTGAACATGGAATAAATTACGTATAGGAATAGATCATGACTGTCCTTACTTGATTTTAACTGTGTTTTCTAAAAGTGCATCTTGTAAAGCAGACAATAAAAGTGCTTTATCAGTTTCGATTACAAATTCTATTCATTTCAAAATTAGCTAAGGCTTAGATTAGAAAAAGGTATTGATTACTGATTTACATAATTTGTCATCGCTAATAAAGATAGCCATAGAAATTGTCACTTTGAATTTTCAAAGGAAAACAGACCTTATCATTCTACAACATACAAGAAATGTTCAATCTTAGGGTGATAAAGCACTTTATTTGTCGAGTTTACAAATATCTAACTCACCAAAATCAATAAAACATACCGCGTCTTGTAACTGTGTATGTGGTACAAAAATGAAGTCTGCCTGTCCACACTACATTAACATGTTAATATAGTGCATGTTATTAATATTTTTTACGACATTTGTGTGTACACCCCCTTACTAATATTTTTGAACTATTTGCAGCAGTTAAACTATAAGCAGTGATATGCCGCCTTACCCTTTGACGTATGGTTCAAGTTAAGAATTTCATTCCTGTAATTGTATGACGCTTCTAATTTGGTCTTTAAGGGGTAAACAAAGGCTAAATCCGAAAAAAAAATTACATTATTTAATAAAGATGTTACAACAAGAAAGTGTCTGATGTAATTGGTTTGAAAAAAATATAATGATGTTATACTTAAACATGTGAAGAACAAATTGTATTGTTTAGAATTTCCATCGAAGTAATAGAAACCCCACAATAAAAGTTAGAACATAAGAAGAACTTGACTTATTGAAAATTGTTTCGAAAACGGCTTATTGTGCGCATATGATTCCTGCACCGATTAATAAGTCAATGTCAGTTAAAAAAAAATTTTTTTTTTTTAAATATTGTTTTAATGGTAAATACAAAAAACCACAATTGTCAGGCCTGTTGAATTGTTTCCGCCGCCTGAGAGCTCTAAATATAATTATGAAGCTACAGTGTCTCAGTGACTGCGTTGAGGTGTGGACTACGTTTGTGTTTTTCGTGCGGAATTAGTTTGAAATATATAGACATTATATTTATAGAAATACTAGCTGGTGCCCGCGACTTCGTCCGCGTTCTGGATGAAAGGTACCCTATGTCCTTTTTGGAGTCCCAGACAACGTGTATGCAAAATTTGCAACGC